>VZSC01015407.1:37218-133214 GCA_013398225.1 Steatornis caripensis
AAAAAAAAAAAAAAAAAAAGAAAAAAGAAAAGAGAGAGAAAAGGAAAAAAAAGGTCTTTCCTGGATTGTTACTTATGGACAGAGAGGGAGGAGGTGGATGTCAGATATCAAAACCCATTCAAATACAGGATGAGCCTTTTGTTTCTTCGACAGCAAGAGTAAGGTAATTTGCAATATTACGACAAATGTTGGGTTAAAGACAAGGATTCTCTGGAAAAATAAATAATAACGTTAAGAGAATGCAATGACAAGAATTAGATACTACTGGAGCAAAATCAGAACGTGTCTAACACAAAGGGAGAAATGCAATAATGTCAAACGTTCTGATTTTGCAGATCAGTCTTCATATTCTCTGTGTGCTCCAACTAGGAGGTAACACCCTCATGCCTCTTCTTTTTCTAGGAGAAAAAGTTTCTTTATCACAGCGCACATGAAAAAGACACCCATTGAAATAAAAGGTTCAGCTTCCTTTAATGTAGCATTTAAATGACTTGGAAGAATAAGACTGTTAGAATGATCTGTGTCTAAGCACGTGCCGCAGTTTTGTATGATTGTCCGTGATACCTTCTCACCTCACTGATGAACAGCAAGGCGATAAGAACTTCAGAAAAATCCCACAGCTATCTACTCCCAGATCTATCGCAAAAAATCTACCCTCTTAATTTCTTTTACAAAAATGCTACACCCAGACTTTGCCCTATTTTTTAGCAACAGTGCCTTTGTAAGTTAGCTGAAATTCCCACCTGGTCATGAACTATTAAAAAATACACACAGC
This sequence comes from Steatornis caripensis, assembly GCA_013398225.1. Lineage (NCBI taxonomy): Eukaryota > Metazoa > Chordata > Aves > Caprimulgiformes > Steatornithidae > Steatornis > Steatornis caripensis. Next base: position 37,994 of record VZSC01015407.1, read on the forward strand.
CTACACAATCTGTTACAGAAAGGAAATCACACAAATAAAAACATAGAGAAACAGCAAAGTCCTCCTCTTCCTACGCAAGCTCCTTCTTTCTCAAGAAAAGCTGTATCGTCTCCGTGCTGACTTGTCAATTTACCTGCCCTTTATTAAAACACAGACAGATGACAGCAGAAATTATTGCAGCCTGAATTACTTTGAAAGTATATGAATACTACTCAATAGACCTTGATTTCTTTGACATTTTCAGTTAAAAAAGTAATTATTTGTGAAAACTAACAACTATGATGTTTATTCTTTTTTGATCTATGTTTTCTTGAGTTGCAAAAGCATGAATAATGAATTAATTAACTTTTCTGTTTTGTACTTCCTTCACTAATTGCTTTGTGTTACTGCTTAATACAGCATCGGCAGAACGTGAAGAAAGGGCCTGGTACTAAAATGAAATTCCAACTGTTCGTAAAACTGTTTTTGACTAAACAGTCAAGTTTGCATTTGCAGTCTGTTCAATGAGAAAGACGTAAAGTGCCAAGCACTATTTTAAAAATCCCACTTCGTACATTTTCCAGTATGGCATTTTTACTCTTTCCTTACTGATTAGGTCTACATGTATATAGAGATTTACATAAAATCGATAAAAATGCAAGATTACGTGGAACGAGATTGTTTTTGCCCAGAAGGCGCCCCTCCAAGCCGGTTTCACACTATTGTCGCAATCGTCAGTGGGCCTGATCCTGCAAAGAGGGCAATTCAAGTAACTTTATTTGGAGGATAGTCTCTGAAACGATCGGAACTATTTTTCTGAGCGCCAATTCTTGGATGTGTATATGTCAAATAAGAATCAGAGTTTATAAAAGGTAATTAAAGGCATTCTGTACATCCTGCAAACAGCAACAGAACGTACAGAATTCTGCTATAGAAAAAAACTCTCCCGTTTTCCTAACAGTGTGATTTGAAGACAACCATTTGTGAGAAACATTCAGACACATCATTTCGACAGCCTTGTTTTCAGAGGTTTCAAAAACAGGCGGGGGAAAAGCAAAGCATTTTAATAAGAAAATACAAAATAGCAGGTTCGGTGCCTGCTAAACCAGAATATTTTAAATTTTCTGGACAGTGAAGGTTAAAGCTATCCTGCATTCTCCTAGTTCTCTCTCTCCTTTCAATCAATCTCATTGATTTTGTTTAAGGGTCAGAGGCTATACCTTCATTGATCAAAGAAACAGCCTGACACAGCGAAAGAGTCTGCCAATTCCAGACAGATCAATCACACCTTTGTCTGCTTTTGATACATTATGGTTATTTATTCTGCATCACCACGACTTTCTGTCGCATAGCTCTTAATGTAATAACGCTGCTCAGGGACAACAATAAAAAAGGGAGGAGGGGAAACGCTCTATTTAAAATATTTTAAGCCTCTCTCTGGTATTTCTGAGGGTGGCTTATGATGGAACTTGGCCAACTTGTTTGATTTCATTTTTGCATTGGAAAAGAACTCCTGTTCTGGTATTCAGCTCTCCTTGGTCAGCGTTTTGTAGGATTTTATAAAGGCGGTCCTTTGAAAATGATTTGTGCAAACTGTTTTCAGGAAAGTAATTAGATCTTGATAGGACAACAATTATGATCTAATCACAACCATAATTTTCCATATTTATAAACTGGTTTTGAGACATTCTAGTAACTAGAACGTAACTGATACCTGGCTGCAGCTACTGACTGTTTTATGACTGTAAAATGAAACTAAATGGTCAGCCTAAAATAATTGCTAGGAAATATTGCTGAATAAACAGATGTAAGTGCTGAAAAGCTCCTGACTTTGCAAACTATTATGCTGAAAGCCAGCTAAAGCTTTAAAAAATACACTATATGCTCGCTGTCTGTTGTGACCAAAAGTTATACGCTATTATTTATCTTTTTATCGCATCTGCAAGAAGTCTTTCAAACTGTTGTTGGTCTAATATCAAATCTTCTGTTCACATTCGGTAGCCTATCACTTCACAAGCAGTTGCACTACTTAAGAGAAATCACTTGTGGGTCTTGTGATGTTTGTTACAAGTAAAAGCATTAAAATCCGGTTCAAAAGGTGAAATTGCAGCCTAAGAGAAGTCGGTGGCAAAATGCCCAGTGACTTCACTGGAGTTGGTACTTCACTGCAGGAAGTGACGTCTCAACTCCTTCAACTCAAGCTACCTTCAGTAGAAAATGTAGCTCATGGGATTTCACAGGACCGTATTCATAAAGAAGTTGGGGAAAAAAAAACCAAACAAAGATATTTCTTAGCAAAATAGCTAACAAAGCTGTGATGAGCTCTATGCACCATACAGCCCTAGCAAAGACACTGGAACTATTCAATTAAGCATGTAAAGCTTTGCAGAATCAGGATATCAAGTAATAAGACATAACCACCATCTTGAAGAAATTATTCACGTACATCGTTAGAACATTAAAATAAGATGTACGATAATCCAACCACTTGGCATTAGTTTCTGATTTCATTGTGCCTGCTCTGTAAATTATTGTGCACCCAATTTACAATTACATCAGCATTATTATGTAGAGCAAAAGGTAAGTGGTATACAAAGCTGAAATATTAAACCCATTAAAAAGTTACGAGTTTGACAGAGTCCCTACATGTACTTGTGCACATGCCAAGAAATGCATTTTAAAACATTTAACTGAAGGAAACTGCGTTCCAGTGATAAACTGCAGTGCCTAAAAGACATGGCTAAAATGCTACTGCTACTCTCAAAGGCCAAGGGACCTTAAAAACGGTTGCTGGCTGACAGCATTACACAATAACATACAGTTTCTTCTGTAAAGAAATAAAGCTGAATGCGCAACATTTCAGAGAAGTTTTGAATAAGTCTATTTGTCCGGCTTACTTTGCAAAGGCTCTGTAGAAAACAGCACCATAAACACTTTCAGTCCCCACACAAGGGCTAAACAAAGAGTCCTCTTTCTAGCCATTTAATCCAGTAATTTATTTTTTCAACCATCACATAAATCGAAACACAGCTGTAACCAATGACTTGCAGATCCAGTTCCCTGCCAGCTGGATCCTGTTCTGCTGAAGCAGCAAGATTTTTACATTGTTCACTTCTGTACATCTGGAGAAATCATTTGGGTTCAAAGGTGACTAGAACAGCTCTTTAAATAAACTCAACCAACAGTGAAGAGAGGTCTACGCATCTACAAAAGCTACGTGGAGTTCCATTTTAAAAGTTCTTTTTTTCAAATTAACGCATAGAGCAGTTTGCTTCTTTAAACATTTTATGATTGTGACATTTTAATTGAATTATACACTCACATATGTATTTTGATAATAAAGAAACATTTACTATTTCCAAAGAACTTTCAAACACAGTGTCAATACTCAAAAGTGATGACAGTCAATAGTTTGTGTACTTACCACATTTAAAAGAATTATCAGAAAAGTAGCGATGGAACGAAATAAAATATCAAAAATATACCGCAATTAATGCTTCTTAGCTCTTGCCTGAAATGCTGCTCACCTTTATATTTTAAAAAAAGCAAACAATAAGAAAGCATATACTGTACATGGATGTACTGAACCTGAAATCTCTTGGAAGTTAATCCTTAAAATGGCCTTACTTCAAAAAGTCTGCATCGTCCCTTACTGCATGAGCCTGCTAGTTCAGTAACAAAAATGTTCCTGCACACAGCAAATTGATTACAACGCATCATTTCCGTTAGAAAAGAAATCGCAAAGCAAACCAGCTGAATATTTCAGAGGTAAATAACAATGAATATCTAAGGCTCATATAATCTGTATCTTTGATTACTTTTCAGACAAAACAGACGCTCAAACACATTTACAATGGAAGCGCTCCATGCCTAGCCCAGGCCCCACTAACAAAAATACTTACAACATTGAAAGTCTCTATGCTAGTTCTTATTTGCAAATGCGTAAGCATGCACTCCTGATTACAAAATAAAGCAAAATTTGTCATCGGATGTGTGCTTCTCTTCAGGCAAGTAAGCAAGACTCATCTAGAACATGCCCCCATTGCTTAGGTAAAGATGTAGTTCCTTTACCGCACGTTATGAAAAGGTATTTCAAAATTCAGTTAGGGTTCGCTACTGTAATTGCTTTTTTTCCTTTTTTAATACTTACTGTTATAGCTGGTTTGAAACAATGCTGATAAAAGCATCCTTTCTGCTTGCCACTCGGGCCACAACTCTGCGCTGGCTTCATGTTATTGCCCTTTATTTCCTCCTCACGGATTAACTGAGTAGCTACCTCACCTTCAGCTCTTGCTTCTTGCTGTCTACTCTTGCCTGAGCGTCCCCCCTTCACTCATAATTATAGGAATGCACTGTTAAATATGCTATCTGTGCTCTGTTGTGAAAATAGGAACATTAAAAAAGTAGAAATAAAAAAGGAAAGCATCGTGTCTTTAAAAGCCAGATAAACCAGATAAATCATCTGCAAAAATTAACATGCACAACTCATAACCAAGTAATTACTGCATCACTCCGGGGCAAACTTCAGGGTATTTAGACGTGCATTTCTGTCCATTAACGTGTATAGATTTATGTAAACATTCTAAAATTAAAAGTATCTAGCTCGCACTTAATTACGTTGCTTCTGGAAAGCTTTCTCGCTTCAGTTCCTGATGTGTATTTAGCCTTAACTATGGTTAAATTTTGGCCTGATAATTAATATAAGTATCAAAAAAGGGGGTGAATTTTGACAGGACGCAAGCCGCCACTGCCCAATGACTGAGCTTCTGCAATGCCTCCCGTGATCGACTTTGCCAAAATCATCAGCACAATTGAACAGTATAAACTTCATTTACCATCCATTCATCACAGTTCTTTCATTTTGCCACCAACAGCTGTCTCTAGTTCAGACTCCGTCTTGTCAAAAGTATTTGTCTCCATTTTTAATAAAAAGATCAGGATTTACTACCCAATTCAGACATCACCTATGGCCCGTTACGTAACATTAGCTGCCTGCCTGCCTGCCTAGGGTTTCAGGTAAGTCAGATCTGGGTAACTTTGAGGCACAATCTGAAATATGCCCTTCAGAGGCCTGGGACAGTCTAGGAAACAAAAAGTAGCCTGGAGAGAGGTATTACCTATTTTTGTTAGGTGCCTTTCATCACTTAGAAAACCTCACTTAACTCTCTCACATCGCAGTTGGCAGTACAGATGGTATTCTGATTTATCCAGGAATGTAACTCCCATGGCAGACCGTGAGCCAAAGGCTTTGGTGTTTTTTATATATCTGGTTTAAAGCCTAAGCCCCACTGAATGAATATCCCAACTGGAAATCCAACTCATCGAGCTAGAAAGACTGAATTAGAGATTTTTAGATGCGACATGCCAATTTCAGAATGTGCCAAGCCACATCTTCCAATTATCTGAATTTTTGTTTGGCAAATGTTATGGGTGCTTCTACCTAGGGGTTTGGGCAATTACGCTTATCTTCTATAAGGCGTTTAGTTATGCCAGTTTACACTGCAGAGTCCTTTATGTAACCTGTACCACCGGGTGCTCTGCAGCAGGGATGAACAACTTTCTAAGGCTGGAGTGCCAGGCTTCACATACATCTCCTGTATTAAATACAGAGCTTGTCAATAGAAACTGAACAGGGAGCCAGAAGCCGCTGCCATTTAAAGATGAGTGATGTTGCCAATCACCTTTTTGGCTGACTCTTGCTCCCGCGCAAGGCAGCAATTCCCATTTGCCAGTTCTCAGCAAGTGGGCAACCCAGGACCTTCAACCCGTAGCGTAAATCAGGACATCTGCCAAAAGAGGTGGTCCCTTCTGCCCTCCCTCCTGACCTCAGTCATTTGTTCCTCCACCTTGTTTGTGCTGACGCTCGCATCTTACAGCTGCATCGTAAAGCAGATTAGGGAACTGACCCAAAAAGCAAACCAGAAGAAATACAAGTTTGCAGCAGGATCAATCCTCGATCTGGCTTGTTAAACAGCCACATAAACTAAGTGCCAGTACAAAAGGACAGGTGGAAAGGAGTGCCATTGGCAAGAGGATGGACTTCTCCTTTTGGCAGCAACCTGAACTTTGGCAGAATAAAATGGGCTTATACCTAGTTGGAACCAGGAGTTGTGTGAACCGTGGCCTCTCAAAGTCAGTTCTTTAGGACAGTAAGGGTCTCTATCTTCTGTCTGTACACTAGCCTTACTATACTTCCTGGCACCCATGTCAAACCCTGCAATATGAAATTAAAAATACTGTCTGAAGCAAAGATATGAGGCTGTATTACAACCAGAGAGAAATTAGAAGATACAGCCAGAGGATATAAGACTAGACACTCCAGGAAGCATCACGTAGAAGGCTCTTCAAGGTGGTCAGAATAGTAAATGAGATATTATCAATGGTGAAGTAATACATCAAGGCTATAAATAACTGAGACATCAGGTATTAACAGTAATTATACAGCACACAAAGGAGGTACTCAGAGATTCCAGTACACCAGAACTGCAAATTACTGCAGAGCTAAGGATAGTTGTGACAGTAGACTTAAAACCAAAATTAGATCTGATTTTCAGACACTACGAAGAAGTTTATTTGAGCTTTGCCAAAAAGGGCTTAAATGTACCATATCCAGATAATTACTTGTACAGTCTTCTATTTGCATGTATCTCATTCCACTTATCCCATTTAGAACAGTGTTCTCAGTCAATTATTTACAAAGATAAAATAGACTGGTTTAGGGTTTTCATAAAGTCCATTACAGCCATAAACCATACAGAGAGAATCAATAAATTGTATGTTATCTCCATATAGCATTCAGCATTTTGCTTTTTTTTTTTTCTGGTAAGTAACGTGCCTATCACTGACATAGTCAGTACTCTTTTCACTGGATTTTGATCTACAGGCACATGCCACAAGGCAAACATATGCCTTTTCCTTCACAAATAAAGTGCCATCAGACACCACATCCATGTTTGTAAATCATTTTCGAGATGCTGTGTTCTCACACGTGCGATCTGAGAGCAACAACACAAGATGAAACATATCATTGTGAAACATATCACATCCATTGCTTATGAAAAAAAAAAAGGTGGAATGACACAATCCACAGCTAGGTCTACGTTGTGCCCTGAATTTCTAAGCAGAACATCTCATCGTAATGACTGAGCATTTCAGCCCAAAAAGGACCATGACTCTCCCGGGACCACAATATTTGCAAGCACATCAGAAATCCACGTGATGCACGCATGCAACAGGCTCTGCCTGGNAGGTCTATGTTGTGCCCTGAATTTCTAAGCAGAACATCTCATCGTAATGACTGAGCATTTCAGCCCAAAAAGGACCATGACTCTCCCGGGACCACAATATTTGCAAGCACATCAGAAATCCACGTGATGCACGCATGCAACAGGCTCTGCCTGGGAACCCGTCAACTGGCTGAGGTGAGAATCATGTGCAATCGGGCAGCTTAAAGAATTATTGCACATACAGAAAAAACCTTTCCAAGTCCACACTAATTTACCTTTGAAATAGCCCTCAAAACACAATATCCTTGTTAAAAAAGTAAATTTGACATAAAATGTTAGCTTAAAGCACTTCATTCGCACATCCTCCAGAGGATGTGGCCTTAAGCATGAACCTGAGGAGATGCAGGTATCAGAGAATAAAGGCATCTTTTCTTCATCTTTATTAGGTTGCAATGGCACTTTGAAAGGCACAATTTCCTGTGTGAAATGCTGCTGTATGAGCCTTGGCCTTGCCTTTCCAGGGTCCAAAACTGCAGCTTAGGATGGCAACACAAGGAAATTGAGTAAATCCTTCTTCATACATCTGTTTTCTCCATGAAGAAGTGAAAGCTGCACTACACTTTAGAAAATATGCTTCCATGCCAGTAGGAGAGACGCCTGTAGGATAACAAGCAATAGGAGGAATGTAAATTTTAGTCTGTTAGGTAGTATTAAAATGGCCATCATGGGTTAGATCCAAGGGCCTTCTTGCTCTGCACCCTGACTTCAACTGCATATAAACGGGTGCCAAAGGTCTCCCTTTGAATTAGATATGCACAGATGATCCCACTAACAAAAGACTATGAGGTGGCTATAAGGAAAGAGAACTGGTTTGGATACTACTAAAAGAGTGGCCAGGTGGGAAAAATGCAATAGCACAGAATTGTGCGAACATGTTTTCGGGAATTGAAGGAGGACAGATGGTACATATGACAGGTAATGGCATAACATGCTGTTCTCCTACACTCACTAAAACTTCCCTCTTTCCCAGCAACTCCCTGTTTTCCGTGGACATTATTACAGTGATTTCAAAGCCTCTTTGCAATTGTTTCATAAAGGTCAAATTCCACGCTATGTGCAACATGAGCAGTGGTAGCTGCACTGCCCTTGAACATAAATTCTCTGGTGCAAGGAATCTCTTGTTACCAATACATAAACTACTTTGTACAGTCAGGCCCTGAAGTTTGGCAAGATACCGCAGAAGACAAAGATGCAAAGCCAACAAAACCCAACAACAATAACAGCTAGCCAATAGTAATGTGGTTTTTTAATAATTACTTTTGTTTTCTCTCACCATCCTGGGTTCCTTTGGGACCCGTCCTGGGAGCTTTGCAAAGAGGGAAAAGTTATAATACAACTCCTAATGACAAAATCAGATATTTCAACTACATCTGGGAAGTTCAGAAAGCCAGCTTGATGATACTTTCTCTAGGTGAGTCTGATAAAACATAATTAAAAGCTATTATGCCCTACATGTCACAAAATGCATAACTGACTACCTTAAGGAGAGAAATATTTCACTAATAAAATGCATAGAAAGCTAAGCAAATATACAACTATATTACACTACTGGAACATTGAAGTTCTTCATAAAGCCATCAGCCAGCAACTGAGAGATTCTTACAGTTTTTCCTTTTTTAGACAGAAACGTTATACCTCTGTACAAGGTATAGACACTGTAAGAATAGTTATTCGGAAAACAAGTTACCAAAATTTTCTGTGGATCTCAGTTAGGCCTTCCTGGGTTGCAAACAAACTCTGATCTAGCCAAATGAGCAAGCCCCCAGATTTATGAAGTGGTTCAATCCAACGCAGAAGTGTCAGACTGCTTTGCTAAATCCACCTGCAAGAGAAGAGTCACCCTTTTCCATAGCAAAGTGGCATTATTAAGCCTTGATGATATTAGAATTTTCCAAAAGTATGTTGAAGCACAGTATTTTTTCAGCCTGTCAAACAACGCCATTATACTTGCTTCAATCTTAAAATTCAGCAAATGAGTCAACAAGCATCATCATTATTCAGTGTGGAGTACCAGAAAGCATGAGGCAAACAATACATGAGGACAGGTTTGTAACCTCTACCTCTCCATCAATTCTTACAGATTGCAACCGTTAAAAATTGTCTCCTGCCCTCCTGTCACTACTTTAGCTAGTGACCTCCTAGCTCCAGCTTTCAAGTATCAGGCATTCACCTCTCAATAAATGTGCAGCAAGTTGCATTACATCAATACACAGTTTCCTCTTATTCCCAGGGAAAACTACTTCTTGAACTGTCTTAGTATTCATACTCATGTGTTCCCAGATTATGAGTGGCGTAAAGAACTGTTAAAAATATTCTGTTCATTATTAATCTAATTTCTTACCATTTTCTCTAACATTTTTGGAAAAAGAAAAACACGGTACTTTACATTCCTTTAAAACCAACATCTATATGGAGGGAAAAAAAAGGAAAAAAAAAAAAGTAAGGAAAGACCATACAGTATCATCAAGTGGCACTCCACATTCATTCATCTAGAGACTTGGTATGGTTATTAGTGCTCATGATTGTGAGTCCTGGAATTCTCTCACTCTAAGTTGCTCCAGGTTGTATTCAGTTCTTAACAGGCAAAAATTAACTGACTCGTTGTGTAATCTGAAGACAAGATTTTTAGAAATAAAACCATCGTCTTACAGAAGATTAATCAAGTAGAGTGAAATTGGTAATATTTTAAGTGACTGTAAGTAGTAATTTTTAAAATGAGCATGTACAGAGCGTATATGAAATTCAACTTATTTAACAGTCTGTCATAGCCATACAAAACCCACTTTCTGAATTTACGTATGTACATCAGCAGTCTGGATTGAAGTGAATTTTATCCAGTCACAGTATAAATGACCACCAAGCACTTAGCAGCTCTGAAAGGAGATTAGTGGGGAAAACCGAATAATAGGTATCAGTGCCAGCTTGGTGAACAATACCAGTAGGCACTGTAAAGGTTAAACGGGGAAGATTGATAAGGAATTAACACAAAGTAAATTAATTGATGGGGTCATGAATGTCACAATTCTACTTCACGTTTGGGTATAAAAACATGATTTGAACATGTCTAACCACAGATAAAAAAAGAATATTTGAACATTTATTATGCATCTGTGCAAAAGTATCTTGAGAAACTTGTTTTCTGAAAAAAAGGATGAGATCAGTGAAACCAGCCAGGGAATCAAGTACGGGAATCACGAGAGATGGGTACAAAATATTTTAAATGCCTTTACTTTGGGTAAAAATTAAGTTAGTTTTACATTTTGCAGGGAACAACCTGCAACATGTGGACTGGATCCAGCAAATACATGGAAAAGGCAATGCTGAAGGAGAGTTCATACTTGCACTTTCATTTTGATATAATAGTCAAGAACTGCATAGCATACTCAGAAAGTCTCAGGGCAGAAAGCTTGCACTACATACTTTTTCTCTATAAATTTGGTTCGTTGAGATAACCTACAGACAAACAAACTGTAAGAGAATATTTTCTTGTTTGCCATGGCTACGGAGGCATAGCTGAAATTCGCCTAAAATGAGATACACCAGTCAAATGAACTTTCACTAGTTCGTCCCATGCTGGCCATCTCGGTATGAGAGACACTGATTACCTGGAAGGACTTCAGAGTAAGACAAGAGGAGTGATTAGGCAGTTGCCAATATAGACTGGAGAAGAACTGTCAAGAGAGGTAAGTATTTTAAGTAACTTGCACAACAACAGCCTATAAGTATTTGTTGGGCATTATCTCCACAGCAAAAGCACAGTTTTTCCATACAGAGTCATATGTAGAAGAAATGGGATGGGAATCAGAGTAAGAATTTCTATTTGTGTAACAAGGAATTCTTTTTCACGGTGAAATGTTATTTCAAGATAACAACTAACTTCTGCAAAACTAGCTTACACCAAACGTGAGTATGGACTAATCTGTCACAGGTTCAGAGAACATAACGGATCGTTTTTACCTCAGGTTCTTACACACTTTCATATGACAATAAGGAAGCCAAAGAACCCCATCAGTAGTAAGAAGCAACAGACAGGAAGGACCTCAGAGCAGGGCAGCAGAGCAGGGAAAACAGAGTTTCACCTGCTTTGATAGGGATTGAAAGGAGGTAGCAATAACAACATTACAGTGAGAATTCTGCAACTTCCCCATCCAGGGAACAGAGGTTTTATGCCCATACAAAAATATTGTAAAACGACTATTTAATGAAAAACGAGTGATGAAAAACTTTAATCTTGGAAACAGGGAGTTCTGAGGAATTTAGAGGCATTTTGTAAGTTTATGAAAGGACCTAGGGCAAGACATAACAGAAAGAAGCAAAGGCGGCAAAGAGTGGAATGGTACATGGACTTGCCTTGGAGTTAAGGGTAACTATTAAAAGATTTCAATTAATTTATTTGGTTTAGGGGTTTTCTGAGATTCTTTACTGTAATTGTGATACGGAACAGCCTGGCAAAAGATGAGGCAGCAGTGTAACTTCAGGCAAAATTTGGGCCTTTTTCTTTATGCTAAACAATAGATGTATGTAAGCATGTTCCACCTATACCAAGTTCAAACTAATTTAATAAAAGAGGATGTCAGACCTCTTATCTTCCTGCCCTCCAAAAATCTGTGCACCACAAGTTCCATCACGGAACTGAAACATGGCCACGTCAATGAACATCTTCTTATGGATTTCCACAAATCCACTTTTTCAAACGTCTTGAAAACTACGGTTGTTTGAGAAACTGCATAATGCACTTTTCTCCTTGAAGCCTTTTTTAATCCATTTCTTACCTAACGCTAAAAAAGGACACTCATTTTACATTTTCATTATTCTCCTCTCATGTATTCCATTTGCAAGTATACTGTGTAAAGGTCACTGCTGTGACTGTGTGACTGTTCGTGGTAAGACTGGTACATTTCTTGCACAACCATGTAGTTCATTTGTTTATACCATATAAGATTTACTATTATCCTTACCTTTAAAATGTCGGGAGACACATGTAGCATGTGCCTAGCAGATGCAGAGGAGTAACATTCTGGCTAACTACAGGTGTAACTCTGTAAAGCTTAAATGTGCTAATTAATAACTAAAATATAAGCAAGGAACAAGAACTATCCACAGAAACCCCTCAGCTGTTTCAACAGCAGTGCAGACAGGGTAAATCTTGCCCCACAGAGGGAACAGCAGAAGGACTCAGCTAAGATCTTCACCGATACCTCCCCTCTCTGGATTTCTGGACCAGAAGAATCATCTGCAGGGGATACTCAGCACCCTGTAATGGTTGATCCTACAAGCACTTAGATTTCGGTTTGATGTCACGCATCTAAATTGCCCTCCCAAGTGAAAGTACCTAGTCTGGATCCTTCTTGCAGTGGCTACCATTTAGATACCTACTTAATGAAGAAAATATATTCTTTTATATAAGCAAAATTTGCACCTCCTCACTCTTACTGAATCTTCACTTACTGCTGTACTTTGGAAAGAGGCACAACATGTTTGTGTGGAAATGGATTGTTTCCGTCTATCCTTTTGTTCATTTGTTCTCTGCTACAGCAGTCAGAATAAAAGATGGTGCTGCATTATATGCTATCATCTGTACTGTATGTAGATTAATATCACACGCATAGGATCTTATTGTCGTTGCTTCTTGTTTTGACATGAGGGGGTTGGTTTATCTGAAGGATTTTTAAGGGGAGGGGAAAGGCTGCTGAAACCTTAAATAGAGATCATAGGTTTTACTAGCTTGTCCACAACGACTTGATCTCTTCCCCTGGTATTTTTAAATTAATTTTGAACACAACAAAGGTCATAAGTAGTTCAAATCACTTCTTTCAATGCCTGCTAGCTTTCATAAATCACTGCTGAACTTCATCTGACATTGTATCATCCACTGCTGTAGTTCTGAGGTTCTCTTTTGAAGTTCCCCACATAGTGTGTTTTAGGCTTGAGTAACCTAGCTAATTGTACAATTTGCAGATGTTGTAATCTCACCATCTAACTTTCTTTCCAATTCATTAATGCATTTATTAAAGAACAACTATCCTATCATGAAGCCATGGAGCAGCCCACTATAATCTTTCAATCACAGAGGAGGAATAGTACACATTTTTACTTTAGACTTTGTCATCTAGCCGTTTTTATCCCATGATGAGAATTTCCCTCTCCTCCCGTGACTACTCGGCTTCCTTAACAGCTGCTCCTGTGGAGAAAGCTTTTTGAAGTCCAAAGAATTATGTCGGGTGATTCTTTTTTTTTTTTTTCCTTTTTAATGGCTTGGTTAAAAAAAAAAGCTAAGAGAATAGTGAGGAATTCATTTCTTTTGCAGAAAAATCTCTGGTAACTACCGTATTTGTGTTAGTATTTTACCATCTTAGTCTAAATAGAGCCTCCTCTAATTCTTAGTCTCTTTATATTTCTTTCCATTGTCCAGAAAAATACTTCGCTGGAATAATCTGTTGTAGTATTCGATTCTTCAGTATTGAAGAACTGCTACTATTCGTCAGTATGGAAGCTAAAACATGGCTACATCTAACTAAGAAATGCTCAAATACTTTATCACGTTATTCCAAAAGTAATTTTGCTTAATGCAAGAAGTAATTCCTTTCTCAGGCTACAGAGAATGAGACCTTTTACTTACGTTAGTATTGACATACAGCACGCAAAGCAACCGAACAACTCCAAGCAGAACCAAAATCCACAGACCTAGGCACTTTTTCATTTTAAGTCTTCTGAACTTTTACTCTTTATATTCTTGACCTGTAAATTTCATGGCTAAACCCTTTCCCACTCATCTGTCAAACCTTGCTCCCACAGTTGTGGGGTTCTTGAAATTCAGAATACTGCAATTTGAGATCATGTAGCATTCTGCCACATACTTTCAAGAGTTAAGAGAATACTGCTCACACAAACACTTTCAATTTGTCATTTCTCAGGTGCAGAAAATACAATTCACAGCTTGCAGCAAGTGGGAGTAAGATGGATTTAAGCCAGTTTTGAGCCCTTTTTATCCTGGGCTGCTCTGCATCTCTTCACTTAATTTAGTTGTCTCTTTGAGTCTGCCTAGGTCCTAGCAGGGAGAGCTCAGCTTCCCATGAGCTCCAGTAGTGCCGGGCACCTCCCAGATAGGGCTGGCTGGGGTTCCTCCAGCTGTGTCCTGGCACACTCAGAGTGCCTGCCCTCCCCAGGGCTTGCCTGGAAAACAGCCTAATGGCCGTTTCCTTGCTTCCCACAGCAAGAGAGCTCTTCTCCAGATGGACCTTGAGCTTTTAGGGCCACATCTGGCAACTCTGGCGGTCCTAGCCATAGAAAAGGAGCCAGGGTACATGTAACAGGTAAGCTTACATGCTGTTGGCAAGTGCACTTCTTCACCTTCTTTGACAGAAAGTCAATGTCGCAGATTATTTAAAGAAAAAAGTTTGAACTTTCCCATCACTGCTCACCTTCCTTGTTCAGATGCTATATTCCCGTTCTCATAAACAATGAATATCAACAAGGCAATTTTACTTTTCTTTGTACAGTTAGCTTTACTTTGAGGACCCATTGAGCCTCAGCACTTGAATTTCAGTGTTGTTTATTTTAAACGCTTTCATTACTGCAGTCTTATATATGCATACATTATGTAGCTTTTAATATTTATGACAATGGAATAGTATTATTAAATGTATGTTATTATTAAATATAAGATATGCATTAATTTCAAGAAGCACTGTGGGGCAAGCTGTGCAATTACTACATTACAAAATACAATGTGAAAATGTCACACTTATAAATAAAACACATTCCAATGTGATACATGTCCTTCAAACTGGGAGATGGTGCTTTTTATTTTAGAGCAAAGAGGCTAGGCCTTCAATGTACTGCCCAGAAAGAACTTTTATAAATATATATTTTGGACTAGCCATTGTCTTGGCAAATTAGAAGGCTCATCTCTTGATCCTGATGATGATGATGACCCTAGCATGAGCTTGGACAAACCAGTTAATTGTCTGGAGCTCCTGCTTTTCACCATAGGCCTTATGTCACAAAAGAATGTCAGGCTCCTAGGTACACCCTATGTGTTAGACGCTATTGGTGGAAAAGTATTAAATAGAGGTATAAAAAAGCAGAATGACACAAGGACATTTGCTTTTAGAGTAACAAATCTGAGTGGTTTCCTGAGTACAAATGCCTTTTTAAAGATCTCAGTGAGATTACCAAGGATGACAGACCTTTGAAAGTTTGTGTATTTCCTCGTTTTTCTAACTATTCCCTAATGCTTGATGAATGTATTTGTAAAGTCTTATACATGGATGTATCTCGCTTAAAGGTACATCACATTTACTCTACTGAAACGTCCAGTGAATTTTTCATAATGCTGTGAGTTGTGGTCCTGGTAGTGAATAGTTCTACTTTTCTTCCATATACTGACGATAGCAGTATTTTGAAGTGGATGCCATTGAACTGCTGTATATGAAGAAGTTGACTTATCTTTAGGTAACAGATTTTATCTAAAAATTGATATAGGTTAGCAGAAAGACAACAGTTCAGACAGCTAGTCTGCAGACATCATTTGGTGAAAAACTATAAAATAGACTTACATTATGCTTTTCATTTTATAATTATTCACTTTTCCTTCATGGTCTTTTGTTAATTAACTTTGCACCGTTGTGCAGTTTCAAATGAACACTAATATTTACACTTACTGGATTATGTTATTCAGAAGATGCTAAAACATGTAAGTACAGGACTTTTAGGATTATCAAGTCAACAGGATAGGATAATTTTCTTTGTCTAACAGATGGTCATTAATGATTAATTTCTCCTTTGGCCTTGACCATTCTTAGTGCTACTAACAAGACCCGTTTCTCTTGGTAGATTGGGATTTTTTAAATACTTTTTTCCATTTACTTTTTTTTTTTTTAAGTTAAACATCTATTTCATCCCTGAAAGAACTTGACTTTATTAAGACTTCATTTGTACACTTTATATACTTTCATGTCTTCCTTATAATGGTCCTTATTTAGTCTTCGTATAATTATTTCTCTGTAGCACAGAACTATTGTCTGGCTACACGTAACTCTTGCTTGGTACCTGGGTGAACTCCTACGTCCAAGTTCACAGAAAAGCTCTTGGAGCTTAAGAAGGGACAAGAATTCACCTCGTTCCCATAATAACTTCTCATTTGCCTTGCTGTTCTTTGTGTATAGAAGAAAAAACTGTTACACTAACAAAGTAATTAACTGCCGAAATGACATTCATGAAAGTTTCACCCCGGATAAAAGGAATCGTTTTTTTGTTAACTAACTTTAAATTCATAAGAAACATTAATATTCCAAAATATAACATAAATTACATTAATTTGCATCCTTGTAACCAACATGCAAAAAACCCCTCTAAGGTTACCTCTCTTACCACCGTTCTTTTTCTTTAGATTCTTTAACAGATCTTTAAGATACATGAAAGACATGTATATGGAGACAAAGGCTGGGGGCAAAAAAAGCAGATATTAGGTAACATTCTGGCTCTCTTACATTTCACAGAATTAGAACTGAATGTGCATGCTCTCATTAAGGTATGCTCCTAAGCATTTGTCAAGTATATTTACATACATTTACTTCAATCCACAGGTTTAAGGTTTAAGGTAAAGCAGATCTAAAGCTGCTGAAGTACCCTGCAGCTCTGAGGTCATACAGCAGTTTTCAAAGAGCAATGATTTCAAACACTATTGCATTTAACAAAGATAGTTACTTGTCCAGTATTTCAAGTACTGTGCTATGGACACGACTGACAAATGATGACATGGTGAGAATTTTAGTTGAATACTTTAACTCGCTTCATTAAGGATTTTATTTATTTCTTCTTATAGGCTTATAGGTTTTGTATTTTTATTGTATTTGGATCTACTCACATTTGAAATGCTTGAGTTGAGTATGCTTGCATTTACGGTGTAGCTGTGAGTGAAAAATTACATTGATACAAATAATGTGCATAATATATTTTAGAGAATTTGGCTTTCTCAGTCTTTCCTAGTTTCACATATATTAATTGAAATATAGACTTACATTAGTGAATATTTAGTTTTCTTTATGCATAGATTCCGTTTTAATTAATACCAGTCCTGAAATAAGCCTTCACTCAGTGAGAAATGTACTACCAGGCCTTAAAAATGTAACATCATGTTAGGGAAGTTATGTTTAAGAGATTCGGTATAAAAAACAGATTGACAGAAAGCAAATGTGAATTGGGGGCTTACTGGTACAGTTCCACTAAATGGAAAGAAGAGCAAAACTGATAGTGGTAAGACTAGAATCTACTAAAATCAGTAGAGACTTCCTAAGATATTCTAAGATACCTATAATTCTCTCTGATGAGAAATTAGTATCTGGTAAATTAGAATTGTCTCATAAAAGACAGTATTATTTTAAAATGCTTTTATTTTCCCTCTCAAAACTGCCTATGAATATGAATCACTTTATGTTAATGCTACCTTTTGTGTAAAACAAAAGCTGTGAGGATACCTTATATAAAGATTAAGGCAAAAAGTGAATCACTGTTTCATGACCGTAACAAAACTGTTTTGCTGTTTAGCAATTTAACTTAACATGTAAATAACATTATAACACAAAACTCTAATTTTTGCAGTGCATGCAGCAATACATAATAACATTATTTGACAACTTGTACCACAAATATACACATTTTCTGGGGTTTATTGGATAGAAAAAGTAGTGTTCATGCACAGAACTGAGATGCACCAATTCTCCTCCAAACAAGAATCTGGATATAAACCTTTAAACTCCATTTGGAGTTGCGCTCAATAACAAAAATAGCTAAGGTTAAGGTCTTGGTATCTCACAATGTTGATGCTGCTGGTTTAACATATTCCATATTATACAGATGTTTTCACAGAGCCAAAAAATCTGAAGCAGCTAAATTTTCTTTAAGGAGATGGAAACTTATAATGACTTGACCAGTTTAGCGATATTTAGGGAATTAATGAGGTATTCCATTAATATGCATCATGTGGAACTGCTATTACACTCTGGAAGGGTCCAATAGACCACTGTACTGTGTCTGGAAGTGATCAGCAGTCAATAACTTCATTCTCTCATAAAGCACTTAATTTTAAAAGGGAAGAAGTTCTGTAACCTCAACAACTCTTCAGTGCATGGTTTGAATCAGAAATATTGCTACTTCTAGCGCCACTGCACATACTGTTCTTATTCACGCACATGTTTAACATTCTTGATTCTAACTAGGAATTTCCCTAAATTAAGTTTTGCGGTAACAGGCTGCAGATTAATTACAGTTCATATAAAAGCTGAGGTTATCTTACTCTTTTTGATTCAGGCATTTGAGTGTTTTATATTTCTCATTTATGTAAAAAGCAAAGGAAGGGTACCCAAATGAGCTAAATTCTCCCTTACGATGACTCTGTGCAGTAATAATATGGCTATAATATAATAATTTAATGTTTGTTGTCTTAAACTAGACTGAACTAACAAGTATCATTAGATACATTGCCTAACTGTGTCAGTATTAGATAGAGTTATGGTTATCTGCATGCCCTCACACTGGATTCTCAGTTTATCTTTAGCTTTGAATTTTGTACGTTCCTAATGCTCGAGAGTGCGGGATAATTTTGAGATGGTTTCAATATGTTTGGAATGTATGCTACCCTCAATTACTACTCTTCAGACTTACAACCCTTCTAAGTTAGACTTATAGTGGGCTTTCTGCTTATATAAAAAAGAAATTGAACACACAATACAAAAGCTTATTTTCATGAGGCCTTCTTTTTATTTACGAATAAGAAGTTTTGCCTGTAAACCTTCCTTCCTTCTTCTTTTTTTCTTTCTTTCTTTTTCTTTCCTCCTTCCTTCCTTTCCCTCTTTCTATGTTTTTCTTTTTCTCTTTGTTTCTCTTTTTCTCTCTTTCTCTCTTTTTCTCTCTCTCTCTTTTTTTAAATTTAACTACTATGGTCCAACACAAAAGTTATCATTTTAGAGTTACCAAAACGTATGAAGGTGGATGAACCAAAACAATGCAAAGCTACAACATCCTTATACCCTTTCTGCACATCTTTCGAGTTCCCTTTGTTCCTTCCACTTTCCTGAACTCCTCTGCCTACATGCCTCTAGTACCTTCTCTAAGTACAAATGCATAGCCACTAGTCCCATCCTCGTATCCTCTCTCTTATTCAGCACACCTCTTCCATTTCCTTCTTTCTCTTACATCCTCTTATGCTTCTTATCACATAATAACTCATTCTCCCTATTCCTTCCTCCCACACAAATACACTCTGTGACTCTTGCTGTTTTCTTCATTGATTAGTTCAAGTGCAAAGGTTTGGTTTTGGAAAAAGTAATGAAAATTTACCATTAATTAATCCTTTGCTAGCTCCCCCCTGCTTGGACCATTCATTTCTAAAATTTATGAACATATACTTGGAAATATTAAAAAAAAAAACCTTGTCCTTAAAAAATAACTGATGGATTCCAGAACTGGATAATCTATTTTTCATGCCTTGCAATCTCTGTACAGTTTGAAAATAACTAGGAGACTGTGGCAGTTAGTTCTGGAATGTAGAATATTCTGCCTTTGGTAAATTCCTCTTACTAATGAATAAAATCACAGATTTCAAGAAGTTAGAAATTACTTATTTTCAGTGAAAATTTTGCAGTGTTAATTTCTGCAATTCCTTTTAAAGCCCATTCAACAAAACTCCAAAAATAAAAATAATTAATCAAATAGATCCTGAGTGTGAGAATTTGAAAAAAAATATTCCCAAGAAAGGAAAAGTATTGCTGCTCCATTATTTAAAAAGTTAAGTTTAACTTAAAGTTTCCCTTCTTAAAATATTTTCACACCAAACTTCACTGATGTGTTGTCAAAGCATTTCAGTCCAAGTTCCATCAAAAATTTCCTTACCAAGCTGGTTTTGTAGACTTGCATTAAATCCTCGATGAAGCTTCTGAGTGCAAGTTCAAATAAATTAAAGGCCCGATCAACAAAACTGGAAATCAGCCTTGCAAATCATGTTGCTGACTAAGAACTGTTGTTAAATTAGAGTCAAATCAAATTACACAACAACGAACAACAGCCGTTCCTCATGTATAAGAAGATATCCTTAACACAAACCGCCACCCACCCGAAGATGCACGCAGCCCAACATTTGCTCCGAACTAGCACGGTCACCCCTTGGTGAGGATTCCCATGTCCTTGGCTCCCGGCTTAGGGAGCTGTGCGGGCCCAGCCCCACAGCCTTGAATCACAGCCCTTATCCGCTTTGGTATTTCCAGCAGCTCACACAGCTAATAAATACTGTATTCATTAGGCAGACTGCATGTTTACTTCCATAGACAAATACTCGGACACTTTAGCCAAAAAAACCCAACCTGACTGATAGCTACACTTGGTTCCTTTCTTTCCTTTCAACAGTGCCTGTACCTCTCCTTGGTGGGGCGCTGGGGCAGCAGCAGCCCCCGTGCCACCCCTGCTCCCACGGCGCAAAAGGCCTCCTGGGCGCCCTTGTATGACAGTGCTTGCTGGTGCTAAGGGCAGGGGCACAAGTGCCCGGGCAGCGCTCCCTGCCAGCACCTGCCTTTACAGCAGGAGGCTGGGGACAACAGTCTCCCACTGCAGACCACTCGTCCCACAGTGCGGGGCAAGAGGAGGGAAGGGATCGTATGCCCTCTTTGAACACCTACATGGCTGGCAGCAGCATAAATAGGTGTGTCAGGTGTGCAAATCGCTTTCTGTTTAAGTTGTTGGCCTTAACCTGAACACAGTATGAAGCCTTAAACTGGATTTTAATTTTACTGAATTTTAATTTTACTAAATTTTATGAAACACTCAAATTTTTCAAATTTGCACACATTGTTTCTCTGTTTATTTTTTCTTTCTTTACAACAGCAATAAGAGAGAAATTATGGCACTATTTTCTCATAAAAGTGGCTGAGAATATATTGAGAGTCCATGTTTAGTCAAGCACTTCCTATTCAGAAGCGCAACGCAGAGGCAGCACTGACCAGTTTCCATATCCTGCAGCTGGGTCACTCATTATGAAGTTTATGATCAAAATCTGTAAAAATGCCTATGCACCTGAGGTTTCCCTTTTAAACCTTGCCCACATGTTGTAAATCAACAGGATGCAGGCTCCTAAACACCCAAGACATTTTGGGGGAAAGGTAGGATCACTTCATTAATGTTACATTAAGTATGAGTTAGATTTTCACACTTGTCACTAAAATTTACATTTCAGCCATTCTGGTACAGTTATACTTCAAATTGGAAATAATAACAAGAGATACCTCTAAATTCCTCTTGTATCAGAAGCTCAATAGTTCTGAAGAACAATATACTTTAGAGTATTTTATAATAATGACTCTCAAAAACCCCTTTATCACCACAGGAATCATGTACTTCAAAAGTCACATCCTGAGTAAATGCCATCTAAAGACAAAAATATGTTTGTAGCAAAAACCCCCCTGTGGCTGTAGCCAGACTGCCAGCTGTGGTACTTCAGGTGAACTTGAGCATGCAGTCACATCTCCAAGTTTGTGTGGCCATAATCAATATAGGCTGACTACTACTGAGAGTTTTCTGACACTGCCTTCCTATACAGTCAGTGATGAGACACAGCGGCAATACTTGAATTAAGTGATCTGAGCTTAGTTCTTTACAATACACAACCTGGAAACAAATATTTGGGCAGTAGGGCTGAAGAAATTAGAAGTGAATATACTAAGATACATGCCATTGGATAAGTCTAGCCTAACTATAGATCACAACTTGTTATCATTCAGACAAAGGAGCAAAGCACATTACTTAGCATAGAGCAGAATAGCTACATTAGTCCACTGCTCCCCATACCCCAACTCTCAAAGACATCCTCGCACAGTGACACCAGCTTCAGCAGCAGCTCTCAAACGTGAGGGTCTGGAGGCATAGCTGCTGCCTGAACCAGCTTTGCCGCTAAGATTGGTGACCTTGGTACAACGTCCTCGAAAATGCCTTGGGTATCCTTCTGTACAGGCCTGCACTCTGCTGTGAAAAGAAGCCCTTTTCAGCAGCTCAGATACAATTTAGTTCAACGTTGTATAAATCATACTTTAATAAAAATTCTACACCCCAAAAATCCTTCTCCCCATAAAGCACTCAACTGATACAGGCGAATCTGAGGGTTCAAAGAGCTTATGGAGTAAATCCCCTTCAGCTGTATAATCTAAGTGTATTTGGGCTTTTTGAAGAGGCAGAGAGGCTGGAGATAGAAATACCCCCCAAAAGTGCAAAATTCATGGGACAAGCTATGATACAGAATAGCAGCCGAGGATCCTCAACCCAGGACACGTTAATACTAGAGGCGTGTTCAAGCCACGTCTCCAGCTCTCCTCATCACATGCTACCGTGGAATCTACTTCCAGACCTAGACTGAACATCCTGCTTGAGCAACTTTCCAGGAAACCAACTATTCACAGGGATGTAGCATGCTCCAAAGGCTATCCCTAGTCTTTCAAGGTTCTTTCAAGGGATGGTGAAGTTATCATGGGAAAGTTCCCATCTGATGATTTCTTCCTAAGATGGGAAGTTAACAAATTTGCCTCAGCAAATTAATTGCAATGAAAGAGACGAGTAATTTTGGGGTTGTAATCTTTTTTTCGTATCAGCGTAATGATGCAAAAAATACCAACGGTATACACACATAAACATAGATATAAAACATTTCCAAGACTGACAGTCATCTTTTCTCAAATGTATAAATCTGTTTTGATACTGCAGTCACCACAAGGCTGGGTAGCATGCTATGGCAAAGTGAGCCTTATAGTGCTTTAATGTCCAGGGATTTTGCTTAATTACAGTCACACAGAGCTTGAGCAAAGTCAGTCCCACAGTCTCAAGCCACACCTACGAAGGTGGCAGTACCAAACAGTTTATTCTCCTTCCTAAGTTGGAGAGACAAAACAGAGAAGCCTCATGGAGAGTTTGGTTTGAGTATGCTTTTGCTTTCTGCTAACCCTATAGAGATGACAGTTATCTCACTCTTCTCTCAAGCCATCAGGGTGTTCCCTGTCCATCCCTGTTGCCAGTATATCTGCAAAGCTCTACATTCTTTGCCGTGACTATCATGGTGTCAGGAAATGAAGAATCAAAAAAAAGACCAGTGGAGGAATGCATGTAAACCAAAAGCACAGGAAGACAGAAAAAGAAAATTGAAGTGACCTGCATTTCCCGGATAAACCACAGACAGATCCAGATAAATCACTCTCAACCATGGAGATGAAGCTTTAGTTGAGGAGACTCATAACATTCAGATAGAGACAATATATGCATAATCAGTCTGTTAACCACATACAAGAAAATATAAAATGTACACCTCCACTCTTTACCAAACCACAAAAGCAAAGTAGGCAGTACACAAGGCTGTTCTGACTCAGAAACATGATTAGTCTGACATGCTGTATCTGTATCATTTTGCTGAAGCTCTCGGTGCAATGGTTGGAGCATTACAGCGCCAGTCTTACTCAAGCCGGACAACTACATTAGTCAGAAAGCCTCAAAAGTACAGTTGTTTAGGGGGGAGATCTTTCTATCCAGAAGGAGGTGCAACAAAGGCAGTAGAGAACAAGAGGATCCATGCCTTTTTCTCTGTAAGATCAAGCAACATGTCAATCGTCTTTGCAAAAGAAGGGATA
Organism: Steatornis caripensis; assembly: GCA_013398225.1. Classification (NCBI taxonomy): domain Eukaryota; kingdom Metazoa; phylum Chordata; class Aves; order Caprimulgiformes; family Steatornithidae; genus Steatornis; species Steatornis caripensis. The sequence goes on from VZSC01015407.1 coordinate 61,914, forward strand.
AGAAGATAGCAGACAGGTATTCCTGAACAATTGAGAACGTCATGCTAGGAAGAGAGAAGTACGATCTTTGACTTTTTGTTCAGATTTTGTCAGTATTCCTGAAAAGATTTCACCAATGTGAAGCTTGCTCTAACTGTTTCTAGAAGTAGCATGAAAGCAGAGGTGGAGGGAACACAACAAAATAAAAATTTGCCTGAAATTTCCATATAAATCATATATTTTACAATAAAATACTGCTGAAACATCCAGAAGCCTTGTATAAAATTAAACTCTACCAAAAAGATGACTCCGATGCAGATACTTTTACTATGTGAGAAAAGACAAAGCTGAAACGATTTAATTCTTCTTTACTATGTAATGCAAAAGCATTAGCTTTTCAATCTTGTATTTAACTGTGCTATAAAAGCAATATTCACATTTAAACAGGGCCGGCCAGATGTATTTAATTTCAGTTATATTAAAAATACCAGAAGCTGCTCTTAATAGATAAATGAATGTCATATGAAACCAAATAAAAAAAATTTGAAAAATTTCAAGTGCACTTCTATTCCAACATTATCAGTTAAGCAACCTATCACAGGTCTCTTGCTGAAAAGTTTCAATAAACAAGTTTTAGAGATTACTAAGGGCTGTTTGTCCTTTGTAAAACACAGATTTGCAAGGAAAACCTTTTCTGGGATTGCTTTTAAATTTTTTACCACATTCTTTACCTAAAGATCTCTAAAGAACTTCAACTTATTTGAAGACAAGAGGAAGTTAAATGAAGCATGAGACCAAGTGAAACTCAGTGTTTTCTTTCTATTAAGTGGAATGACAAAACAGAAAGTACATCAGCTACAGAGAAAAAGACATTTTACAATGACTTTCAGCTTTCATAATGTAAATCTATAGGAGTATTTATAACAGTTTGAAATATACCATATCCATTATATTGGCCCATATTTATTCATATGTTTTTGACTGTTCTGTGCTATTTCAACAGCACAAAATTACTAAAAATTTGCTTTACCTACTCTGGTAAACTGGATTAATGGCAGTTTTATTCCACGGAAAGGTCTCAAAATGGCTGGGCCCAAAACATCCAAGCTGCGTTAGTGCATTCGACCCACGGTTACTAACTCAGAAACATGCCTTTAATTCTGTTTTCCTTGGACATGCCTCCGGACACAGGCATGGTGGGCTGCAGAAGGAAATCCAAACTCTCCCCAGCTCTCTGATGCGACTTAGCTCTTAAGACAAACAGGATCTGGTATTAAAGCACGTTTTCGCCGTGCTATAAGTTTCTGTGTTGGGAACCAGGGTTAAGGCCTTGGCTCACACTTAATCTTTACCAAGGAAATTGTGGCAAGTAAAAGGGTGTTGGGCAGGCCAGTGTCTCTGCAGCCAGTTCTTCTGCAGGACCAAACTTGTGAAACACTGAGGACCTGTGTCTCCCAAAGAAACCACTCGGAGCTGCAATTCAGTTGGATCTCAAGATTTGTCCCAAAATATCCCAATGGATATTTCTTCTATATGCAAGAAGTAAAGTAAAGGCATAAAGATGACAACTTTATGGCTTACTTCAAGGAACAAACCCGGTTAGATGGGCCCTAGATTGGAACACGTCCGTGTGTAGCCATGTTACAAAGTGCATTAGTTTCCTACAGAAGCAATGTAGCAATATAACGCTGAGTACTACGTGACTGACTAATATTCCAGCCACACTGTAAAGGTAAAAAATGCCAGACTTCACGTAAAATAGACAATATGTTTTATGACTTTAAAATGAAATCACAGAAGACCTAACTCCATCCAGCTGTTCTTAATAGAGCTTTTTTCCCTTTTGTTTTTCATTCTCTACCTTAATCTGCTTCAAAATTACCTCACAGCCTCATTCATTTTTGCTCGTAACTTGATAACTCTTATCAAAACAATGTATTGCACATTACAGGGCAAAAAAACTAAGCTAAAGAACAGAGAAAGAAATACAAAAAATGTATATTTGTTAAAGCTAGTGATGCCGCAGTGAAAATTTGCATAGCAATCTGCAACTATGCCTGATAGAACTACAAATTTATCATGCATTTGAAGGACAGATGAAACATTCCCACATTTTCTGCATCAGTCATTTCTATTCGATTCAGCTTAGTATAAACAATCCCCTTTATTTTGCAACTAATTGAAAAATTAATATAAAAGGATTGAACAACTTTTGTTCTGTTTGCAGAAAACAGCAATTACAATGTTTCTTTCCAGTGGACTTAAACTACAAAAGGAAAATTTTAAAATAGAAGAGGAAGAAAACATGCTGGTGACAAGGGTCCTTCTGAATCCACAGAGGATATTACAGTTTTTATTCAGATTGCGAGTGGTCCCTGTTAAACTTCATTGGCTGATGGAGGTCTTCTCTCTATCCCCCCGTTTAGCCACTGTCCCCTTAAGCGTTTTCCATTAGCTTGGAGTAGCTCTGATTCATTCAATCTCCTCTCTCCTCTTTCCCACACTCTTTAAGACAGGCTTAAAATCCGTTGTACATCCACCTAACTGTCATGCAGATCCTCTTTGCCAATTTTCTACTACAAATATTAATCACTGAACATAAATGCTATTATAAAGAGAGACTAAGTCCATTTCTATCTCCTCTTTTTATTCCTTATCTAGGAAGGTGGTTAGGCAAACCTTAAGCTGAGGTAGAAAGAGATAAACGTAGGGACCTGTAAGCAAGTGATTTTTATGAATATGCGGAACGGAAAGGAAAACAATAACCAAAACACAAGCAAGCATCAAATCCACTTAAACATTCTTAACTTTCCTTGCTGAAGCAAAACCTAAAACAATTACACATTGGAAATGTCAAATATTTTGTTATGGTCACCTGCAATAAAAGTAAAGCAAGAAATGCTGGTGTTCAAAATACCCTGGAGAAACCTATTTGCTGTTAACTTGGGAGCACTAGGACCACAGCCCTCATCCCTGCATGGGACAGAGATGTTTCACCCTCTTCTCAGCCCGCAGGAGTCTGGCATGCCCATGGCTGACATCAGTGGTGTTCCCCTGACCACAGCATTACAGGGGAACGGCTCAGCTCTTTTGCTTTATGTCTACTAACCTTAAATAATTTTCTGTCAAAATTATCACTATTACTATTGTTAATTATAAATTACTATGCTCTACTCCTTTTCACCTTTTATGGAAAAATACGTGGAAATGGACACTATCGGTTTTTCGCAACTATTTTGGAATGAGCATCACTGTCTGGTCCAGATGCTCCTACTTTGGCAGTAATGCCTTCCATCACACTGACGAGACTTCATCTTTAAGGTCATTTTCAGAAGCAGGCCTCACGTAAAGAACCATGGTGGTTACATAGGCACAGTCCTTTTTCCTCTTGTTTCATAGTTGTTTCTGCGAATGGCTAAACTGTGAAAACACTCACTGTTTTTTCTCTCTTTGAGAAGATACCTGCTTATGGGATATACACATCTCAAGGGATTTTTTTCTTTTTCCACGATACGGAAGACTGAGAAGCAGCATGAAATGGAAATGCACAGCTTGGGGCATATTCAGATTGGGATCAAGTACACATTTTTTTGCCTTGGCGCATTCTGGTACTGCTTTTTTTAAAAAGGCGTGCCAGACATACAGGCAATGAGGGGGCTGAGGAGGGCAAATTCTGTCCATAGCACCCAACCTGCACATGTTGAGGCACCTGGTGCTGGGACCTGGCACTGCTGGCAGTGCCCAGTGCTTTGGGAACCACTCGCATAGGGAATGTGACTTCTCCAAGTCCTGCCAAGTTAGGAAGACGCGTCAGAGCTTCAGTCAGGGCCAAAAATGACAAGGGCATTGTGGGTCAGAGTCAGGCTGACACGCTGTGGAAGAACACGGATGCTGAGACCCCAGCACGGGATTAGGCTGAGCGGCACATGAATCACGACAAAGTAGAAACACAGTGGAGGCTGTGGGTCATTTGGATCTGTGTTCCTAACACTGAGTTGTACAGGCACAAAGAGTATCATCATCAATCCAAGGAAGATCAGGATCAACTTGTGACCCTGCCCACCACTATCCAAGCCGCAGCATGCAATATTTTTTGGAAAGTATTATAAGGACAGAAAAAATTGTTCTTTTCCCTTTAAAAAGCATGTACACCTATCGAACAACAGCGACAAAAATCAACTGTATAGGAAAAGCTATCTCCATGAAGAAAGAATAAAGCATTAAATACTTGGTATTTTTTCTGAATTTATAAATCAAAATTAACTTTTAAAGCTTTCTTGTTAATGGAATTAAAATCATCAGCAGTCTTTCCTTAAGTGTCTGCAGTACATAGTTACAGTCCATTAAGACAACATGTTAGCATTGTTCATAAGAGGATGTAAATGAAATAATCAAGTAATCAGGACTATTTTAACATCAATAAAGCCTCAGAGTGATTATTATGTACAGCCATGACACAATACCTTTTTGCATACTTTCCCTGATCAGATTAAAGTGGTGATGAATTCCTCGATGGCTCAAGTGTGATCCAAGGAAAGCTAGAAGGTTGTACAGTTAACTCCCAGGGTGTAACTCTAAACCATACAACCTACTACCTCAACCCGGATGCACACAGCTTCCAACGGTGACCATAAAGTCTTCTTCACTTCTTCAGCCTTTCTTTGAAATGTGACAGCAGCCACAGGCCTATATAGGCTTTCAACTGCAGTTATTCCCCACTTTTCAGATGATAAGGCATATTCTTAGATAGATTTTCCTACTGCAGAGGTAGAGTTTCTGTTCTATCCTGTTTACGTGTGTATAAAGATATATATGTGTGTGTTTTATATGTGTATATATATATATATATATACACATACATATTTGATACGAATGATGCAAGCCCGGCTGCATTTCTGGAAAGAAATGACCATTTGGTCTTATTTTACAATAAAAATAAAATACAAATATCTGGTTGTTTTTTCTACATTTGTTGAATGCAATACCGTGTAATGGTATATTTAATAAAGCCAGCAAATGGTATATCCTGCTCTCCCGCATTGCAAACCCTATGATTCCCTCGCATCTCTTTGTAAATTTTAAAAAAGTATTAAGCCAAGGGTGCTTAAAGCAACCAATAAAAGAACAAATCACTTAATCAAGTTTGAAGATAAGGCCATGGACAAGAGAAGCGTTCCAAAAACAATAGACAGTTTTGTACACCCACTTGGGCTTATTGTCAAATACCACTGCAGTGTGCGCTACATAAACTTTTGCCAGATCACCATACTGACACAGACCCATAGAAGCGAGCTTGTGCAGTACGTTTCAACACAAGATCGGATCTACGGGTTTATGCCAATTGGCATCGTTGATCAGCATTTTCCTTTTAAAGTGAGATGCAGAAGACTTTAAACAAACAAACACATGAAGCAATGTGAGATCGAGTATTTAAGAGGAAAAATACTACCATCTATCGCAAAGAAGGCTACTTCAAACTTAACTGCATGAATGGCGGATGCACCAAACGAGCCAAAGACTTGTAGCTAGTTTGTTTTTTGAAAAAGGAAGAAAAAACTTCTTTTTTTACAAATTGACAGCACAACACTGTTTTGTCTTCAGCAGGAATTAACATCCTTTTGAGCATGCTTTGCCTTACCGATGAACTCTCAACTCCCAACAACTTGCCTGCACGCACACAGCAGGCAAGACTGGAATCCATAATTGGATGTGACATAGAAGTGAACAATACAGGTTTGTCCTTTGTGTCTAGCTCATATCATGTACTACAAGCCAAAATAAAAATCACCCCACCAAATCTCAAAAGCAATGAGGCGCGCTGGAGTGCAGCTCCTGCACAATACTATAAAGACTGCGTAGCTATTTCTTCATATTACAGGGCATCTAGGTACTGCTTGACTATAACTTGTTGATTAAACAACACCTATTCATCAATGCAAAGAAGTGAACTTGTATATTTTAGTCACTAATCCTTCCATCAATGCTATTCCCTAATACTAAGAATGCAAGTAGGAACTCAATCTTGCAAAACTTCAGGGTTAACTCCTACAACAAATACTTTCTTCTTGTGACGGGCAAGCAGTACGATACAAATTATCACACACTGAATGTAGAGTGTCCTATGCAACAGCCTGAAAACAGGTCCTTTGAGGCAACGACCAGTAACTCAGAAAGGTGAGACACAGATACAGTTTTACAAATCACATGTTCTAAATAAAAGCATTGATAAATACGGCATCATTAAGCATAGCATCTGACACATCAGAGTAACTTGTAACAATACAGCCACAAAAGCAGTTGTAAAATGCAGGCATAAGAAGCAGGTATAATTTTAAAACCAGGTGCTATAGAAAGGTCTCCTATGATTTTAACAGGTTATTGAAATCTATACCTGAAGAAGATTTTAATGCCTGCCTTCCACTAGTTCCCACTGAAGGCCTAACTCTGCCATCATTAGCCAGGCAAAACTAACTCCTTTCAAGAGAATGAGTGCTGCCGATAACAAAGTTTTTGAATCAGGGCAATGCTTGATTTTCTTGCAGGCTGCAACCATGTATTTCTAGTTCAGTAACAACAGCTGAGTATTAGTAAGTGAACTTTTTTTCTCTCTTTTCTTTTCTTTTTTTTTAATGTAGTGGATTAAATCTTGGATGTTCAAGCGTAGCCTTTTGCATTTTAAAATAATTTTAATTTATTTTCTAGAACAGTCTGTTTTAAACCTGCTTTCACTTTATATACAACACTTCAGCATTCAGAAGGAATGATATTTTTATAATTGTTTTCTGCTGTCACTGAGGAGATAGAACACGTAAGACAAGCCCTCAAACTAGAATAGTTATCCTAGTATCAGAAATAAGTATGCAGACTGCATATATAATTCACTGAATGATTGTAATAAGTGCTATAAAATTGCTTCTCTGATTTTCTTTCTTTTTTTTGTGAATAGAGAAGATATATTCCACATTTCAAAAATAATTGGTCACTGCATTATAGTTATATACTAGCAAATAGATATATGTACTATAAATATACTAGAAATATAAATATACAAGTAATATAAATAGACTAGTAAACATATATGTGTTATATATTTACTAGGCATAACAACAGAACAAATTATGCATCAGTTTTTCAATTCATTCCAAAGCTTCATGGAAACATACAGCATCAAGCCTACACAAACTGCAATATTCCCAACAGAAAGTAATCGGAACAAAAGTCTAACACATATCTGTGAAATTATATTTGTAGGCTCTCTTAAGGAAAGAAATTCTTTGAAAGCTAACCTGCTTCATGTTCTTGCCATTAACTTTATTTTTTAAGAAAAAAAAATATTCGCTATCCCTATATTACCTTCGCTGAATTCTGGTATAATTAACTTCTTCAGTTTTCTTTTTCATTTTAATTTTTTTTTCGTTCACTAAAAAGAAAAAAAAGTGAGAGAAAGATTTTGAGAGATCTGTTTTATGTAAAGTGTTTTCAGAACAACATGAAACACACACAAAATTAGTAATTATGCTTTTAAGATATAAAGCCGACACGCTGCTGACGCCCCTCTCAGGGCCATGGAAAGACATGCTGTGAACACGCACGTTTTGGCAAAGGGACTATTTCATTTAGTATTTCCTAGTCTTTTTTCACCCCACAAATATTTTATTTTTACTAGGAATTCCAGAAGGGAAGGAGCATGCTTAACAAAAATAAATAGTTTTTATCATATAGGGCATACGATGAGGTAATTTGGTACGGAACGTCGTAAAGATACTGGGATAAACTACATGACTTAAATGAAGAAATGTTTGCAAAGCTTTCCAATACAAAAAAAAAGAAAAAGATGTGCTTACTGTGATCAGATATAGAATTTTTAAAAGTGTTTTTAAGCTAATGCAAGTCTTGGTTTCTCAACGGACTCAGATACTAATGACATAGGTAATTAAACTTCTGGGAGGGCGGTATCACCATAAATCTAAGAAATACTTTCTGGTACGAAATGGGTGAATGGAGGTATATGTGTGCTATACATAAGGTCTCCATTCAGCAATTTCCCAGAATTCATTGCAGAACAACAAAAATATAAGGTAGCAAAATTAGCATGTGATCTTAGAAGTTACTGTCTAATCAGTAATGTATAAAAAGTGAAGCACACATTAAAACACTTCTATTTTGTGAAGTTGTAATGGATTTATAAAGCTTTTTATTAGACAAACACCCACCCCGAACATTTTGAAAAAAATGTCAGAGTTTCTGATTAAAAAGGTACTGTAAGTTTCACAGTAATTTCTAGCTGAGAACATCTGTATTTTTAACATAAATTAAAAAGACTGGAAAAATATTTTTAAAAATCCAAAACACATTAAACATCGATTTGGCTGAGCTTTTCAAAATCTGCCAGTCAGAACGAATTTTGTCACACACTCTTCTAATTGCCTAGTAATATGTTACAACAGACAGACAAATGCTTTAAGAAAAAGGCTCTACTGAAGCGTCATATGCTCCAAACTTACTTTAACTCTGCATGCACTTATCACAAACATTCTGAATGGATATCTTAAATACTGTTTTCAGCTCTTCCTGGACAAGTGCTGCTTTACCGAACATCTTAAAATAGTCACTGCTACTAGCTGCAAACCAGGCTCGCTTCATGAATGCCCCAATACTACACGTCTTTTATTCCAGCGCTTATTACACTGATTTCTTTGCAATGGATTTAGATACAAATTGTAAGGCACTCATATATGAATTAACTCAATATTAACTTTATTATACTGGCTACAAGAGCGATCCTTTCCTACAGTTTAACACACTTTTTTTTTTTCTCTTCCCCTGTTTAGAAACTGAACGCATGAGTCACACTACAAAAAAAGAATTTACTTTCCTTAGCAACCAGATCTAAATACCCACAACTTTCTTAGAGATAACCAGATCTAAATACCCACAACTTTCTCAGAGATAACCAAAACTTACGCAGAATAAATGTAACATTAAGGTTCTTGCATAACTCCAGTGCTTAGCTAAGACAAAATGTGCCTAACCCCTTATTGCTACAGACGCTCGGATTTTTGTTTACTTTCTATTTTTAGCAGTATTAGATCAAACACATCCTCAAAAAGTTAGTTTTTAAAAGTGTGAACAGCTGACTACGTTAAAATTAATACACAAGGACTCAGTTTCAAAACAACAGGTTTAAAACGGCTTAAAAAAAGAAAAAGAGGAAAAAAAGAAAAAGAAGCTATACCTGATATGAAAGGTACGTTTTCACCCAGTGCCAAATACTGCTATATGAGCAATAGTGGAAAAAAACAGCCAAACAAACAATTCATTCCTTCTTTCTTTCTTTTTTTTTTTTTTTTTACTAAAAGAATCAATTTCCTAGGCTCATTTTGTTACACTGTTTTAAGAAGCTCTAACACATCCTGATGTCTCTGTAGTGAAACATGCCAGATTTTTTTTTTTTTTGGAAGCAGGAGAGTAATTTTTTTTCCCTGCACTCTTGTATGTAGGACAAACTCAGATTTGTTTCTTCTTCTTAGGGCTCCTGTTCTTTTTCGGAAGAAGACCAGGATGCCTGTCTTCTCTCTCTCTCGTTCTTCTCGGAATTCCAGGCACAAAGCACTGCGCAAAAGCTGCACCAATCCTTGCCGCAACTGCCTGCACAGGACTAGAGGTGGGGAGAGACCACAAAATTCACCTCGCCCCTGCGCCGGTTTTATAAATGGGGATTGCACAAATCTGCCGGAGCAAAGGGGTGAAAAGGCAGGGTGCCAGTTTGCTACACTACGCTGCAATGATCTCATGTTCAATGCTGTCGCCCCGTTTGCCCAGTTCGAACGCCTGTTCATTAAACAGGAGGAAAGGAAAAAAAAAATCAGAAAAATAAAAAACAACTTTTATCCTTCAGACACTCAGGATGGCTGTTCTAAACTACAGATCAGCAATAAAAAAAACCCCAAAACATGTAGTTTTAAAATGCAGTTATGAAGTATAAGTATTCTGCTTATATTTTCTTTCTTTCTTTTTTCTATTTGGAGATAAGAAGCAGAATTTATCAGGCGTGAAAGGGACAGCCTCCTGGTGGTGTGCCAAAAAAGCCAGAATAAAGGCAAAGTTGTGCTTCAAAGCTCAATCGCTTGCTGAGTCTGGCTAAAGTCAAGTATTAAGATCCACCATTTTCTGAGCCATGTAAGAAAAGAGGAAAAAAGTCAGAGCGGGTGCTGCTTTCCAAGTCTCCGTTGGCACCATCACAAAATCTCAGCCGTAAGGTCACATGACGCTCTGCCAAATGTGGAGTGCATTCCCATAAACCATTCTGCTGATACTGCGAAGGCAGCTATTGTCTAGTTTATACCCAAAGTTCAGCCCACTCTTCATTGAATTAGCTGAAAAACGCATCACCTTTGGGGGTTGGGAGCCATGGAAACGTCTACCTGGCAGGCTGCCCACTTTTTCTGCCCATCAACCAGAGATGGAATTGTGCTGCCTAATGTAATGATGACTAGGAATGTGAAGAGTCGTCCAAAGTGAATCTGATTCTTGCAAAGCCTGCTTCATTTGCACAGCAAACTCTGGCTTCTTGTCGTTAAAAAGCGGAGTGGGGGAGGGGGGAAAAAAAAAGCGCCTTTCTCCTAAATGTAGCAATTAAAGGTCCAGTAAACATGCCTAGTCTGCAACTTTCCTTCATGACATACTGAAATGGTTCCCAAAATAAAGCACTAGGTATAACACAAGTTTTCTGACTTAAAGTGACACTCGCTTTTCTCCGAGTTAACGTGGCATCCCCTGGACATGTTTGCTCCCTAAGGGGAATAAAAAAAAAAAAAAAAAGAAGACAAAAAAAGGTACACAGTAGATCTCTCATCTCCTCTTTTTACCTGTCTTTATTACCTCCTGATTTTATCTAGCAGAAATTATGCATGTGTGTGGCAATACCCGCTAGTAACAGTGGGGATGCAATACTGCTGCAATCTCCCTCAAAGCAGTCCCCTGAGAAAGCTGGTTGTGTTTCCAGCAGCACAAACGCCTTCATCTGAGCCCTCTTATCTTCACTAGTGAGTAGGACAGCTGGTCGGCAAGTTTGCAAACCAGCATATTTGAGACTAGGCAGCACCCTCGCTTCTTCAAAATACATTTGATCTGGATCTCGTGAAAAAGAGATGCAATCAGGCAGAATTTCTAAAAGATGCAAGGTACTAAATAGACTAAGTAATAGCCATAAATCCTCTGCTACAGACCTGAATTTTCAATTTTGCCCATCTATTGTTCTGAAGTAAAATGTCACATAAAATGTCACTTCCAAATGAAAATACCATGTAAGCTGCTGAGCATCAAACACACGCTCTCCCAGCACCTAAAAACCTTGCACAGAAGAATTTATCCCGGAGCTCAGCGTCATGGACAAACAAACAAAAATCCACTCACTGTTTCTACACCACGAAGCTTAATAAATACTGCAAAAGAGATGTTAAAACCGCGGCAATTTCTCTGATCCTCCCGTTAATAAAAACGGAGCCATGGGAGGAGCCTCTCTACCTATTAGCATCTGTACAAATGCTCCCGCAAAGAGGAGGTTGCATGTTAAAGAGCTTACGGCAAAAAACTGGTAAGGAAAGGCAAACAAAGTGGGAGACAACAGGCTAGAAACCGCAGCGGGACGACAGGAAAAACCGTTCCCAGGGACACTGCGGGCTGTAACTCTCCAGCTCGGCTACTTTCATGTTTTGTTTTACAGTTCTTTCCAGTTTCACTTTATTTACCTGGAGGAAATTGAAGAAAGGAAGTGGGAGAGCGGGGGCTTTGAAGTGGAGGAAGACTGTTACGATGGCGGGTGCAGCCCTCAGAGGGAGGTCCCGGGGCTGTCACCAGCCGAAGGGCTGCGGGGGCTGGCTGCACCCCCGGCTGGGACTGGGGCAGTGCAGGCTGAAGGCTGGCGGCCCGGGGCAGCCCCTGCCTTGCTCCTGGCACAGCCCGGAGGCCCGCACCTGGGTTTTGGCAAGGGCACGCGAGGCTGGGAGGCGGAGAGCGCAGGGGGCAGCCTCTCCGGATGATGAAGGGCGATGCCGGTGGGGCCTAGAGGATGGGGAGAAGGAGCAGCCACGAGGGCCCAGCAGCGGCAAGGGGGTGGGAGGAGGTGGTGGGTACAATATTAGGGCATGGAAGCGACCCCGCTCTGCCTGCCTAGTCAGCGCACCTGGAATCGGCCCCGGTCTGGTCAACTGGTGGGAGCTGCCTGGCAGTTCTGCAAAACTTGTTATGGCCCCAGCAAATCAGTCCATAGCTTAGTTCCTCCCTTTTCCAGATCTGGAGCTTTCCAAGGACCAGCGCCCAGGGGCATCACGGCATCCGATGCAGTGACATGCTGTAAGCTCTCTCTGATGATCTTTTGGAGTGAAATGCCATGTGCATGGTTTAGAATCCAGAGACTCCTTTCTTTTCCCTGTGAGCTAAAGATGGCTGCCTAGGTGCTACCAGTAAGTGGAAATGCTGCTTGTCCCTCCGGCTACTTGCCACGGTAGTCCCATGGCTTAGACCACAGGGATCGCACTGACTTCCAGGGACCATGAGCAAACTGCGTGCTGTTATGCCTCAGCCATAAAAATGATACATGGCTGGATTCTCCCATAAACATCTTTGAGATCAAATAATCTCCTTGAGATTATTTAAAACTAAATTCATTTCTCCAGGCTCTTAAAACGCAGAAAGCCAATTTAAATGTCTTTAATTAATATTTTTGTAGGAACAGAAACTCGAGATTCCATTTTTATCATTTCAGTAACTGTCTTATTGATTGGAGTCAATAAATCAAAACAGAATTGTATTTTTTTTCTAACAGGGCACGCCGGACTCAAGCTCTGTTCATGCCACCTTACGTTTTACCATTAACGATATATATCAGTGTCTGCACAGGAACCACTCACAGGAGCGCAACCTAGAAACCCCGGTGTATTTTGAATCATGGTGAAAAATAAAAATTTCATTAGAATTGAGTAGAAACCTCCAAGTAAACAATGATGTATTCATATCTTGTTCAATGTTACTGCTATTATTATCAGTGATGGTATGTGAAAAGGACAGGGGAAGAGCCTAACTTTCAGATCTCAGAAGGGTGTTTGCCCCTAATTACAAAAAATACACAGTCTGAGCTGGGCAAATCTGAGCGGCAGCTTTTGAGGGACAACAGGCACAGAATCCCACACAGTCATTTTTATTTTCTGATGTGGAAAAACACTTCAACGTGTGGCTAGCCCTCAATAATGGGTATTCACTGATATTCAAGAAGGACGTTAAAAAGCTGTTAATTGCTTGCATATGTGCCCAGCAACAATTAGAGATGTAGATGAATCTGAGAGTGTTTTCCCCATGAACTAATACCAGGGCGACAGAAAGGGAACCAAAAAGACGTATCTGTGGGAGCGCCTGGCCCTGTTCATCCACAGCTGGAGGAGGCGGGGAGGCCGGGTGGAGGGAGGCTGCACCGGACTGACCTCTCCACGGGAGGGGAGGGCACTGGTCCTTCCTCCACCCAGGAGGCAGGAAGGGGAAGGCAAAGAGGACAGGACACTTTGGCTGAGGGTTTCTGCTAACATTCGAATATGGTTTCCATATTTGCACCCACTCCCACAGGACAACCGGCAATCCATCCTTCCTAGCTTAACTGGCAGTTTGCAAACTACCTGGAAAGGAAAAATCAGAGCCTTCCCTGGGCAATGGCAACTCACACAAAACGTGAGAGAAAAGCTGAGAGAGAACAGGAAAGAAACACAGCAACGCTCTTGGAGTGAAGGAGAGGGAGAGACGGAAGGAATCTCTGCTCTTTCATGTGGTTGGTCTTGAACACAAAAACATAACTAGCAAGTGCGCCACTGTAGTCACTACGAGTTAAAAGTTGGAAACACACAAAGTGAAGAGTACATGCAAGTGCTGCATATATTACAAATTTCTGGATAATTCTAATGTACTGTATTGCATGGCATAACACTTCACAATAAAATGATCTTGCTCTGCAGACCACATTCTCAAAGGCCCTAGCATATAGGGGTGACAAAAATTATTTGTAAAATGCATGCAATTGAAAAGTTATCATCTGCTTGCTGCTTTCATTTTATCTTCAAATGGCACTGTGCCTTCTCTTTTTTTCTGCCTTAAGGTTCACAGCACCAAATTAAAAGACTTAAGCAAGATGCTCTATGGTAAGAGCCAGAGACGTCATTCCTCATAAATTTAACTGTATTTTTTCCCTTTCTGAAATTTTTGTGAACAATCTTGTTTTAAGTTCCTTCTTCTCTAAACTTTTCACATGTTATCTGCAATCTATTTAACTTTTGGGCACTTTGGCTGTATGTCTGGGTATCTGAACTTCACAACCTTCTTTCTTCTTTGCTACTGGAGAAAGAAAATCTTTAAAAATAAATAGCAACAAAAACTGAGTAACACACATCCAATACTCTTGTTCACGCAAGAAAAGCCTTCTTCACAGATGTTTTAAGAAGATCATCTATTCCCTTAAGAGTGCAGCCACTCATAAATAGCAAAGGGTACAAATATAACGAATTGAAGGAGCTACTGAAAATTCAGATGAGCCTTTTCCAATAACTGTTCCACAGTACACAGACATTGCCCACTGCAAACAGGAGCCGCCCTTCTGTTCTTCACAAGGAAGCGTAGTTGTGGTAGAATAAGCAGCACAGCTGCAGAGTCAGAGGAGGGCTGGTTCTGAGAGGAGCCCATAGCTAGGCCCAAGCAAAAGCCAGGCTCTATCGCTATTCCCTGTTTCTTAAAAAACCTTGGACTTTTACAGGTGATCGTTCAGCTACAAAAAGGTATGACACTTTCTCCACAAAGAATGAGACAGTACTCTAGACAGGTAAAAATGCTGTGGTGTTATAAAATATCAAACCAAACCTGATGATAGGAAGAGCTTTGCCACAAAGTTTGTTTCAGCCCCCATTTATTTCACCACTGTCACTCCAGAAACATTAAAGTTCAGAGCAAGAGGTACAACGTTCAATCCCCTCATGTACACCAAGTCTTAGACATAGAAAAACATGTCTTACATTCTCTTTACCTCATTTGTCTCTTGCAGGTCTAAGTGCAAATACAACTGAGCATTATAATTACCATTTATCAGATGAAAAAAAACCTGAAGCATCTATTTTTTTCCCAAATTTAAAAGCCTTTAGCATGTCACTCTTCAAAATGCCTAAGTAGCATGGCAGTTTGATGTTTTTTCGAGTCCTAGAGCCAAAAGTACCAAAGATTAACTTGTTTTCATAAACAAATTGTCATTACTGTATAAAGCATAGAATACCTTATATTACTCAGTGTTAAGTATGCTGCACTGAATCATAAGTACTACCTTGAATTAGGTTTGTACTAACTTGAATTAGTGTTTGTACCACCTTGAATTAGAGTTTATACCAAATTGACCACTCCCTTTGAAAACTAAAATCTGAAGATACCTCGATCTAGTTCCTGGTCACTAGTGTAGGAGGACAGTAAACACGGAGAATTAGCTAGCAAAGAGAGTAAGCAACAAATAATTCCTTACACGCCTTCTACTTGTGATAAATAAAGCAATGTCGATTTCTTTGCCTAACACCTCTTGAAGACAAGGACAAGTATAGCCAGAATTGAAGCAGAAACTGTTTTATGAATTCCTGATTTAGCAGCATGCTTAGTGCCCCAGTGTAACTCCCACCCCAAGGCTCCCCTTCAAAAACTGCTGCAATGCTTAACTGAGTTTCATGCCTACATATAAGTAACACCTTCACAACGGAATCTTCTTCCAAGCTTCAGAATGAAATATCCTCATGGATATGGGATTGCACAGACATAACTCAGGGGAATGCACAGGTGGCTTCCGGGTCCCTACCATCCAGCAGGTTGTGCAGCAAGGGTCCTCTGGGGCCACTTCTTTTTCCTAGGACTCATTCTTGACCTGAATACAAACTGGGAATAAAAAGGATGCTGCAAGGGCATTCTTTGTACCATTGATTTCTCAGTCAGTGATAAACAGTTTTCATGTTTTTACTGCGTACCTTTCCCATATGATCCTATACGAATCCTAGCTGCTCAGAACTTAAGATTTTATGCAATATTATTTAAGAGGAGCATTTTGCTTAGCTGCCTTGAGCCAAAAGTAGCCTTCAGTAGAACACGTGCTATGTGTTACCTGGCTGATACAGCTGACTACAGTCTCACACCTCAATATGGCACAGTCCACTGCTTGTGGGCAAAGAGAGAAAACGATTATTTTTGAAACGTTCTTAATTATTGCACGAAGGAAGTCTTCAGGTCCTTCTGTTCCTACAAATCTGGACAGTACTTTCCAAAACATCAGAATGTTGTGCAGGCAGGTATATATGTAAACGTATCCAAACACACCGCACATTTTTTTGTAATTTAATTACAAAAATATTGCACCTGTGAATGCACTTTGCTGGGTTACATTCTTAGCAGGTTGAGTTCTGTTAGCAAAAAAAAAACTGGTCAGGTCATAATTCTAAGTTAAAAAGACAGACCATGTGCACCCAATGTAAGGTGTGTTTTTGAGTCAGCAGATTAAAGGATCAATTAGTTTTGAAGCAAAAATTACTAAAACTGGATAGGAAAGAGTTTTCTATATCCCACTTTTGAATTCCCCTACTGTGAATTTATAAGTCTGCAAAATAATCTCACTCCAAAGAGCACAAACCTTCAAATCTAGAGTTTAAAGTAATTTTATATTGGAGCAATTAGCACTTCGCACGTTAAAATGTTTTAAATATTCATTCTAGATTTCGACTTCTTCAATATTTTTAGTACAAATGGCTACTCTTTCAATTTTTTTTTTAGTTTGGATTGGCATAGTTTTGTGAGTAAAACCTACACTTCAAAATAATCAACATCCTCAGATAACCTGAACAACATAGAGATGGAGGCAGAGGAGATCAAAGGCATGGAGCCTTCTCAGAAGACTGAGCAGGCTATGAGTGATCAAAGGCAGGGGAGAGAGGACTCTGGATCTTAACTCCTGCTTTCACTATACATGTATAATTTACAGGTTATTGAATTGTGGGGTGGGCAACTATTTATACATTCAATATAGGTTACAAGCCTGAGAAGTTCTTTAAAACACAAAAAATGAACCTTGGTTGTTGAAAATATCTAGGCAGGATCTTTCACAATGCACTTTACCAATATTTTTTTTTTCCAAAAGGAAATTGTGTTAATTTCTTTTCAATGAATCGGTGCTTTCTGACAAAATCAAACAAAAAGGCACACTATGGCTAGTTGGTGTCATCACATAAGTGATATTGTGTTGTTTGGAAACGATAACTCAGAGTAATAATGGAAAATTCATGTTCTGCATAAAGTGCTACTAATTATATTAGCTTGCTTTGCAGAGGATTTAAAGCACATATAAATCAAAATCTTTATCAAATTACAGTTCTACACTATTTACATGAAATTCACATTGTGCAATCATGTAAGGGCGTTTCTTGAGATTTTGTCCTATGCATTTTGGTAATATTCCTGTGTACAACCAGATTTCCTTCCATGAGACTTGTCACAGCTTACTAGCACAGGACACTCAGCTCAGCACTGAGACGAGTTTTCATGCAATCGGTGGAGTATCTTAGCTACCAGATCCTTGGTTACTTGGTCATTATCCATCTTTATCAATCAGAATTATGTTCTGCACAATTAAATTATTCCTAAAAAGCAAGGATTATTGCCCCAAAGTTTTGATTTGGCAAATCAATTAAAAACAATTTCTCAGAAAATCTTGAATAGCTACATAGAGGATAAATACCAAACATTATGTGTACACGTTCAATAAACGAATTCAGTGATGCACAGATTTAGTAATGATACATGAATTCATATGATTCGTGACTTTACAGCTCATTGAATTTCATGGTATTACATATACCTGCTGCCCCAGTGAATACATAACACTGTGAATTTCATGTTAACATCAAATTGTTTTCTTGATGGGGAGGCAGGAGTCACACTACAGCCAATATTACCATGGTATAAGTGAAAACACACTTGAGCTTAAGAGATAGTTCTAGTTTACACTTGACAGCCAAAGCTGCAGACTTGGACAAAGGGTGACATATTATAAATAAGCACAGAATGTTTATTGGAGAACTGGAAATATGCTGAACCATTAAACAAAAGCAGATAGCATAGCCTCTTAGTTACTGCTTTGAAAATTTCAATACTGAATGGCTAAACAGCACAAAGGAGATTTCAGAGGACCAGCAAGGGTTATGTACCTAGAAATTTTTTTTTATCTTTCCTAGTAATAAGGAAAAGACCTTTTTTTCTTATTTCAAGTTGTGACAAGAGTACTTCAGTCCTGTTTCAATGTCTTCCTGGAATTCTGAACTACTAGTACATGTTTACATAGGCTCTATGGACTTAAGGACATGAAAGGGATTTTACTTTAAAGTGTATAATGCCTAGTTCTTTGAGATTAAAGATGAGAATTTGCATTTTTTTATTACAACAACATGTAAAGCAACCTTTGAACAGGAGTGATCCAGTATGAAGACAATGTTTTTTGATGAGTACTGGGCACATCCTGACTTAATAACTAGGAGGCATTAATTGTTCCAATGGCTCAGAGGTAGAGTATCTATACAAATGTGCACAATTTAGGTCGAGGGAACTGTCTGGTTTGCTTTCCAGAAAGACTTGGTTGTTGAAGAGGGTCAATTTATAACAGTCGCAACAGACATTCATAATGAGGTACGTTCAAAGGGTAGGCAGCTTCAGGGTATGTAAAGGGATGCTTCTGAAGATATTCGCATGCCCTCTTTCTGTATTTCTCCAACTGCAACAGGAAATTAAAGGTTACTAATCATTTAATCTACAAATATGTTTTACATTCAATTTGTTAACAGATGGTTCATTCAGCACAACTTCAGTGGACTATATTTGATTACGTATCTGCTTCTTGAAAAGGTGTTTTTCTAAAACACTATGGTAACCGACGCTTGCAGAGCATGAATCCAAGCAACCAGATTTCTGGAATGCATTTCTGGATAGCTTTTATCAAGCAGGAGAGACACAGAATTCAACAAGTAGAAAACAGTCCCTTTAGTTAAAATGCAGTTAAGTACTGCAAACAGAATCTAGTTCTGTCCTCAGAGGATAAATAACAGCCATGGGACTGTGAATTTAAGAGAAATAAACTTTCACAAGGAATGTCAATTTCCTATATGAATTTCAACAATATACACACTGTAGAATGTAGTGTGGTGCACAAAGCATGCAGTAAAGATGCCCTTAAACCACCAGTGATGAACCTTTCATTTCCATGCTGTGGGAGAGGAATGGATCTGTGTAATAGCTCTAGGCCTTTATCATGCAAACTTTTACACTTATATTCATCTTCACTACAATTAGCCTTCTCACTGAAATTAGGGGAGCCATCTGCAACAATATAAGCAAGCATGCAGAACTTTGTTGAGCATGAGAGCCTTGAGAAAAAGCCACCTATAACAGATGATGGGTTTAATTATGTAAACATAAAAAACTAGCGCAGTAAAACTCTTGTATTTTATTGAGATCTCTTGAGATGATCTAAGCAGTAACATCTAACAGTAAGATGAAGCAAAACATCCATCAATATGTCATCGTCCACCTCAGATCATTATCTTATGCTCATATCTACCGACAACTTGTAGCAGTTTCAAATAAATAGCCAAGTGGCTCCCTCCTATAGATACGTGGGGAATCTCCTAATAAATTACCTCCTTATCTACCTGGCAAAAAGTTGCTTTCGCCATGAATAGTGCCTGCTCGTTTCCTTGAACTTTCTCCACATGTGTTCACTTTCATCTGTCTTCAATGGTATCAGTGATCTTTCTTGTTCAGGACATACATGGATGTTTGTGTGCCTAACGAAGAGCGTGGGATGCCCCAACAATCTAAATAAATAAGCATAAGTACCGCTTTGCTCTCAAAAGATGTGGCAACATCCATACTGAAAAAGAAAATGAATATAGTATTCATATACATTGTCAGTCATAATGTAAATCCTAATCGCTAAGTATTTGTAAACCAAATTTATCATAGAAAATAACAGGTTTTGCCAAACAAGTCTTTCTACCACAGCACTAGTTCATTCAAACCTCTTTTTGTGATTTTCATTCTGAAAACTCTTCTTTTTCTGTGGGAGACAAATTACACTTCTCAAACTCATTTATAATAAACTATTTAATTTCTTTATTTCAGTAACTCCTCCCAAAAAGCCAGTATTTTTTGAGTCAATGTGATGTCACCAAGCCTCCTATTTTCTTCTTATATTAGAGAGTTAACTTCCCAACATAACTCCTGTTTCACAGGCTTATGACCCATGCTGAGCTACTCTGTAGATACTACAGTGTGTGTGTACGCACAGACACGTGTAGTCAAAGAACTCTTGTGAAAATAATGCTTGGCAATGAAACGCGTGTATTACTCTCTTGGGTACAGTGTATGACAGAGCAAATGCTTCACGCCTCTCACACCCTTTCTCTCCCTGATGATCTCCCCTTTGGAATTAGGTTCTGGAGCAGAGGACATAGGAGACAGTAGTATGGATCTGTGGGTGTTAAAAAACATTAGTTATTTAGCTGATAAGTAATCCCATTTTTTCCGCTTGTGGCATTGTCCCCATAGTACTGTAAGAAACCACTACTGACAGAATACTCACTTCGGGAGAGGAAGGATAATTGGTAGGTTCCTGCAAATTAAGAGCTCTGCTCTTCAAGAAAGCAGATTTAGCTCCTGATGTCAAGTTGCGCAATGATGTAAATCATAAAGTTCGCAAAAATGTTTCGGCAGCAACCATACAAGTGTCAGGTAAGGTCATACTGTGAGTTCCTGGAGGTACCATTCATATACAGTGCTTAACAACAGAGGCATCTGCCTGTTGATTATATATATGCCCGGATGTGAACACCTTTTCCACCTATAGTCTGAGTCAAGCTGGATCATCAATATTTTTCCCCTAAAAGTTACAAATTGCTTATTTCTACTATTAAATATCTCATGTCACTCAAAGCAGTAAATAATGCCTATTACAACTAGGAAAATATGTAGCTTTGCCTTTCCGGGATTTGCAAAACCAAGATTATTCAACATAAACTGATATAGGTAAAAATCCAGCACAATTTTTATATGATATCTGGGTTCAAATTCAAGCCCCTCATTGTTTTCTGAATGAAAGTATTTAGTAGGATGAACATTGGTATTTCAAGTGCCGTGCTCTTTCCAGTTAAAGAGAAACTTGCAAAATGAAACATCCATTTGCTATTTGACATAACTCAGAACTGTGTAATGGCCGTGAGAAAGACAGTCGCAACATTTACAAAATAACCTGTGACACAAGATAAAAACAGCACAAGGAGATCCTGTCATCAGTATGCTTCAGACCCGTTTTTGCAGATAACAGAACTGTAAGAAGTTAGACATTGATTAAAATTAAATTATCAAGAAATTTTAAAGTCTGATATCGATGAGGAATTATCCGTTCAATAGTTGGGCATTTCTTTAATGCATACTGTGCACATATATTTTAAATATATATATATATTCAAGATTTTCTTCACAAACTCTTTCGTTCGTTTAAACAATTACTTTAAGAACAGAATTTTCTTGGACCTTCTTGCAGAAACTGACACAAAAATGTATCAATCACAATTACAGAGGTTTTGAAATATCATAAAATTCCTTTTATATTTGATAGAAAGAGTCCCTTCAATTGTTCGTCCTTTTTTTTTTAACTTCATAGTCTCCTAGCTTGTGTTTGATTATTTTTAGAGGCCACTCAGTCCCTGACTGTTTATGTATTTTCAGCTTCGTGCTTTTTGCATGTACAGACAGTTACATTTTTTAGCTTAATTGCATTTGCTTATTCTCCCTTTAATACTTCACTTTGAGTATATTCTGAATGCAGGTTTTCTAGGTATCTCCCCAGCATTGCTTAGTCAGAACGCAAGGTCGCGGGTTTCCCAGGTACCAGGAATCCTTGTTGGGCACGGCAGCAATTACTGAAGGGAGAGCTCTCTAAACTCTTTCTGCCCTGGGAATAAGCTCACAGAAGAGCTATAAAGATACTATATTTTGGAAACTTTGTTCCTTTCCAAATTAAATACTGGGTTGATTAAAATCCAATAGGCAAAAATTCTGGCTTTTTTAATAGGTTGTTATGTCTTCTAACAGTCTGTCAGACATTTCTGAACTAGTACTGAAATAGATACCAACCTTCCTGGACTAAATGGCAACCCATTACTATCCTTAACTTCCAGAAGTCTTCGCAGCGTCAGCCAAGACATGCAAATGTGTTCTCTTACACTTAATTGGATATCATTTTTATCATTACTGCTCTTTCCTCCTCTTTTACTTAGCGTTTGCACATCCAGAATTTGTTAACATTTAAGCAAGTTTTCACAGCTTTCCTGTTCCTCCTTCCCTCAAGTCTACAGGAATCATCACGCAATAGCAGAGCACTAAGCAACAGATGCTAATCCCATAGTTTAATGCACCACCAGAAAGTAATCAGATATTATGATGATAAGAGCAGTATAATGGCCTATATGGAATAAAGTATTTTCATTGTTCATTTTTATCTTCTCTCCCAATTTGGATTTCTGTGCTTTGAGGCAACTTATTTCCCAGGAGTACATCTGTGATGTACTATTTAAATGACAGAACGGTTAACACGAGTTCTTCTAATCTGTATAATCAAGTCTATTATACTGATAATATTGTACAAACTTTAGGAATATTTAATTGTCATTCAAATACTTAACCACACAGATATCTATTGTTTATTTTAATAAAAGCTTTAATTAATCTCCTTGTTACTGCTAAAATGCTGTGTGCAAACCAAAAAATTACTCTATAATCTGTCATCTATATTTCATAATTTCTCATCACCAAAATGTTTTATTTGGATTAGACTTCTCCACTTGCTCCTTCTTATTTCAATTTACATTTTCCTGTTGGAATACAATCTAATCTAAAGACTTTTTTACTCCTTTTCACTGTTCTCTCTTCAAAATGTCAAATGTACTTAATTGTCAAGATTTCTATCAATTTTTAACTTCTCCTGACATCAGTCCCTAAAGAGTCCTACTTCCTAACTGGAGTACAAACATGGAAACCTCAGCAGACGCACAATAAAAAAAAAATTGCATTTTACTGAATCAAGATATCAGATGATAATGTTTTATAATAAGTAACATTCTTTTCTCTATATCCTACATGTGTATTTCTTTTAAATTTTTTACATAAATGCAATAATCTTACGTAAGTATTTTGTAATTCTTTGTAAAAGAATAATTTTATTTGGTTTTACTCAGAATTGTGCTTTTTCTTGTGATTTTTTTATTTTGCTAGAGGAATAAGCAGGATCAAGAGCAGTACATTTGAATCAAATTTGGATGGAGAAATACTAGAAAATGCAATGCTCCATAAAATGTATTTTGTCCAGTTCAGAGATAAAATTCAATCATTTCAAGTGTGTAAAAGGATATTAATTCTGCTTAAACTGCAAATGTTAACATACCTAACGATGATGCTGCTAATGATATTTTCATAATGTTGTCATTACAACTACATGCATTATTAGTACAGGCTTATAGCCAAGCCTATTGGTTAATTTATTAAGACTCCAGGTAACATTTCTGACCTTCACTGCCAGTAGATTTCCTAATTTGATACTTTTTGTCAATGTTGTGCTTTTAAATTATAATTTGTCTTCATATTATTTGTCTAAATGAATGTGCATGCATTGTAGCCTAGAATGACTGTTTCTGTACGTGTGAATAGAACATGATGAATAATACACAGTACTTCACAATAAACCAAACCTAAACTCTTAATTTATATTTGTGAAAATAATGGGGCTACTCATGTGAGTATCTTCACTGGTAAAATTCGCAAGTGGTGCTCAGGCCTTGTGAAGGAGGGCAGGAAAGGAGGGAACTGTTCGGTGAAGCACGTTAAACACATGGATTTTCATGTGCCTGTCCTACCCTTTGCAGCTAAGAGATGTTCATGGAGATCATGACTTTCCTGTCACTACTCATCAAAAAGGCAAGGCTGGTATTATAATAGAAGCAGGTTTTCAAATCTTCAGTAAGACTTGGGAACAAAATATGTAGCTGCTTCCCTATAAAGAAATCACTAGGCCTCTGCACCATCTAACCAACAAGAAGAAACCAACCCGACAAAGGCTTTCTTCAAAAAAGCTTTTCTTCAGTCGTTTTTTCAGATGGGAAAAAAGAAAACATAGTACTTCAGGGCACAGGTACAATAGAATTAATGGACAGCCATGATCAGAAAAATAAAATATTGACTTTCAAATGCTACCAAGATTCCACAAGAGCTGTGACTGTTTACTGACTTTGGCAATTCATCTGCTTGCTTAGTTGTCAAGTGCGGAATTCTGGCATTTAAATCCAGGTGTTAAGAACTTAAAATAGTCATAAACTAAGATGAAGAGTAAGTACATATTTGTGTGAGACAGGCAGCGATAGGGAGTAGGATGGTATGGCCTAACTATGCTTGACACTTTTTTAAAATTACCATGGCTACTTTTTTTCAATATGGACTAGCAGAGGTAAAGTTTTAAAGATGCACTGCAAGTGATTATGGGAGTATGAACTAACTCACAGCTAAAATGCCAGGGAGGAAGAAATCTACCGTACTTGTTTAACAGTGCTATTAAAATGGTGGTTCAGGTGACTTGTGAGCTATAATATCACCACCACCAAATCGTGAGCACCTAGAATCGCTACCTCCTTTCCAAAGCGAGTGACACCATTGTAAGCATAAACGTAAGTCTGAAGCGGGAGTGCGAGCAGGACTCAATATGAACCATTAAGCCATTTTCCAATATACTACTTAGAGGCAAATCATAGTAATGCTGTATGCTAGAAACAGCAAAAGTAATTCAGAATATGCCCCACAGGAAGAAATACTTATTAAAAATATATCTTTTTGGTACAGTTTGAAATGTATAATCTGTTTTAAAAATGTTGAGCACAATATAAATGCAGATTGTGCGAGGCTCTGCTTACCAAAAAGCCTAGTCACAGCGTTATGACAGCTTTGTGACATCTAAGCATCATAGCAAGTGAAAACATGGAAGAGATGGCAGGTGGGAAGAAGTACTTGATATTCAAGGGAAAATATTAATGGATGTGTCTAAAACGTAACTACCTTTTAATGTGTCATGCTTAGGAATATTTGCATAATATTATCCTTTAAATTGCAGTGTGTACATATTAACTTTACAGTGTCACTCCCAATAATTCTGGCATCTGTACATTCAACGGGCCCAATCTAGCACACTTGCTTCTCTCTATCACAGACATTTGGAGTCTTAGTTGAGGAAGTGGCTTGAAAGCAAGACAGTCCAGACAGACATGAAGAAACATCAGTTTGTGGAGAAAAACTGAAAGCCGCAAACAAATCACGTCCTAGGAAAGTGTATCCTGCAACGTGAAGGGATGCTCCAAGGCACCCTCCATCCTTTCCTCGCATATATTCTTTCTTAAGTTGTTCTTCTTCCTCTGGATAATGCATGTTATATACCGACTAGAAGTCCATACATAAATATATACATACTAAGAGTCCATGAACAACCTGCAAAAGAGCTGAGAAAGAAAGGCACACGGAACAATTTAGAAATAGGTGTTTAAAAACAAACAAAAAACCTCAGTGACGAAGAATTATGAGGCAAAGCATATTCTCCACATATGTCCTTAATCCTTAGGGTTATATACTTCCTAGCACAAATTTTTCCTCTTCCATTCTGCACTCCCCACTTTTCCCTAAGTACATCATTAGATACATGTGAAATGTTGGCTGTAATTTTTTTCTGTTTTACAAAGATTATGCTTCTTACTCAATAGAAATAGACCAAAACCCCCACAAAGCTGTGTGTGTCTGGTCTCATTATCAATGTGGACAAAGTCTTTTCTATTAGATAGTGGCATTTTGGAATTTAGTTTAATGCCCATCTGCAGTGGAAAGCAGGAATTGCGCGACAGATCCCGTGAGCCCAGGCTGACAAACTTGATGTTCTTCTTGTACTACATGAGACACCATTAAAGGCAACAATACCTTGCAACAGTTAGGGTTTCTATTATATTTACTCTTAAAAGCATGAAGAAAACATTATAACCACTGAGTTTCAAGGAGACTACGACATACCTATGAGCATGCATTCAAGCAACGTCATTTTCGAGCAGGCTCCTGGCGCGTTCAGTCTTCAGAGTGATACACGGGGAACAGATTTAGACCTGTAAATCTGTCATTTCCTAGCTTTCATATGTTTCACTTTGTGAGATAAGTAACTTCCCTTATAACACAATTTCTTTACAGTGTAGTTCCTATTCAAGAAGAATTAGATGTGCTTGCTATAAAGCTTTTTGTTTTGTTTTATTTTAAAACCAACATGAGTTAATAGGATATAAAACTTTAGAACATATTACTGTCTTAAAACAGCACTGGCACACAAAACTCTATATTTTAACTTCTTTTATTTATTATAGCTGCTGGTGTTTCCAGCAGGGCAGTTGTAAAAAGGTTGGAAAATATTTTAGCTAATTTTTAGCAAACCTTTCCTCCTCATCCTTTCTATGGTTTTCTTCCTGATCATTTGCTTAGTTGCATTCCAGTAGATCAGAAAACAAAGTTGTCAGTAGTGTGTAAAAACTATCCCCAGAGAGGGTTAGAGAAACGAAACTGTTGAGAAATCACAAGACAATTGTCGAACAGCTGTTCATTTTTGCTATATATAAGGAAAATTAAGCAAGTAACTTCAGACATAAAAGAAGCAGTAATAAAAATAACATCCTGAAGGTATCAGTTCAAACTACAGAATAATACTGCTGGTATATTTAGATGAAATTTCCCTTAAATGTTCCAGGAAAGACTACTTAAAACTAAGCTTTTGGACATATGACAGTTTTTAAGATACTGTAGAACATGAAACAAGTTAGTATCTCGTCCAGTTATTCATTTTGACAAAATGCCAAAACCACAATAGTTATAGCTCTGCTGTTCCAAGATGAGGCTTGTAGTTCACAGCCCCTGTAACTTCTGACATACTACTATCTGGAGGTATTTGAGAAAAAAATATTTTAAACACACTATCCTATTCTTACATGTCTGATGAATTTTTAAAAGTAAATTTGAAGCTCTACAGAATCAAACTGGTGAGACACCTCTTCCAAAATACTCACATAGTCTGTTTCAGATGACCAGTAATTTACTTGTCGTTTGGCATTTCCTTATGAAAACAAGAAAATGTAGAATGAAGAACAAAGGCATAATAGGCAATTGCCTTAAATACTTACTTTAAAATCATTTACACTTGGAATAATCAGGTATGAAACTATTTCTTTAGGCTTCCTTCCCCTTGTAGTGACAATTGTAAAAATATTGAACAAATTATGGGATTTAAGGAAGAAAAAAAGACTTGGTTCTCATTTTTGAGTCTTGGATATTCTTGCTTTCATAAACACTGTTAGAAATACCCAAGAGTGAAGTCAGAATGAGCCTTTGAAAACGTCCTCCGTTTTCTAAGGCTACAAAGTTAAAGAGAGCGTGAAAGGAGGAGTTCTTTCATACTTACATCCAACAGCTGAAGCATCAATGAAATTATCAAACTCTGCAAGATGGATGGCAGGAGAAAAGAGTTGCCAAGTTTGCTGAGAGCCTGACCCTGCAAGTGGCCTCCTGTGCTTGTACGAAGATCTGTCAAAATCTGTCCTGTCTGAAAACAAGGGCCTTCTCTGTCTGGAGGTAGCTTCAAGACTGAAGCCTATATATGTATATGCTAACAACTTAGTATGTGAGCTTTGCACAAAGAGTATTAAAAATATTTTAATTGGTTAGTTAGCTTGAGGCTCTATATGGTTAGACTTCCCTAGGTCTACAGACGTAGCACAAAAGGAGATGCTGCATACATTAGAACCTACTGTTCCAAGGTTTGTATTTTATTTCAAAAGATCACAGAAAGTCATATTTTCCTTTAAGAAAGACAAAGAGAATGTTTAGTGGCAGAGCTACTTGAAGGCAGACAGGGTTTTGCATCCTGACTTCTTGAATGTACACAGTTGGCGGCAACCACAGACCCGATCTGCTACTGAAGGCTGGGTTTCCCTTCTCCAATCATCTCTCTCAATGACTGTAGCCCACACCGCTTTTATTCTTCAGGGGCAGCTCCTCTCCCTATCAAGGTGAGATCTGTATAGGAAGAGCTTGATCCACCATAACTAAGGTTGTGTTTTAACTGCGTGGGTGCAGCATCTGACCCACCATGCTCAAAATGTGTGATTAAAGTGAGGGAGAAATTCTGATTATAACATCCTGCTGGGAAAAGGCAGATATATGTGCCATCGCCCTGAAGAAAGTCAGTCCAGAGCAGCAAAAACCTCAGAGAGATTTGCCATCCACATCACCCACAGGATTTAGCAAAGCTACCAGCAGCTATTACTACATAAGAAGGGAAAATGGGAATGAATTTAGGTCTAGTTAAATACAAATATCTCAAATGAAAATGTTTAGGCAAAGTTAACAGGAGTTCTGGGGGCTTCCATTACTGACATAAACTCAAGAGAAATACCCTCTAAGCAAACCAAAATGCCATGTTACTTATAGTGAGATTCACAAGCAAACTTTTAATAATTCCTTGTACTAAACTCCTTCATATTCTTGCACACCCAAGCTGAAAAAGAAACAGTCCTCCTAACAAATGGCTCCATTCACGGCCTCTCTCAAAATGTACATATTCATATATTTTTGTCATCAATTAAAACAAAGGGCCCAGAAGAGCAATTATTTACTGCTGGGTATTACGAGAAATACCTCTGAATTAAATTATTTTCAATAGTGAAAACTATTAGCACATGAATGAAATTTCATTCTTTTAATAACAATACTGTATTTTAAAGGACATTTTGCACTCGCCCAGAGATACATGGAATTGCGAGTATGGATGCATGCAAACCCCAACACTTAGTCAAGAATCTGCTTTTGTTTTTCTTCTAGTTGTTAATTATTCAGGGACAAACTGAAACGATTTAATCTGTATTGATTCTGCATGAAACTCACTCCTGTGCACAGAAACAAGCACACAGTTTTATACCATACAAGACTTCAAAGTAACAACAATAAAGAAATCGCCACGTGAGATGAAACCTAAGACCAGTACATCCAGTACTGGGTCTCTGAGAGAGGCAGGACCAGGTGTTTCAGAGGAGGTTTAAATGAAACACAATTAATAGGCAGTCATTGGTTTATTTTATTCTAGCTTGTATACATTTTCGTTTACAGTTTGTGAACAGATCTCTGTATGTATCTGAAACCTTAGCGGAGAGTGATTAGCTGAAGCCCAGGGTTTTGTTCAAGCAGCACACTGGCAACCAGATTTCCTGTGTGAAAACTGCAAATTCAATTTTCACTCCCAATGACTGTTCCTTACATTGTGATCTGTGTCTGCCAGTCACTTGATATGCTACAATAGTCCTAACTTGCTAAAATTTCTGAACATTTCAAAGTGGCTCAAGCACTGCTGGAGTACAAAAAGCTTCTGAATGAATTTTCATGCTAGTTACCAGAGCTCTTCTAGCATATGATTTTATGACTTTTTCCCCAAAATAGCTATTTAGAGCTTTTAGTATTTCATATAGAACCCAAACTCACTCCTTGTGATGAAAATATAAGGTACCCCCAGTAGCTCAAAAGTGCATGAAATGTAATTCAAAATGAAATAATTAAAAATCATCATTTTCATGTTGCATTTTCTATGTCCGTATAGAAAATGTCTGGTCCACCATATGTGTACTGCACAGAAATTGTATACTAATAATGCACACATATACTTTTAGCAGGCTTTCAATGCCTCTGAGAATACCAGTAGGCTTGCAAACTTTAAACTACAGGTTTTTGTCAGAGAGCTAATTATTGTAAGCAATGCTGTTGACCGTATCTACAGAAAATTTCATTATTGCACAGTATTGCAATTGCAACCCAATGCCTCAATCACTAGGCAATCATTCAGGCTCACAGCATCCTACCCAACAAATACCAACAGAATACGCGGCTCATCAAAAACATGAGCAATCTTGAAAATACTTTGATTCATGTTTTAAGTCAGTAAAGAGACACGAAAGGTGCCAAATCAGCTCCCATTTCATTACCATGTTGAGCTGCTTATCATCACCTGTATTGAGCCAAACCCCTTACCTCGTCACAGACATGTTCATAAGCTGGGATCCAATTATTTCATGGAAATGTGCGGAATACATGCAAAGACACATTATGTCCATGGAGCAGAAATATCTACTGTAGCTCATTTTTCCTACTTCATGAAGGCTACAATCATCACGATTAAGGACAAAAAGGCCCATAGATTAAGCCAGTAAGGAAAGCAAACAGTTCATAACTATGAAACTTATTTTGGGGGTCTAATCTCCTCCTTCGGACTAGTTTTCTTAAAAAATGTCATTGACTGAAAGACATATTTTATCCAGAAACAGACTAGGCAATCTTTGGGACTGGGTGGCTGGAGTAAAAGGATATGGAAGGTACAGGCAAGAAATGGGAGAAAATAGTTTATTCACTAAAAATGCAGTTTAGATGATCCAGTTGAATTTGACTTAATAAAAGAAAATTATTTGTTCTGCTAAGGATAGATTTGGAGAAATCTTACTAAATTATATTGATTTTTGTTTCAAAAAGTGATTAATGACACTTAAAGAAACAAAGACTTAAAAAACGGAAATTAAATTTGTTATTTGAGCCACAACGATTTATTTTCTCAGATTTCTCATATTGATCAATAAACCAATTATTATTCCAAATTAGCCTAAGCATTACAATTTCATTACGATTTATATCTGAAATGTAAGTGACATGACAAGCTCTTTGGGAGACACCTTGATATAAGAAGAATAGAGATTGTCAACAGACACCTTTTAACAGCTGCAGCTGTTAAATTATGTTATTAACAGATTTTTTTATTGTTGATAATTATATCTTGCAATGTTTTGAACAAAAAAATTTCAAGCCTCAGTACTGAACCTTGGAGGAATGACTAATTTGGACATGTCGAAGATCCAGAAAAAGAGGGCCCAGATTGGAAGAAAAAAAAAGTAGTACATTTTATTCCTTGATCATTTGTCCCTTATCACCAATCATTTAATATGAAATGCTTTTGAGAAGTCCTCAAGGTTTTAATCCAATATTTCCCTCCCTGCTTGCAAGACTGATTTTAGACTAATTTGCGAATAAAATCCAGAAATATCAAACAAGGGGTACCCAAAAGACAGCACTAGCTGAAGTTTACATCTGTTTCTTTAAGGGAAATAAAGGTATTGGAAATAGTGGGTTTGAAATAAATTTTCAGGAGAAGATACAAAGGGAATAAATTTCTCCTTGGTGAACTAAGATCAAGAAAGCTGTCTAGGTGCTGGCAGCACCACAGAAAAACCCAATGATAAGAAGTTAGAATGATGAGAAGATGGTAAGAGACCACCTCATCTAAAATGAAAATGAGGTTAACAGTACTGATAAAGTGTTAGAGCTATGAGACATTTCAACATGAAACAAGAGAAAGACTGACATAGGAACACCATGTTCTTATTTACTATTTTGTCAGTATTTAGTTATTTTAACCAGGGCTAACATGAGTCTATTGAAAAGCACAGGAACTTTAAATCTAAAGCAAACCATATCTGTATATGTGAAGAAAATATTCCATACAAAATAGTATCTTTAATTAGTTTTGTCCACCCTTTTCTCTCCCAACAAAGTTCACATCACTCTGTAAGAAGCATCAAAAAATGACTGAATTTGCTATAGGCAATGTTAAGGTTCTACTGCAAATTATATCGCCCAACTCCCTCACTAAAACCCGTAACAATAAAAGAGATGGCCAACAAATTGTTGTCTGCAGACTGTACCTACAGCATACAACAGCGACTCCAACAAATTCCACAGGTAAAGCGTACAAGCCAGCTCACCGACCCATGCACAGTAAGATTGCAAGTTGGTGCTTCACATTGATTTTTTGGCATCCAGCAAACCAGATCATTAACTGCAATTTCATTCATTTCATAATTGCATTTTATCAATGTCAGATGTACAGAAATGGTGTTTATAAATTTCCAAAGTCATCTCCATTTCACAACAGCCACTCTAGTGTTGCTGTGCCATTCCTGTGGTGTTAAAACACCATCTCTGGAGTTCTCATCAGACATTCCTGTTCGCAGTGCTGATATCCTGGTAGGTAGAGGGAGACCGACAGCACCCAGCAAAAAACACCTCAACTTGTAAGGCTTTGAAAAAACACAAATATCAATGCAAAGCATGAGGAAACTAGGACAACAAGAGTGTATAAGAAGGGATAGAAAGAATAAAACTAAGCACATCTGGAAAATAAACTCCTTTTCTAATTGAAAATTATAGAACTCTGGAAATTTCAACAGATTTTTAAAATTAAAAAGTGATAACAGTGTTTTGAACATATTTACACTAAATTTTGCAAATGTTCTCTGACAATGCAGAACTCCAATCTCTCAGAATTAGTTGTCTAATATTTGGAAAACATTTTTATGAAAAAACTGTGACTACATGTATTTGCTTACCCGGTCAGTCAAACAAAATTCATTGGCCTGAGCAGAATGCATCTGTATGCAAAGAAATCTGTAAAAGAAAAAAAACATGCTTAGTTATGATTTTTTTTCTCTCTCGTATTTTTTATGACAAATTAGTAATGGGTGGTTACTATTAAATAGAAGTTGCAAGTAGCAAAATCATACTAAACAAAAAGCTTCTTAAATTCTATTAGGTCACTTTTCCCGAAAGAGTTCTGATGTGTGGAAGGATTACATTTATAAACAATAGTACTAAACCCATTTTTATTCAAATACAAATGTGTAGCTATCATTATTTCCTTAAAAGACATGTCCATCTGGTTAAAAAAGCATGTATGTCTCATTAAATGTTCTTCAGGACACTTGAATACACAGAGTTCATTTACTTTCTATAACTTTTTACATAAACACAGTATGAAAAGAACATTATTAAGACTGTAATGTGATTAATATAAATATTAGAAAATGCCAAATGTTGGCCTGCCTGCGCAACTTTCATTTCGTCAGTGCATGTGGAGTATGCTACAGTTGCTAATCGCTTAGTCACATAGAATTCTTCCACAGGAATGCCTCTTCATGCCTTGTAAAAACAGACATTCAAAAAGTTCAAGCAGTGTTATTTTGTGTTAATTTCATTGCTTAACATGTGGACTGGAGAGACATTCACGGAGCAGTTTTCAAATCCTGATAGAAAAACTGCAGTATTTTGATATGGTCCATACACTCTAATCATTATTGCTTTCACTGTGTTGCAAACACCATGCCATTCAATTTCAGCAAAATCTTTTTGAGCAATAACATTGTCCCAGATTAGTTCCTTGGTGCTAGGAGATGAAGCCGAATACTTAATTTAGTTCAAACGGGCTCAGTTTTTTCAGAGAACTCGGCATTACACGGCATTTAATACATTTAAGGTACTGCTCAGAACGATTTCAGCTGGAGACATAAACACCAAGCACGCGGCAAATTAGGTGACAAAATGAGGTTACAAAAATGGTGAACATGCAACTGCTGACCATCTCTAAACATTTGATGCAATGCACTTCACACCTTGATGTGTGAACTCTGCAGTAAAACAGAGGACTGAATCTTATTCTGGAGGACTTTAATCAACTTTGCCATGAGACTTTTTCTTGTCCTGAGGTGGTCTCAGTCACCAGATAATTTCCACTTTCTGTTTCTGAACAAGGGTCTCCCTTACTATGAACCAAACTCACTCTCAGAGATGGCTCACTGTCTAGATCCTGGACAGCATGAAAAAGAAGTGTGTTACCAAGTAAGGAAAGATTCCCGCAGGGCATTTGCAGAGGATGGTTACATCAAGCTGCACAAGCCATGCCATTACTGTTTGACTTCAACCACTTCAATAATGTCATAACACAGGTTTTCTTGATAGGTAAATGTCTATTCATGGTGTTGGGAATGCATAAAATCTTTAGAAATTCTTTTAGGAAACATGATAGCTGCTAACCACAAACACCGACTCCAGTGCTGGAACACGTAGATGGGCCTTCCTGAGGTCAGGGAAAAACTGGCAGCATACCATCCTTCCAGCAAACCGGTATGACAGAAGGGTCATTTGGTAGTGTTTCACTACATACTTGTGGACCGCAAGGAAACTGACCAAAGAAACATAGTTTCAGTCCTGGACTCTGGAAATGAAGTCTTACAATGGGAAGTGTCATTCGATGTCAGCAAAAGACTCTTTCAAGAGACTATGAGTAACACCGAAAGACAGTTCTATCACCTCTCTTCCATTCACCTGAGACACCATTTTCTGGTATACAGAACATCATTTCATATGTAAGTATTGGCCAATGTGCCTTGCATTTTTCACTGAAAGGGAAGCCAGTGACCATGATGCTGAGAATTTTGGAATGGAGCAATAAACAGCAGTGAGGAGGGGTACAGACAAACTGCAAACCCTGTCAGATCAGCCCAGTTATCAGCAAACCCTAGAGCGTATCCTGCTAATAAAATATAATTTCCTCTTTGTTACCTTAGCAACCATCTGATGTAGCCAGACTAGTTTATTTTAATTTAAAAAATGGGATTTGGGTCAAGGAACTTTGAGCTGAAAGGGTCATATCCTCCCCACTTCCTCAACCACCTGCGTGCTTGTGACTTTTGAAGACTTCTGTCTCATTTCAGTAAGATTTATCATGGGACTTATTTTCCTAGTCCAAACTGTCCTTGTCCAAACCCAGTTCTGTTACTGGGTTTGCACCACTGGACTGATGCAACTGTGCAGGTCACTGTAGATAAAACAGTTTCTCTGCTCAGATCTAACAACAGGAAAGTTTTCAGCAGTTTAACAGCAAGAGAGTTTGAGCAAATGTTAAACCAGTGAAAAGATGACTGATGATAGGATAAAGGATAAACTGAACAGTGGTGACTGTGCTTTTCTAAGATTTGCTGTATGTAATCCTTTATTCTGAGGTTCTACACAGAACAGAATTGGAATGAATTTTACTAGAAAAAAAAAAAAACACCAAAGAAACCGAAAAACAAGAGAAAACATAACCAAAACCTGTACTGCTATGCAATCAATTGGACAAATAGTCCAAACGTGTTCAGAACAGCAAGAAATTCAGAATATCTGTCTCTCCATGTTTAACTAAAGCCAGGTTTGCTGGAGAAAGACTACCACCTTGTGCACTCAAAGTCAACAGTCTCACTGACGACTGTTCACCTGTCTTTCCTGACAGTATTGTCAGGGAAGTTTTGGATTTGAACTCCAGCCACACCAGTTATATCCCACTGTCTCCAATCACTCACGGTTAGACTCCAGAACCAAGCACATCAGAGATGGCCCTGATGATTACATTTGCTTAGCATTGGAGAGCAAAGTATCTTTCCCTGTTAGACTTTTGGGTACCTCTTCAGTAACAACAAAATATGCATGAAAACTAGCAACAGTAATTGGGTTAATGACAGACCGGATGCAATTTGCTCATCTTGGCCACGTCTCAAAGCTGTGATGGACACCCGTCCCTGCTGATGCAGGCATTGCTGCCAGCACTCCTGTACCAGCCAAAAGCCCTGAACATATGACTGCTCTGGGGAAAAAAAGGCACATTTTGTATCAGCAGCTGTGCTTCCTTCATTAATTATGCCTTTCAGAACAAAAAATATTTCTCACCTCACCTTAGTCCACTTATCTGTATATTGCTAAGAGAAAGTAACTTGGATTCTTTACCTTCTAGTCCATCACAAACAAATTGTTATTGCCACTCTCACTGGAGGAACAAGCATCATGAAGAGGCTGATGGGGGAAGAGAAGATTTTTTTACTTGTGATAAAGTCCAAGCAGGAAGTAAGCTTCCCTTTTAGTTTGCAGAGTGTGCAGACACAGTCACCAACTTATTTTCAAACGGAGCACGTATGATACAATATAAAAAGCATCAAGGTACTGAGACAATTATCATGCAACTCTAAAGATACAATTTTTACAGTCACTTTCCAGAGAAGAGCAGTGTTGCTATTCTCTTTTTATCCTTTAAACATTTAATAGTAATCCTATTTTATGCGTATTAATTTTAAGTCACTTATAACAAGATTTGCAAAGGTATTGATTTCAATGCGAGTTAAGGGCTAAATATCTTTATATGGAGCCACAGCCTTCATCCTCTTAAATCTCTGCATTTATTGTCTGCACACAAATCATTATAAAGCAGGCATTATTCAAGAAAGAACTCAATAGCAAGAGAAAAGTCCAATTAACAAGGAATTCAATGCAATTATGGAAGTTCGGAAGTTGCCTGGGGTTGTGTTTGCCTGCAAATCATTGGGGGAAGATGAAAAGAGGAGAGTTTGTTTCATCCTCACTTCCAAAGTATTATTTTCACTTCAGCTCTACATTATTAATTTTTAAAACCTGATGTATTAGGACTTCTACAAAGTCACGGGTTAGAAACAAAGATGACATTAACTGGGTTTGTGGAGGATCTTTATTTTGCAACACTGTCATCAGTGCTGGGGTTAGCCCTATCAATAGCTAAAAGCAACAGACTGGGTTTCTTGTCTCTTGCTCTTGGATGTTTATAGATAATTAAAATGGCTTTTCTGCCCCTAGTCTTTGTCGTGGTTTTAACCCAGGACAGTCTTCTAGACATTAAAGTCAGGTCAGCACAAATAATGCTGGAATGTACATTTCAATGCCTGAACATCTTCCCTCCAGTTCCACACTCATTTACACAAAAAAAGTAAAAGAAATAAGAACGAAGGGCCAACAGAAAAGGACACTGGCTAATTAAAGTCAGGAATTTTAAGTACTAAAAACTTTTATTTTATTATTATACACTCAAGTCTTTCCATGAAAAATGACACTGTAAATCCTCCAGCTAACAATGTAAAGTCAACAGATAAAAGAAATCTATCAGTCAATATGTCTGCCTAAGGGGCATCAAAAAAGTCGGGGAGACAGGGAGAATAACAGTTGAATAGCTTTGTAATAACATCAAGGCATTTCAGGACAGCATATATTTCCTTGCACAGTGTTTTTATGGCCTTTTCAAGTGTAGTGCTCTCATGGGCTTCATACACCTTCCTGCACCAGCAAAATACTTGGTTGGTTACAAAGACGATGAACGTATCCAGTGAACTTTGAGAGCTGAAAATTCCTGCCTTCGAGCGTGCAACTGTTTTTACCCCTGTGTCAGCTACCTACAGCGCTCTGGCTTGGAGTCAGGTTTCTGTTCTCAAGGTGGATTCAGATATATCATGATACATCACTTTTGGGGGGTGGACATGTTTATTTTCTCAATTTTTATCCCTAACACTTTCCTAGAAAGCAACCAGTTGAGCCAAGCAAGGGTTCCCAGTGTGACCCCAATGCTTCTAGGACGCTGATAGCTCTACTCAGCATGCAGTGACAGAAGGCAGAGATACTGGTTTCTCCAATCAGACCTCCTAGGAGGGATAGCTGCCCACACAGACACTGCCAAGACCAAAGAAAAGATCCACAGTTTGAGATGGACCTTAGACTGGCTGTCCTAATTAATGCTCCTGTGACATAGAAACATGGCTGAATAAAGCTTAGTCCTTGCAATAACTCGTGTAGGGCTAGAGCTGAACACAACCAACAGTGAGAGGAGTCTCCGGCTAGGTGGCTGTGGAGATAGCCCTCACTGTGGTAGCACCTGAGAGTGGTTAGGAGAGACCACTGCCACCCCAGCACTGAGGTCCTATCTAAATTGATTCATTTCACTCAGTAGTCAAAGCTCCGGCAGAATTATTTACACTGCCTACAGTCGAAATAATGCAAAAAACATGCAAGAGCTTGCGCTGTTCAGTAGGACACACTCCTACCCCTACAACTGAATGACAGCATGTTTGTTAAACAAGACTGGTTCTGACCCCATTATGCAGCTAAAACAGAATGAAAGTTACATTACATGGCACAGAACCTGACAGTATGAAGCAATGTAAAAAAGTGTTAAATAAAATTATTTGCATTTTTTAAAAACAAAATTATATATCTCAGGAGGAAAAGACTACTAATATTGGAGATGGTGAGTAATACATGCATGCACAAATAGACAACCAAATGCCCTAAATTCTATTGAAAATGTTGGAGTTCTTTGAACTTTCATGTTTAAAAAAATTCCCTTTTTTTGTAATGCGTATTTCCAGCTGAACAGGGTTAATCTGAGAAGACTGAGCAGTCATATTTAATGCAAGAAAACCCAAAGAAGTCGTCTACCAGTATTTCAGGTACCACTTAAACTGAATTGGAGATTTTTGCAGAGAAAAGAGGTTTTCATGGTATTTTTGGCATTTAAAGTAAGTACATAAGTACAACTAGAACAAACTCTCATTTTCTCATGTGTTTGTGTGAACAAACACAAACTATTAAACTATTTCTTGATACAGATTTTTTTTTTAGTAATTTTTATTTTGTTGACAGTCTGTCTCAGAAACATAATATACAACATGAAACAAACAATTTATTATATGAATTTAACTTCAAGGTTCTTGTAATGTTGACTGATGTGGGGATGACAAGTTAACACTTATTTCCCCAGTTAGATCTATTCTACTTTGTAAGGGTTCAGGTCTAATTCAGTACTCAAATTAGGGGTGAAATTAGACTCAAATATTGGCTTTGCTAATTGCAGTCAGATTCCTACAATGCAAGCAATGACCAATTTAACAAAACAAAGCTTACATAACTATTTTCATTTTGTTAGTAGTAGTTTCACTCACTGCTAAAAAAATTGAAGTTTTCAAAGTAAGTCTTTTTTCTCCTAAAGTACTTACAACATGATTAATTTTTATATACTTACTAGGGGTTGGGTTGCACTGTAAGACCATTACGGTGGAAAAAGTGAGAAGTAAAAGCTCCACTGCATCTGGAGGAGGATCAGAAGGCACTTCACAACTCCCACACAGCCATCGTCCCCTGCAGCTCACTCCCCATGACAGCTACTTTGTGGGACACCTGGAGCAGATCTCCAGCCAGAAGACCATCCTGGGAGTCACCCAAGAAGCCTCTTTACTTCCCTTCAACAGGCAGATGGCAGATTTCTGCTTTCCTATTGCTCCCTGCAGCTTCGCTGCCAGGGTCCAAAGTTTCTCCCTGCGGAGATGAAACCCCACATCCACATTCGAAGGCTCGCAACAGGCAAAGATATGCTACATACCTCTTCCAGACCCACACTGAGGGACAAGTATAACATGGTGCTTCACCTCCTGTTTTGCTCAGTGACTGTGAATGTTGCTGTTTATAAAAAACTTACCATGATGCTCGTCACTGTTGCGAGCTTTCTTATATGCCGGAGCATTCGTACTCAGTGTTATTCTACGCTTACAATCCATGCAGCATAAGGGTGAATGCACTGCTGAATACAAAATGCTACACAGCAGTAATAGCTCACAAACTGATCTTAGATACCTCACTATAGGTGCAGAGCAATTCCATTAAATCATAAAACAGAAAAAAACCACATCCCGCTCAGTCCTGGCTCATTACTTTCCCATTTCTTTTGATTTAAAAAAACCCCAAATAATAAGCATTACATAGTTATTTATCTAGTAGAATAACTTGTTTAAGATTTTTGACACTATTTCAGTTAAGCTTTGTAATTTGTCTTTTAACATTTTTTAATACACCACATGAATAAAAAACTGCATTTCAGAGAACTGCAAAGCCATGCTACATAACAATGGTCGCAAAGAGGAATCCCTTTTAACTCATAATAATATAATTAGCACAATAGAAATTAATCACGTTATATTTCAGTGCATCTTTAAAATGTTTCAGATGCTTTATTCTTCCAATACTTCATTTGTATTTACTTAAATTCTTATTAAACAAGGTTTGTACAAGAACACTACATAGACCTGGCAGCTAAACGTCAAATTGCTCGGTTTTTTTAGTAGTGTGACTAAACAGGAGAACATTAAATTCTGTTTGCTGCTTGCCCCCTCAAACAAACCAAACACCTCAGCTAACAAACCTATCCAAATATAGCGCTATACAGGAGGTGAGAATAGATGACATATCACTGTTCTTTGTTTTTTTCCTATGAAACTGCATGGTCTTAGCAAAGTAAAAAAAAAAAACATAAAAGCACAAAACAAAGTAAAAACTCTAATCCCTGAGATTTTCAAAGATAGTCTTCTATGAATATTTCATCTTGCAAATCCAGTCTGAAACTCTCTGTGCTTACGCTTCATCCTAAAGATTATTCTCTATCTTAAAATTTTGGTATCTATTCCTAGATAAATTCTGGTTCATCCTTCCCAGTAGACCTTCAGTATTCCCACCGCTTTCCATTTTGTTGACTATCTCATCCCTAAGTATTTTTCCACAAAAGTCGCATCTCCCACCCATAACTGTTTTTACATCGGGAACCTGTGGTCTGCATGGCCAAACACTTACCTACAATGCACTTTTCACTATCACGACTAAGAAAAAAGCTGTGGTTTCATTGCCCATGTGAGAGCCTGGCTCGCTGCAGGCAGCCAGCCTGAGGCCTCCTCCTGGGGCCTGACGCAGACAACTGGAGCTAGTGGAATTTACAGCACCACCGTGACCTCTGCCTTTAACCTTGAAAGAGCTATCTTATCTCTACAGCACCCTTATTTTCTCTGGTAACACAGACAGATTCCTTTCAGAGGTTTTTCAGCTGGATGGAAGTATTTCAATAATTACGATTCCTCTGACTATTCTAACCCAGAAATCTTTCCACATAAAATGTTTTTCTTAGCTGCAAACTATAAATCTTCTGATTTTTGATCCTTCTGTGATCTCCCCTATCTGCACAACTTCAGACACAACACTAGTCTCTCACTAGTCAAACACAATAAATTGACATCTCTATTCCAGTAGCCACCATTGTCACTCTCTCCCACTTCTCCAACATACTCTCCCTCTCCCTTTCCGACCCCTCAGTTATGTCTGGAGCTATATAACTACCAAGAGAAAAATCCTTCCGTTGTTATTTCCTATTGCCTCATTTTTCTTCCATTTTTTGTTCCTGTCCCTGTATGTCTGACCTCAATTCTGTCTCAGTTCTAGAAATATTCCCTCTTACAAAGTACTTGCTTGTGTTGCTCCTCCACTGCCTCCTCTCTCAATGGAGAATTTGATAAAGCAGCTTTCTCTCATTCCCTGGCATCTCCTTGGACCAAGCATTTCGATTGTTTTCTACTATAGGTCGTGTCCAGCCACAGCACAAAGAACCGTCTTCTGCCAAGAAGCATCTCTCGTTTCTGACACAAGTGCAGTTCAGTGCACCGCGGATCTTTCTGTCCTCTTAGGTGTGTTGGTTCGTCTGTCTTCCAATCTAAGTGGAGCAACTTATTAACAAAGTCCTTCTTGCATGGAGACAGCACTACACACATTCCAGCCTAGACAGTGCTTCGAGGTACTTAGACAAGCTTCATTACTGAATAATCCGAGCACTTAACAAGCTAGGTATTTATCCCCACAACAGCCCTGTAAGAGATCCCTATTTTTACCTGATGGGGAACTGAGGCATAGGAAAACTACTTATGCTACTTAACTGCAGGATATCTGTGATAACTCAGGAACCAAAGCTAAGTCTCTGATAACCCAGACTAGAATGCTAATCTGCAGACTATTCCTCCCACTTCCTACATGATAAGGGTTCAGCAAATCTTATGTATGTAGTTTTTTTCCCCTGCTGCCCTTGGAGTGATCTGTGCATAGATGAGCTATTCTGGCTGGCTTCAAGGCAAAAAAATAAGGTGTCTTTTCCTCCCCCCTATACACCTTTAGCCAGAAACTATTTAGCCTTTTGTATTTTGCTGTGCGAACTACTTCTAATTTTAGTCTTTGATACAATAATAATAGATGTCCCTATAACAAGACGCAGCTAAAGAAAAAACAACAGAAGAAGGAGAAGAAAGGAATGTGTTATGTGTGGTTTCTGTACAGAATTCCAAAGCAACTGCGAAATTTATGCTATTTCCAGTACCATCTCGTTTCTTCTGATTCCGAATGTCTTTCGTACTGGTTATAGCTGTGTGGTTTATTTTTATGTGAAAAAGGATTATTCATTTTCTATCATCTATCTTTCCATTTACATTTTACTTACTGAAATATTTGCATTCTACTCATCTCTCTGAACTCAGATTTTCATGTGGAAATGTGAGAGATGTTGGCCTGTCTACTGTGTCTCTCAAATAGCATTTATAAAAATCTAGCACACGCTTGGATGTATGCTAGCAGAGTTTCATTAAATGAACTACAGATCCTGTCGTGGACTTAGGCCAAAATGAACCTGTGGCATACCGACACTTTAGAGTATCTAGAAATGTTTGTTCCTCTTCAGATGCCTTCCTCCAGCATGTTCCCTCAGACTTTCCCATCTTGTATCTTCGAACTTCCTCCTGGCAGCAGATGTAATCATTCAACCCGCCTGCAGCAATCAGTGTGCACAACAGCACAAGCTGCACCACTCCGCCTTGCTTGTAACCCCAGTCAATCAGTGAAGGAGGTTACACCAAGGCTGTGGGGTTTGGTCTCAATGATACAACTTTCTCTACCACTGAAGATCTTAGATAAAATCCAAAATATAGAGCTAAACTAAAATCAACTTCAAGGTTCAAGATGAACTACAGATAATTATAAGTTCTTTTCTGGAAGAAAAAAAAAAAGTGGACCATTTTCCTGTGCTCTAAAGGCATCTGCCTCAGGAAAGTATGGTCCATCACACCATACTGCTCAACACCATTTGCCAAAGCTTTCAACAAACATGGACAAAAAAAAATCAAAGTTCTAAGCATTGTTCTGTTCAGGACAATGATATCCACTTTTTCCATCTTAAGACTTCACTGAAGACTGGGATTTTGCCCATACACCAATCAGTTCTAGAGTCCGTTACCTATTTTGAAGAGGCAGTTTCACTATATCATGAAGAAACACAGCCTACACAGAGATAGCAGCCAGAGGTAGCCACTATGACTTTACCAGTACAGGTCCTCAGAGACAAGTAATTACAAATTATTATCTGCTGAAGTAGGGGGCAGGGACAGGGGAAAGAAGAGGAAAAGGTGATGAAGAGGAACACTGTCGTAAATCATGTGCCTAATGCACACAAAAAGCATAAATAAAAATGATTTCCAGTGGACAGGTGGAACTTTGGGAACTAAAATGTTTGCTCCTCACTAAACAAAATTATTGTTCCTAGGACTAAAACTGTACAACATGGATCTACAACTAGATCCACGTTCCTGTGAATTTCAAAACAAAAAAATAGCAGCAAATTTATTAAACAGGCTGTCTGCTTCAAAACGAATACTTTTCACACCCCATGAATTGATGAAGTTAACCTAACTCTATCGTTTTTACTAAGTGTCTCAAGGGAAGATGGAAAGAACACCTGATGATGCAAGTCCATTGAAACAATTTAGACTGCACCTGTATTGCTTGTTTGATCCTGTCCCTATGACAAAGCATAGTTTGTGCACAGGTGGAAATCTGAACATCTGTTATCTAGTTCACTTTATAATTTATAAACTACTAAACAATGTCAGGGATGTCGAGAATAGCAGCTTAAAATTAAGTCACAGGAGTGGGAAGAAATGGCCAATTGCGCTCCTGGGAAGAAATAGTCAATTTTGTTCCTAACTGATTTAATATGATCATGAAACGATGTTTGTACAAATGTATAAATAGTGCTGTAATGATCAAGTCACTTGATCATGATTTGAGCAAGATCTGAGATCAATTAACTTCTGTAAATCTTACAACAGCAAATATTCTACATGAGAAGTTATAGGAGCACTACTGCTACGCTGCCGAGGACATGCCGTAATGTTACAATGTACAGGCAAGTCAATTCTACCAATACACATTATCCCTTGATTCCATGCATATACTAAAGCCACAATGTCCATTTATGTATAAGAGTACATCTAGATGAAATTATCCCAATTTATGGAAGTGTCCTAAGCTGGAACTTTTAAACTGGGCCAGACTGAATTAAAAGGAAAAAAAAAGACTTTCAAAACAAGGCCCTGGATGCCATGAAGTTTGGCACAATCTTAAACCATAACAAGGCCATGAATAAGCGTATGGCATTCACAGGTACCAAAATGCTAACATTTAGCTTGATATGCCTTACAGATGGCAATATTTTGCCACAGCAGGGAGGAGATCTTGGCAGGGGAAGCATAGAAAACAACAAACACTGAAGTTTTCAGAACTGAATTTTCAGAAAGTGGGCTCCATGTTTGTGATATCTGAAGTTAGTCTGGAAATAATGCCTTTAATTTCCTCTGCAGCTGTTGCCAAGAACGCAAGGAAACCTTGGAAGGAAGAGGAGGAGATGAATGAGGCAGGCTGTGGAACGTAAGGACTCACAGCAGCAGCAGCAGGATCCTGAGGTGTCCTCCCACTGCAGTGGAGTAAACACTGAAGATGGATTTCCTTCTGCAAGGTCAA
This sequence comes from Steatornis caripensis, assembly GCA_013398225.1. Classification (NCBI taxonomy): domain Eukaryota; kingdom Metazoa; phylum Chordata; class Aves; order Caprimulgiformes; family Steatornithidae; genus Steatornis; species Steatornis caripensis. The sequence continues at coordinate 106,458 of VZSC01015407.1, forward strand.
AACCTCAGACTACCAAAGTAAAGCTTAACTACCAAAAAACCCCCATTACCCAATGTATTTGTGCAGGCTCTCTAGGGTACTCAACCTTGCAACATCCACAAAGGCCTTCTAGCAGTAAAGCTTGCTTCTTGGTCAGTTAGCATTAGCTTTCCCAGCCTCCATCTACCTACAAAACCACTTTAACATAGCCAAGGAAAAGAAGAGATTGGCTGACTCAAAACTAGCACCAGTCAAAAGCTGGATCTCCGTTAGCAGGAACCTCAACTTGCTTCCAGTATGGCCCAAACACTCAGGGCTGCAACAAAGGACCATCTTCTACATCTCCACCCCTGCTCGAATGGGGATGTGGGACTGCAGGGGTGAGTCCGGGGCCATGGGGCTGCCAGGGTGGTGCTGTGCCCTCCCTCTTCGACCCGTCCCTTCCTGCAGTCCCCAGTGAGGTGAGCCAGGCCAGGCTGGGGACAGTGACCAGGGTGGACAATGGCCCAGCCACCCTCTGTCGCTGCTGTAGGCCCTGGGCCTGGCTGGGAAGGCAGCCCCTGATATGGGATGGGATGGGGTTGGAGTTGGGGTGGTGCCCGGCTCGGCAGGGCCCAGGGCTGGGCAGGGGTGTGACGTGTCAAGGCCAGGGCTGAAATGTAGCTTTGAAGAGGAGAGTGAGCCTTGCTGAGGTTTCTCACAGGTCTCTTCAAGACTGGACGCCCACGCCCCAAGCCAAGGCAGCCAAACATCGGGTGGAGGTGGGGAAGGGATGTGCTTAGGACCCTGGCAGGTATAATTTGTATTCAAAGATACATATACACCACATACTACTACTCTTCTGCGCATGCAGGCAGCAAATAAACACAGTGCTGGCTTCATCGTCTCCGCACCCTGGCCAGCCTCGCTGAGTGCATGCAGGACAGCGGTGGTTCGCTCTCCTCTTCCAGCAGGAGGATTTTACTTATTACAAATTCCCACTCCTCCTGGGAAAGAGGAGCCAGAAGGGATGGTGAGTCACCACTGCCTCCCTGCAGTGCCCCTCCGGCCACACCACTGTGCCTCATCCTCCACATGGGAGAACCAGTAAAATCCCACGTGATCCCTGAGAGATTTCCACTTCACAGTCTCTTACTAAAAGCAACATTTACCGCCTAGAAGAAAGAGGGCAACTGTGCACAGGCCGCTTTACAGTTTTATGTGCAAGACTCCTAGCAAACATACGAAAAAGGCCTCCAGCCTTCTGTGGTCTTCATAGCAGTGGTCATCGATCTACTGACTAAAAGCTACTGGTAGCCTGTAAGACATTGCAGGATAATCTCCAAAATATTGTAAGATTTAAAAACTGAGAAAAAAGACAATAATATACAGACATCCCTGCACATGCAAGCCAGTACACAAGAGGGGAAAACAAACCTCATAGAAGAGCATCCAAAGTTCTGCTCCATTTTTATCTATTGGTAAATGAAAACCACTGCACTATCACTGAAGAGGAAGGTCTTTGGTTTGTGTTCTCCAAAAGTTCAGTAGTCCTTTGATTAAAATAGATTGGGAATCACTACTATAAAGCACCCATCACTGTAGCAGCTGAGCTTCTCCCGAGTAAATTAGATCTGCACTATACAGCACCAACTCAATTGAAAGGAGCTATTTGCTCTTCAACCCATTCTTTAATGTTTTAAAAAAAACTGTTGAGAGACTGAAAGACTGTTTTATAACAATCATCCTGCTGCTGGTAGTGGAAATATTTTATCAAGAAGTGCTCTGGAAGATGTGTTAGGAGTTAGTCTTTCATATGAGAGACTCATTTACTGAGGATCCTACTTTAGAAAGCCAGCTTGTCATTTCACAGCATATTTCTTTTTATTTCCTTGACCATTTTATGTTTAAATAAAGCCGGTCAAATGATATCCTCAGCTCCTAGATTTTCATATCTTTATTTTATAACTTTATCTTTTTATTGAGTTTCCCAGCTTCTGAAATAATAAGCATTACTGTCATCATAAGCAAGCCAGTCACCCTGCTACCATGCATAAACAACCTAGTCCCACTTTCCTTGCAACATTTTCCAGGTTAAGGAAGAAAGCTAAAGCTTATACTAAAGACATAAAGCAATGGATTTTTTGCCCTAAGTTTTTTGTCCTTGAGAGCTTTTCCCAGTTGTGTGCAGACATACCTTCAGCTTCCAGCCTGCAAATCCTTCCAATGAAACCCTGCCTGAACCCTGCCCATGAGGCAAATGTGCAACATAACCATGAGCAGGGTGGTACACATCACCTAGTAGGCTATGCAGGTAACAAAATGAAAAGCAGCTGGTCTTAAACTGAAAGAGGGTATATTTAAAGTAGATATCAGGAAGAAATTCTTCATGAGGAGAGTGGTGAGACACTGGAACAGGTTGCCCAGAGAAACCGTGGATGCCTCCTCCCTGGAAGTGTTCAAGGCCAGGTTGGATGGGGCTTTGAGCAACCTGGTCTAGCGGAAGGTGTCCCTGCTCATGGCAGGGGGGTTGGAACTAGGTGATCTTTAAGGTCCCTTCCAACCAAAACCATTCCATGATTCTATGATTTTTTTGCAACACAATGTCACACAGTCTACCTTAAAAAACTGCCCAAAGCTCATGAGAGATGGCTAAACTTCCAATACTTTCTCCAGTGAATTGTTCAATACCTTTTTCCCTATTCTCACTAGATGAGAGCTTTTTAAAAAATGAGCAAGCATGACTCATTTTTATGACCAATGCACCATTCGCAAAATGCTTTCCAACCAGATTGCAGTTCAAATAAGACATGTGTATTGTTGCAAAACAAAATATGCTGGCTGAACAGAATGTATTCATCTATATTAGTTTTTCTTTCTAAATCCAGCACACTGGGAGCTAAATTAATCTGCTGAGTGCTAAATTCATCTACTGAGAGCTACTGTAGATTCAGGGAAATGTTTTGAGTGCTGTAGCACACAAGTCTCACTCACTCAGGAGCCCTCTGTGGGCTGTTGGTGTTTTAACCATTTTGTCTGCTTTCAAGCAAGCAACCAGCTGATAGATGAGGAAAACGCTCATTGATTTGCAGTGGCAGCACTACAGCAAATCAGCCCTAGAACGAGGCACAATCATGAATCTCTCCAACTATGCATATTTATATGCAGCTGTCGTACCTCCAAGTCTCCAGTGAATACAAAGTGCTTGTGTGGCCACCAAGATGCACAATGCTAGCCTGCAGCCTGCTCTCCCTTAACTACAGTAGGGGAAGATGGAATACAGAAAGACATTTGATTTTCCCTAGCTAGGCAACCCCAGGAAAGTACACGTCTAATACGAGTATACTATACTCCCATAAATTCTTAATCCAGAGGCATTTTCAAAGGGTTAAATCATTTAAAGGAAACAAACATCTTGAAAGAATGTATCTTCAGTAGGATAGACTGAGCTACAACAATACAGCAATGCAGACAAGCTGTCTTGCCGACAGTGTCAAAAAGACACATGGTATTGAAGAAAGGGTCAGAGAAAGAATCTTCCTTTGTGCTACAGTGGTGATGCACAGGCAGCACACAGGGGCGCAAGATGTTTCTTATGCATGTAACTCTTCAACTCAGAAATGGGGGACAGGGGTTGGGAAGAGTGACATGGGGTTTCCTTTTGGCTTAGCAAGCTTTAAGAGTTAAAAGCATACCAAAAAAAGGAGAGGCCTGTGGAGCTGAAACAGAGAGGTCCTAGTAGAAACACAGACAGAGAAATGGCTCTGTGAAAAATAAAAACCAGAGATCTGGCACTTGGCAGAAGGCTACTGAAGTAAATGTACCAAGGATTCAGAGGGGCTGGCTAGTCGATTAAACGGTCAAGCCATTAGGCGTCTACTGAACTAGAATGACATTTGCAGTTGTTTCATACAGTGTACGGGCCTGATTTCACACAAAGCTTCAGCAGACTCGTATCAGAAGAAAGCCAATGCTAGAACTCAAATTGCACAACATCCAAAAGGAGCTGAAACGAAACCTACAGCCTCCGTGTATAGGTGAGTGTGGCTGCTTGTGGTCAGGCTCCTCACAGTTGGACTCACTGGTAAATCGCCTTGAGGAAAGTCCATCCTAGGAACTCCCTTGGGTGACTAAAGTACAGAGAAAACTTACCCTCCCAGGTCAAGTTGGACCTTGCTGCCCAGGCAAAGTCATACTTGCAAACAAGGGTGCACACAAAAGGTTGAAATCAAAGATCACGATAATCCAAAACCATCAATAAAAATCATATTTATATATATTCTTAAAACGTCTTCATTGAGTTGCTCGAAATATTTGCATTTGCTACTCCCTTGCAAGCAAGCCATACTAAGACATAAAGGGGGAATAAAAGTACGGGACAGAGTATTTTCACATCTGGTATTCACAATTGAAAAAGACTACAATCAGGTTTTATTTATTGTGGCAATCACATATAAACTTAACTCCTACTATGAAATTATTCTCATATTTTCAGTTTCAAAGAACAATAGAAAAAGACTTACACTAAATGCCAAAACGAAATCTCCTACATAGTATATATATGCTAAATAAAACTGCTAATCTGAGAAAGATTGTTACAGAAATCTCCTTCATCATAAGATCAAACTCCAAGTGGCATTGTATCAAAATGATGAAAATCTTGCACAGATCAGGAAATGAAGCAAATGGACCTATTTTATCTTCAAGTTTATTACTGAAAATGGGTTTTATGATTTGCTGTGCATAGTTAAAGTGCTAGCCAGACAAATTACAGCTGCTCTTTTAACCTGAACATAAGATGGCACAGTTCCAGCCAATCTGAAGTATGGTTTCTAGGCAGGATGTCAAGTCTCAGCCCCCTGGGTTCCAGAATGATGGATTGAACCTTGAAAGTTGCAGTGGAGCAGCATATGTGATTTCTGCACTGTATTTTGATCACTCATGAATATATTAAAGCATGTCCATGCATGTTATTCAAAGTTTTTGAATGTTATTTCAGTTTATTGTTTTAAACTATCATTCAGAGGAAAAAAAAAAGTATTTTTTTCCAAAGGTAAACAAACAGATACTAAAAATGCAATGCTAATTTAGAGGTAAAAGAAGTGCTTGTCAATTTGTTTTTTCTTTGTTTACTGAAAAGGACATTAGGTAACAATGCGGCCAAAAGGGCACCATTTTTTGAAGCCAGACCTTCTCTCACAACTATTGGCATATGCTGCCTACAAACTAAAAAAAGAATAAAAAAAGGAAAAAAAAAAAGAAGCTGTACTTTTTGCATAATCAACTACTGCAAGTACATAACAACTATTAATGTCTTTCAAAACAGTTTTTGGCATGCAAATACACTGTCCAAATATTAGACATCAGCCACACTTCTCCACCTGCTCATTCTGATGCTCCAAATGTTGCCACATCACCACTTAATTTATTTTCCTCTCTTCTGTGTTCCTTTTACTTTCAAGGACTGTTTCCCTACAAAATCGTAATTAAAACAAGCAAAGATATCCCCCAAAATGCACCTTAAAAAGCTGGGGGAAGGTGGAGGGTACTAATATCACACGCAGAGACTATTGCACAGTTCACACTGATTGTGTGCCTGGGGAGGTGCTCCCTGGGCAGGCTTGTATGCTGCGTAGCACCTAGAACAGTGAGGGGCTCTGGGCTCAGCCCCTGAGCACCATCACAGTACGAGAAATAAATATGTGAGCAACACCACCATACCGCACGCTAAACCCCACTGAAGTCTTTAGCTGACCAAGATGAACTTAAATATGCAGTCAGTTTTCAGAATCAGGGGCAGAGCAAAGTTCCTAAAAGACTGGGGCACCTTCAAGGGGAACACACATTTTTTGTAAAAGTAGAGACCAAAAGAAAGAGTAGAAAGTCAACAAACAGAGACCTTATGAATGATTTGCCTAACTCAGCATTTTAAAAGCTCCTAACTTACACATTTTTCAGCTAGTTAATGCCTACCTCCAGGACATGTTTATAAACATGGTATTAGCATAATGAATTTTCTGCTTTTTCAACTTCTGTGGCTTTACTCTTCAGAATTCTCTGTTTTATGATGACAATAAAAAACATACTTTGATTTTTAATTTCGTAACAGTTACTGAATCACAGAATCACAGCATGGTAGGGGGCGGAAGGGGCCTCTGGAGATCATCTAGTCAACCAACTTCTACCAACCAACTAGTTACCAACTTCTAGCTTAAGAATGGTTTTAAATACTAGTTTAAATAGATATAATCTGTATATTTTACATCTTGGTAGTGCAAATAATACAATTTCAGAATCTTGTTAATCTGGGTTTCTGTAAGATTACTAGTTTAAAATAACCCAAAGTTTTTAAAGTTCTTACACTGGCCAAGACCATATTATAGACTCACACGAAGACTGAGGCAGGAGGGCACCTCTGGAGGTTGTCTGGGCCAACTCTGCTCAGAGCGGGGTCAGACAGGGCAGGCTGCTCAGGGTCGCGTCCAGTTGGTTTTCAAATATGTCTAATGATGGAGACTCCAAAGCCTCTCTGAGCATCCTGTTTCAGTGTTGTCCACCCCCACAGTAAAAAGTTGTGGTTTTAAAAATTATTTTTAAATGAATTGCCTCTTGTGTTTTCACTGAATATCAGAGAAGAGTTTGGCTCCGTCTTCCATACTGCATGACACCAGGTTTGTATACACATCATGTGCATCATGTATTGTATTTAAACCTAAGAGATTAAAACAACAAAATTTCATTAGCTTACAAACACGCCTTCCCATTTTTCCAGTTAATTTTTAGCATGTAGTTGAGGGCATGACACAAAAAACCAAAATAAAAGACACTAATCAAGATGTACTAACTTAAAGAGGAGATGGCAGAAATCCTTATTATCTTGGTGTCCTGATCTTTGCTCATACATATGTACAGAGAAACAAGAAATGACCAGGTGAGATTCAGTGTAGATTTTCAGGGTTTAAAAATACTAGAATTTTTTTCTTCAGTTTTGAAGGAAGTAAGCACCGCAATTACTTTAAAACCTAAGGCATGTCAGGTGTGAAAAGCAACCCCTTTATTTTTTCATTTGTTCTTTAAACAACGCTGTGGACTAAAAAATAAGTTTTAAAATTTTACTACGCTGAGAGTAAAAAGTAACTAAACACTTCAAGTTTCTAATATCATCTTTGCTGCTACTGAACTTTTCGTAAGGGCTGAATTACACTGAATTTACTTTCAGTTTCAGTCAATTTCAAAATGAACTCAATACATACTTTTAATAAAGGTGTGGAAAATTAAGAATGTGACTGTCAGACATTACTTGGAATTTGCAGGCTTCTGCAAATTTGCATTTTTGAAATTTGATTGACTCTATATGCAAACAAATGGTTACCAGACAAGTTGCATCACTAAGCAGTCCACCTTTTTATTGATGTCATAAATCTATGTATGTTGCTGTGAAATGCAGCCCATAAATAAATCTACCAACAGAGTTAGGCAAAGCTATTAATTTAGCTATAACATTTGACATGAAGAGCACTATAGTTAATTGATTATAGTATACATCAAAAATAATCTTGAATGAAACTGTCTAATGTAAGCTGCTGCTGCTGTTGGCCATTAAACTCCTTCACTCAATGCATTACCATGAACAAATGACCACAACAGTTCCCCAACATTAGTACGAATTTGTCTTTTATTTGTAATTGGATCAATTGGCATTTTAACTGGCCAGCCTTCCGGGCTTAGGATCCTACATTTTATCATCCTTACGTTTAATTTGGTGCCAAGTGCCGAACATTTGTTTCTTAGTTATTTCATTCTTTGACATCTTACAAAACTGGGAGACTGAAGTCTTATTTACTAAAAGTTAAAGCTGAGAGAGCACAGCAGCAGCAACTCCTCCAAACTGCCCTTCCAACACATCTGGAAGACAAAAGCAAACAAAACAAACAAAATACTATGCACCTTTCTGCCTGTTCAGCTATCAGATAGTCTACCAAGTAAGGTACAAGCTGCAGAGTTTGGATGCCTCTATGATACAGACACAGGGACTACGAACATTTCAGTCTAAAAATGGGCAACCAAGCAGTTGTCAGCGGATGGCTTCAGGTCTCCACCAAGGCAAAAGAAACAGGCAGCTTTCCTCCGCTTGCCACAGACTCTGACTCAGGCTTTTGCTTATCAAACCCCAGCAATGAAATCCTGATTCTGCTTAAGTCAATGGCAAAACTCTTGTTCAACAGGGCCAAAATTTTGCCTAAGTTTATTACTGACTTTATAGCAGTGACAAAATCTGATATCCAATTACCAAGCAAGACACCAGTTGCCTTCCTGTTTAGGATCATGTATTAACATAATGTTTTTCCAATTATTAAATAGATATTTGTAGCCATAAAAGGCTACATAAAAGCCACCAAAGAAGAAATAAAAAGGAAAGCAAAAACAAAATAAAAGACAACTGCTAACAGTTAGCATATATGCTGTAAGTACAACAAATTAATTTTCCAATCTAAAGGCACCAATTTATTACCAAAATGCTTCTTCCTTTGGATGGAAACAAAGTTCTCTTTTGTCTTTTTTTCCTTGTTATTTTATTCTTTGTTACTATTCATTATCATTAAATTTCCTGTAATTAAGACTGCTGAATTAAAAACACATGGCTGCTTGCGAAGCCAATACTTCTCAATATACTGAAATCCCAGAACCATGTTTAGCCATGAAAGAGCAGATCAGTTTTCATTATTGCTATAGGATTTCTTAAAACTTAGTATATACAGCTACAAGCTCTACTGCCTTATCACACAGTTACTGTACCTGTGAGTATAAGTGCTGCACAACTTGAAAGGTGTCTTACAGAGCATGACAGTGCGATGAAAAGACAATTCCCAAAACTTGCCCTGATTTTACTTCCAGCAGACAGTCCACATAAGCAGCTCAGGATATCCATTTTAAACTGACTCAAAAACTGACTTTTATGAGACAAAATCAAGGAAACACTGCTGAAGGAATATATTTCTAGACCTCACCAGCTCAGTGATTTTCCAGGAATATAGTTTACCTGCCACTTACACATTTTTATATGGTTTGCTTTATCATTTTGCCATTGTAGTTTATAATGCGTTATTTACCCCAACCTTCACCTTCCACCTGCAGACCTAAAGTCATATGTCAGTAATGAAATGCTAGATAATTCTTTTCAACTAACATTACAGCTTGTTTCAAAGAAAGAGAGAATCATTGTGCCTATGGAGAGATGCTGTGTAAAGATATTGTAAATACTTGTTCTCACAGCTTCTGATGAGGCCAACTTGCTGTGAAATGCCATTCTTTAGCTACAGAAGGGCATTTCAGACTATGTCTGGTTTTCACCTCCAGTCCTACTCTGATATGTAATAGATTACTCCATTTATTATCTGACTGGCATTTAGAATAATGCATTACAGTAGGTTTTGCAGGATGCCATTTGTGTATTCAAAATGAGCAGAAAAAAGAAAGAATGAATTTTAAGTACTGTGGGAATAGGAAATGACAATCCTTTGAGTACAATCTCCTTTTCGACTCTCTTATTTTATATGCTCAGGTTATTTTTTGAAACAAACTCCCACAAAACAATGGCAGCTTTTGCATCCTTCTTATGATGAGCACTGCACTGTGTAAAGGCACTAGCCACTTCTGTATTTAGCTTTGTCCTTCAGATATGATATTGACATATTCTTAAATTTATAATACAAGCTATAATGATTTAAGAGTTGGTCTCTAGGAATAAAACTGACTAAAATGTATCTCCAGATACATAAGTGAGAACTTTGCAACGTACAAATGTCCAGCAAATGTCATAGGGCAATATGGTCTCTGTGACACAGAACTTGTTGTTCCCAGCTTAAAATATCACAGAAGGATGATCATTTGAAGTCACGTAGCGCTGTCCGTAATGAAAAAGCGATACAGATTTCAAAGCATAAGAAGACTGGGCACTACTTCAAACCTTGGAGAGGAGAGTGATGTGGGAATTTTGAAGTTTGCTTCAGACCAGCTATGAAAATCCTCCTCTAACATTCCTCATGCTTAATAACCCACACTACAAGAGCTCAAAACAAGGGGCAATGATTTTCGTGTTGCTTGACTACTTGTACCTAACTTACCTCAGTAAAGAAGACACATTTCCAGGCCCATCAAAGGAGAGAGAAGGACTTTTCCAGAGGGAAATTCCAATTGCCTTTCTTTCCAAACTGTCTTTTTGCACTAGATGATTGAAATAGCCCCCGTACTCTCCAAGAATGGATGCCTGAGAACCATATCACAAAAACGAAGAATTCCAATGAATGGTTATTAATTTCTGCTTCTGTCTGCCTCCACTGAGGGCACAGTAAGTGGAATCTGCCTCTATCCTAGAAACCGTAGGACATTCTTCAGAAGCTACAACTGAACTATAAGAGTAAGAAATTAATGTAAACTGTTAGGAAATATTGTGCTGTGTGGGTAAAGGCAGACCCAGTTGAGCTACATCACTACACTGTAAGAAAAACACATAAGGACCTCATTGAATTATTTGCATAAACTTGGAATAACTTAATGGAACGGAAGAACCTTAAGACATGATGCTACGTCTTCTTTTTTTAAAAAAACACCACGATGCCCCATAACCAATATTAGCAAAAGCTTTACAAAAGCAACAATCAAAGACTAATAAACAAACAGACACGTGTCCAGTGAATGTGTGATGCAAAGATTACCCTGCGTATCCAACAAGGAAAGAGGTAGAAGCAACACTGGGAATGAGTAATAGGAAGGCGCTGAGCAGAACTGACCGAGATGAAAGCAGAAGTGACTCCAGGACAAAACTAAGATGCCCCAAAGTGATATTACAGTGAGCGCTGAAGACTTTCAATATCCAGAAAAGCAACTTCCCAAGTAGGTTTCAAAATGGAAGTAACCCATGTGTGACCCCTGTACAGCTTTCTAGTGTGATAGGCCTCTATTGCAGCATTTTAAGCACCCTGTCCTTTTGAAGGAAGAGCTCTAATGAAAAACATAAAAGAAGAAAGTGCAGTAGCTAAACTAGTAAGTGACAGAGAAAAAAAAATCTCATGGGGAAAAAAACATGGGAAATCCGCAAGGAAATCTTTTATTTCAAAACTGAATTCTTAATTTCAGGCCAAAGTTCATTTGAACTTCAGTCAGAATTTGTTTGCTTGCTATTAATAAGGTGGTGAAAATCACTTTGCCACCACTTTGATGTTCTAAGAGGTAAAACCTGAAGTGTTTCACCATCTGTGGACCCAAATAAATGAAGACATCTGTATAACAAGACCGCTATTCTTTCCTAACTTACTCTCAAGTAACGCGTTGGAAATAAATCCTTTGACGTTTATTCTGGTATATTTTCCACCAGAGTATGGTGCACACGGCCTTACACAGTCCATTTGGCTAACTTTTGTGATATCACATACAACTGCTGTGAAGAGAGCAGTTGTTACAGAATCAAGATAACAAAAAATTAGGAGCCTGTTTTCTTGTTTTAACTGTGAGGCTTTGAGTATGTAAAGCTATCAAGAAGAAAAACAGAAATGAGTGTACATGACTCAAAAATAAAAAGAAAACTCCTGAACTAGTACTGTAATTCTAGGATACTGGGCCCTGGTGCCTCCTCTTCTCAAAGGCCATTTTCCCTTCTGTTTTGTAGATCTTTTTTTCAAGTATTTCCTGTATTTCCCATTGAAAACTGGGTTTTCCTGTGCTCAGTCATGTCTCATTACCCACGTTGTATATAAGGAGGAAAGTAACTTCAGTCTGGCTGGAAGATGTTCTGTGAGATGACAAATTACTCACTCCAGAACATTTAAACAATTGTATATGTGCAAGCAATACTGACATTTGAGTTTCGGGGAAAAAAAGTGTATTTGGGGTTCTTAGCACCAAAGATCTTGTTTGATATTGTTTTATGGAAATAGCAGCTCACAGATGGAGTAAAGCAGCAGTCTTGCTTCTAATTTCCTCCATCAGTTATTTTGATCTGATAGCTGTACATCAGCAGTCTCCCATGCTACCATAAAACCATGAGCTCACTTTCTAGATTGCATCATAGATTCCTCACTGCTTACTGGCTCATTACTCATGAACACACTCTACCAAATTATTTCAGTTTAAAACAGATTTTTCAACATACACTTCTCAGCTGGAATGTTGCACTTGTTTGTAACATGCAAAATGTCAGAGACCACAGAGATTTGATTTGGGTATGCTCTGAAAACTTTGAAATCTTACCCAGGATTATCCCCCTCATTGTGGCGTCCCTTCCTTCTCCCTTTTCCATAACTTCAGGTCACAACAGACCCCTATTTGTTGCCTTTTCTGCTCCTTGATTTCCACAATCTCATCACAAGTCTGACATCTATGGTAGAGATACTCTTGTGGCGTTTCCTTAAATTCCCACTGCAAGCTCAGATTTCTAAATTCTGATCCCTTTGATACTGATCCTCTGTGGGATTTTTGGCAATAACAATTCTTCTTGCCAGTTTCTCAATTTTTAAAAGGAATATAAAAAAAACTGTTTACCATAAAAAAAACAGTTGTTTTGTGCTCAGAACATGAATAATATTTGAGTGAAATACAAGCCTGGCACAGAAGGGCAACAGAAAGGTCATATACTTCTTAATTCTTACACTGGCCCTATCATTATTTTAACCTCGTTTATTATCTTTGATGTGTTCAAATAGATGTCCTTCAGCACCTCAGCAGACCAACCACACACCAGAAAAATCACAGAACAGACAACATCAAATGCATTGGAGTGTGTTGAATTCATAGTAAAAAGCTGAAGGTACACCCTAGAAAAACTTGGGAGGACTGTGGCTGATAAGAGATCAAAGAGTTTATGGAAAGAAATAGGCAACTACACTCTACAACTTAAAAATGGATGGAATAAATACCGCATAAAGAGAAGTTTGTCTGTTTCTAATGCGTGCAAAGATTTCTGGTTTGGGTTGGGTTTTTTTCCTTTTTTTTTCCTTCTTTTTTTTTTTTTTTTTTTAAATCAGCTTGAATACCTTACCAGGAAGATATTGCAAGGAGTTGTCTGCTATTCAGTTGCCTGTTTCTAATACTTTATGGTATGTTAAATAACTCGATACCTGCTTCCCATAGCTGTGGTTGAAAAGGGAGTAAGTGTCTACCTAATGAAACATGCCATTAGAAACCAGTTTTTGATGTTTTGCTTGATTTTATTATTTTNACAGAAACTTTTCTGCCTAAGAAGAGAAAAAGAGGAATGGATTTTCAAAGTCCACACCACTCAGGCGGATTACACTGCTTAAAAATATGCTATCACTGACTAGAAAATATCTTTTCCAAGATTCTTCTTGACATGCTGTGATACTATTATAAATTTGCAAGCAGATGAATTTTACCAAACTTACCCCAACTATGGACCAGGAACCATGGTGATCAGTTGGTCGTCTTTCACTGTTATCTAGATGCATCTTTAACTGTAAAGAGTTCATATGCCTTTGAAAACACTATTTAGTAAGTATGATTTTAGTGGATGCCTTCTACTCAGTATCCTCACAGTTCCTAGTATTTTTTGATGTATTATGGAAACCTGCTTCTACCTAAATTTGCTTTCTAGAATCCTTACTTTTCCCACATCCTTGCTGAGTTTTCAGACCACATGGTTTCGACTCCATCATGAATTCTATTCTTGTTTTACTTTAGCATCTTCTTTCCTGTGTTCCACACAGCTGGATTTTCTTTTTCTTTTTTTCACCCATATGCAGAACACCACAAATTGGAATTTTCTTCATTTTCTTCAAAGACAACAAACATCTCCAACACGCCTTCTGCTCCCTTACTCCATCTATTTTTGTTGATGTTTTCTATTTGCTCTAACAGACTTGTTTTGGATGTCCCAGTGTATTTTGTCTCCAGTCTATGTTTGCTTTCCAGTTTGAGAGCTTCTCAGCAGACAGGGGCTGCGAGTTTGCCTTGTAGAGCATTGAGGCAAACAGTCAGTGCTTAACGAGTAAGATACCTGCTTGCTCAGGAGGAAACAGGCAGGTGTTTTTCACTGTGTTATGAGACACATTCTGCCCTACAAACTTCCCAGCTCACATCAAAGGAGGGAATCTGAACATTACCTTGAATGCTTTTGACAATAAATTTCCGATCTATCTACATAACTTTGATGTTATCTGATGCATTTGTCAGTGTCCAATATCCATTGCCTTTTAAAGGAAGATATGGTAGCCTACTGCGACTCTAGCTAGCATAACAAGATTTTGCAATTTACTATTTTTCATCAAGAATTTGTCATTTGCGTGCTCTCCAAGCTTATTCATAGCACGTTACTGAATGCATTGGCAAAGCACAGACTCAGTGTATTCATCTTTTGTATGTGCAAAAGGATTTGTTTAGCATTAGACACACATTCTCAGCATTGTACATGACTGTTTCTTTCAGTGGTAAGAAAAGGCTAAATTAAATCCAAACAAAACTACCACAATGCTCAAACCCAAATTTATCCTCAACTATCCTATAAGTATAGGATCTTCCCATAGGCACTTTCTTAGCCATTTAGGAAGCTGCCATCCTGAAGATGAAATAACTTATAATTTGTTAGGGGTTTAGGTTTCATGTTTTGGGTTGGTTGGGTTTTCTTTTTTTCATCTATCCACAATTCACTACTAAGTAGTCCACTTTATTTAAGATTTACTGAAGTGGGGTTTTCCCACTGAATTTTCAGTGGCATGTTTCAGATGCCTCTGGGGACAATGGACCTATGGATGGAGAAAGAACAGCATAGAGAATTTGCTCCTGGACCACACGCTCCAGGAGGGTTGTTCCTCTTCATTTCAGAAAGCAACGCATGTATTCAGGCACTGTACCATGAAATACAACTGCAAAAAGGAGCCATGATGAAGGCTGAAGAGACTTCTTTTCCCAAATGTCATACACTAAACTAGCTCTTGCCTTATAAATCAGTTTGCAAGACATGAAATATTATCATAATGAAAGAAGTTCATTTTTCTGACCCACTCTTTCCAAGCTTAATAACAAGAAGCTCTGTGAACAAATTCACCCTGAAATGTTAAAAAACGATGTATGTTGGGAGTGGGTGGGGATGAAGTAATAGGAGAATGGGGGAAATGATGGAGAGAGTGGGAAGATAGGCTGAAGAGAACACACGGGATCATCTAGTCCACCACACTTCCACAAGGCAGCACCAGTTATTCTTGTCTTTCTAGCACATTTGGCTAATGACTCCACTTCATTCAAACTTTCCTTGTAAATCAGATCTTCAAGACCTCTTATTATCAGAGGTCATTGTACTCTGCCTCCTTCTTTCTGTACAGTGCCCAAAGCAGGACATTGCACTCCAGACTACCAACACACTCGCAACTAAGCAGGGAGTGTCTGTCAATTGCAATCACACTCACTGTGCAGACATGCATTTAAACTGAACGACTGAGAAAGTCAAGCCCTGTTCCTAAGTGGCTAAAGCTCATTTCTCAGAGATATACAATATCCCTTTAATCATCTGAACACAGAAGCCAGTCTTAACAAGAGACACGATAGGCCCAAATAAAAAGCTCCCTTAGTTACATCACAGAAAAATGTAAATAATAAATATTTAGAACATATTCACTCTACAGTGTCTCTAGTAGTTGAATCAGCACTGATCAGAAATAATCTCAATTCTGAAGCATTTGACTAGCAAAGAACATAGGAATGGTCTTAGCAAAACAGGTGAGGAGGATTCATCTTCAGTCCTAGTGCCACAACTGACAACCCTGCACAAGAACAGAAGACACAGAGCCCACATTTCCAGCCGAGAGCAGACATCCCTTCATAAGAGATTTTAAAAGGAATGGTATAATCAGTTTGAATGACAACCCTCTTAAGAGCTGTGTCTTTAAGCCTTCCTTAAACAACGCTGAAACATTTCAACAGGATGATATTAGGAAACAGAAAAATACCAAGGGATTTCAGCCCAGTTAAGTGGAGGGCTGATGCTGAGAGAAGGCAAGTTACTAGAGTCACGTAGTAGGACAGTAGGATATGGGGCCCCCATGGAGACCACCTCTGGTTTCCCAAGGACTCTGTCTTGCTGCTAGTCATGCTGCACTAGGTAACGCTGCTTTGCCTACAGACGTGTGCTGCACAGGTTTCCCAGGTGCTGGGCGAAAAGATAAAGGAGACGAAAACTCAGGGCAGCAACCAACTGCATGGCTGTATTCAAGACTGTTTGCAGAGTAACGACCTGTGTGCAGGTCTCATATAAGGTATATTTGCAATGGTGTAACACAGACTGACCTTGAGTAAATCACTAAGTACACAACTTTTGATGGTTTCAGTGCTCTTATTTACACGAGTATATGAGGCTTACCCACAGCCAAAGCCTTTGAACTAGTTTTTTCATATATTTCTGCTATCATCTACTTCATTCTAAGAAGCAACAAGAAAACTCATGGCTTAAATTGATAATTTGTTAATGTTTCACATTGCACAAAACATCAAGCACAGAGATTAAAGAAGTACAAAATATATATATAGCATGATACAGTTAGCAGGAAATATTTTAGACATTCTTCTCTTAGAAAAGGTTGGTTCATTGAAAGCAGAGTTATTTGGAAGGAAATGTGTCTATTCATTTGCCATTTAAAAAAGCAGTAAGTGTTTTGAAAGTGCTCAAATATTCTGTTTAGATATTTTCAAGT
Organism: Steatornis caripensis; assembly: GCA_013398225.1. Lineage (NCBI taxonomy): Eukaryota > Metazoa > Chordata > Aves > Caprimulgiformes > Steatornithidae > Steatornis > Steatornis caripensis. The sequence continues at coordinate 123,110 of VZSC01015407.1, forward strand.
TGAAAAAGTTCTGGTTTAAAGTTAAAAATTCCTTATTTTTTTTCTCTTCCCCCAAAGAATAATATAGATAAGTAGAAAAACAAACCAAAATGAAATTTGGAAATCTCAAATTTACTGATATTGAATACTTAAGTTGATCCGATTCACCCTCACCCGGACCTTTATTTATAAAATAATTCATATTTTATATTTTTTTACTATTTCAGAGAGGAGACAATACTGAAACTTCAAAAAATTCTTGACACACATTATAATTATTTCCGATCCATCTTCAAGTTCTGTAAAGTAAGTTCATGGAAATTTTTTAAGATTTTTTTTAGAAATATTTGAATAGATCTTTCTTTCTCATCCTTGAATTTTTTCATCATTAGGGATATATTTTTTTTAAATAATCTTAATATGTAAGAGTCCCCCTTTTTCTGTGGCTTACTCTTTCCAAGGCCTTAGTCAACAATTTCTGACGTTATAGACTACTTTCTTATAGCAACTAATTATGATGCCAGAGACAGAAGTCTTTAACTTAAGGTGAAGAATAGGTATCTGGAAGACATAAGAAATGCTGCTAATGATCCTGATCTACAAGAAAATATTAAAAGCAACAACTCAAGGCCCAAGGCAAAAAAAAAGGTTCTAAACAGAGATAAAAAGTAATATAACACAAAAGTTTTAAATTTTTTTCTGGATGAAATAGGGTGCATTGCACTTCATGAACTCTGGAATATGACCAACACCAAGGGGATAGATGTTCAGAAAATGATGTCCTTGCAAAATTGGCAATAAATAGCAGCAACAGTATCGGATATATACATAAGCTTTGCTCCACTCACAGGCCTCTTATAAAATTGTACTCAATGGTAGATGTTTATACCACAGAAGAGTATTGTCTCAGCTGTTTTAAGTTCGCTGGACAGATTTGTTGCACTTGAGCGGAGATATGTCCTTGGTGGGCTATCTTCTGCATCTATCAGTCAAGGCAAGATCTTTGCCATCCAATAAACTGCCCTCTTCATGCCCCTTGATGCACAGCCCCGAAAGACTTTTTGACATCTCCCCCAGTCAGGTCAGCATTTTGCTTTTCAACTATTAAGAATACCATTAATCAACAAGCACTCAAAATTCTGCAGTTATCAAGGACCTAAAATCCCCAATATTTAAATAATCTATTTTTTCAGTAAGCTACTTATTTTGTCTAACCCATCTGAGCCTCTAAGAAAATTGACCCTTTACACAAAAAGGTTAGTACAAAACTGCAAGCTAGGTTGGGGGCCTGGCCAGGGCTGGTCTCTCATGTGAACAGCCAGTTCAGGGGAGTGACCACTAACAAGTCTGAATTGCAACAGACTGTGAGTTAAATGTCTAGGTAGCATGCATTTTGCACGTTTTCACATCTGAATGGCTGTATTTTTATAGACATTTCTAAGTTTGATGTCAAATGGCGTCTTGCCAGAAAAACAGTTCGGTGCTAAAATCTTACCTTCTGGGCAAACAGTGATTTAAATGTGATTTAATATTAAATGTATATGCATGTGTTAGTAAATACATACTTGTAAAACAGTCACTGGTAGCACAAATTTGAAGTCTTTATATCAAGACAGAACACTTAGANAGACTTGTAACAGTTCGGTGCTAAAATCTTACCTTCTGGGCAAGCAGTGATTTAAATGTGATTTAATATTAAATGTATATGCATGTGTTAGTAAATACATACTTGTAAAACAGTCACTGGTAGCACAAATTTGAAGTCTTTATATCAAGACACAACACTTAGAATATACCCAGTCATTACAACATAAGATAATTGTCTGCTGTACCAGCAGCCAATGTTGCTGAAATCAGCATTTTCACTCTGAAGTCATTAATAACCTGCTTATTGATTATCATCTGTCTCATTGTATCCTCAAGATGCCCCAGGCACAGATCAGATGCCATGTGCTGATTTGGACGCTTCATCTCAGAGACGTAAAAACGTTCAAGCCAGAACACTCTCGTTTACCAGCACTAGGACCTTGCTTAGTTATTATGCTATTACAGAAAAGAACACATATGACAGTGTGCTATCTTTACTGCCAAAGCTGCATTTTGAATCCCTCACTGAATCTGTCAATGCCTTTGTAATAACTTACAATGTGTCATAAAGAGAAGTTAATCCAAAAATTTAAGTATGGACTACATGTTACTTTTTATATTAAAAATTATTTGATCCAAGCAGCTGGTTTTCTGACTAACTCAATCTTCTACAAAGTATTCCAATATTTACTGACTTCAAAAGAGGGTTTCAATTCTACTTAGACAAGAAAGACAGATTTAAACGAGAAAAGTAACTTCTGTGCAGAAAAGTCCAGCTAAGAGGAGACATCCAGAAAACATTTAATTTACTGTGTCAGTATTTCCCTAAAATAGAATGTTAAGGATTAGATTCTCACTTGACAAGGAATGCCACAAGTAAATCTGTGGGAGTAAGCAAAGGAAATACATGCAAAATATAGGCAATATTACGCATAGTATCTTAAAAAAATCTTCTCTTATTATTTAGCAGCCTGGTCAATAGTGCAAGACCATCAGGCTAGCAGGTCCCAGCCTTCACTTTTTTCAAAATTAACTGGAAGATATAGGTATCAGTAATTGGTGCAGTGCTCAAAGAAGCATCATTAAGAAGATTCAGCATCCTTCGCTTATGCTTGTCCCAAGTAGTAGCAGTAATAAAAACTTCTGGAGTTGCAAAAACTTTAGTCTGAAACAGGGATTTTATTATAATAACAACATTTCCAGGGGAAATACTAGTTCTAACGAAATCAAGTGGATATTAGGACAAATAGTTTGTCCTAAAAAATCTGTATTTAGCTAAATCAAAAGATCTGCAATCTCCTCTCAACAATATTTTAAAGTCTAGCATCTTTTCTGAATGTTGTTCTAATTTTCTTTTCCAGATAGTTCAATTAAGGATGCATTATATAACCCTGTAAGTACCGAGTTTCTTCTGTTTTCTGTTCTGAGACAAATGAAAGGTCAATTGTCAGCACATTATATTTTTCTTGTTTTCTGACTATTTACACATCCTGAAAATTAGGATAAAGGAACGAAATCTAATGTTTTAGGGTAGCATTTATTTCACTGCACTGAAAACAAACAAGTCCAAACTTGCTGCATCTATCTGGTAGCAAGGAATCATCTCTCATGTTTTCATGAAATAAATGCTAAATTTTGTCCAGATCAGTTTTGCATATTTACCACAGCTCAGCTATGAACTACTCACAGAAAATCCTAAGAACACAACGTGAACATAAAATGCTACTGGCTGTTGTCTAAAGACACCTCCGTTTTACAGCGGGGGTGTTGATGCTTCCAACCTTTTTATTACCTGAAAACCTATCAACAGCTTCATAATGACGAATGCAACACAGTTCAATTTGTATTTGCAAAATTCACTTTTAAAAACAGCAGATGTGCACCAACACATCTGGAAACCACTTTTAATTACACTTTCCTCAAGTGGGAAAGCAGTAGCTTGTACCCATAGTGAAGCTTTTATATCTGACCACACAAATGCTAGGAACCACCTGTGCTTTACACTGATTTTCATTATAGAGTATATCACATTACTACCCTATTATTCCAGAATGACATTTGAAGCTGTTGTGTGACTAAGCTGCAGCAAGTGTGGTCTTGAAAAGGCCTCTACTCTACAAAAATGTAATAAACTTGATTGCAGTTAGGGTACTTACCGCTGAGGATATCACAATATGCATGCTCCTAAGGTTAGCTTCTCTTGCTCTGAAAGTCATAAAAGATATACATTAACAATCATGATTACCAGTCTGGGAACTGGAATCTAGCAAGAACTAATGTATGACCCTAAATGAGATTCCTTGTAAGTGTTTGGAATTCCTTTCCAATATTTGTTTCTTCCCTACAATTAATACAGGGGTATTATAGTCAAATCCTCTGCTTCTTCAGCCATGCTCTGAGATTCCAAAAAGCAATTTCAACTGTGACCTGTCAGCCTAACGGTATTTCAATTCTGTCATAAATGTTTTCATAGGTTGCAAACATGGTGAGTTACATGACTAGGTTGGGTTTTCTGAACTTAACAACCTTCCTTCCCTACTCCTCCCAGCCCCACTCAAACATAACAGCTTTTTTACATCACTGTTCCTCATTTCTGACAGAAAAAAAAAGAAAAAAGATGTTTCAGAATCCTTTTCTTTACAACACTCTTTCAATATTTTGGAAGAGCGTGATGTTGACATGCAAAATTTCGTATACCACAGTGGAAGGGAAAGGTTGAGCATTTGTAACACTCAGCCCTTGGGAGACCCGGCATGCCAAGGGACAGACTCGTCAGAAATGGACATCAGAACATGTAAATTTGCAAAATGTAAAGTACACAATTTTACAGACTATATTTTAGGATACTTGGCTATGCTTACCTGCACAACTTGCAGGTAACAAAAAAAAACTGCGAACGACACTTTAGCATAATTTAATCTGCTGATCAGTTACTATGCTTGAAAGAAAAGCTTCCACACGATTAGACGTCTAAAAAACCACATTCACCTGTTGCGTATTTTCTGCCTTTAATTCAGGATTTAATTTTTGCAGTAACTCATGAAGCCACAGAGGACAAAGCCCTGTCCCAGTGCACTGCCCATGTAACTTCACTACGTGCTGCCTAGGGCTCTGGAATCGCAGCTGAAGAAACTCGTCCCTCTTTGAGAAACGCTCAAAGCAGACCTCAGCCCAGGATCCCGAGACAGCTGCTACGCTCCCTCTCTACCAGGCAGCACAACAACCGATCTGTACAGTCGCGAGTACCTTGGCTTCCCTCCTGCCCTCCCACTGCTCTTCCCCCGTCGCTACGCAGAGCGGCACCGAGGCGCAGAAGCGTCCCGGTGCTGCTGTCTCACACCACCCACAAGAGCTGCTGCTTCTGTGGCACGCAGGACTCTCTGGGTCAGCAGAGAGGGAACAGCAAGATTTGCTTTAATGCACCTTTATTTTTGTCATCTCAAAGGCTCCCATGTGACACCTGGCAGGCATTTAAACGTTCACCCAACTATTATGCATTAAAATAACGTACAGGGTGTTCACTGGGTCGTATATATAACTTCTGCAAGAATGTTAGTAGTATTTTAAGAGATTGAATATGTTAACAGTCCATAACCCTGTTGCCGTAAAACATAACCTGTTTTCACATTGCAAATTCATTTATTATCCATGCAAAGACAAAGAAGGCATAATATTACTCCTCCTACGCTATAATCTGCGGTAACAATTTTAGATTGCTAAAAAAAATATTCATTTCTGTGAATTGCTTAGACCTAAAAGAAAGAAGGATTACGGTCTACTTCAAAATACAGACACACTCTGAATATAACTTGTTAAAGGTTTTCCAACTAAATATGCTGACAGGGCAAACAAAGACTGAGGCATTCTATGGTACTCTAAAAAAGATAAAAATATCAGGGTTTTGTTTGAAGATTAAGGTATCCTGAAATCAACCTTACTGAAAGAAAATTATGCCTAATTTTCAAAATAATAGACCTAGAATGTACATTCATTTCATCTCAGACTTACGCTATCTAATGCAGCATTTAAATAGGGATACACTAGAAGACAGGTAGCTGCATTTTCTGAACTCTGTTTGAAATGGTGTTATGAATTGACACATTTTTAGAAGAGGAGAAGGACAAGGGAAAGGAAAGACTGCAAATGGGCAAAATAAGCACTCAGATGCCTGCTTCTTTACAACACAAGGAAGGAATGTTTAAGCCTTGTTCTCAGAAAACCTTCCCTTTGAGGAGAGCCAATGAAGACAACGAAGCTGCTTGAGGAAGACGGCAATGCCAGTCTCACTAGCGCCGTCAGGAACTAAGGGGGAAGAGACAGCTTTTGGCATTCTGGAGCAGCCAGGTCACAAGGTGCTGGAGCCAAAGAGCCACAAAGTCAGGGGGATTCTCGCTGCTGATTGCAATGGGCCCTAGATCAGCCCCGTGCCCTTATACATCTTAACTACCCCACTCACAACGCTGTCATCATGAGCTTAAGGATGTGACTGGGAAGGAGAGCAGAAATGTCTTTGAAGTCATGAAATATATCCAAGATCCTGGATATCTGCCATTTTAAAACACTGAGCCGAACGCACTCGGCCTTAGCAGCAGGTTAACAGTCTGCAAGCAGGGAGCCAACAAACAGAGGGGAAACCCCACCATGGATGCCTCCTCCCTGCCTAACTGCCTCTGATTCCAGGCGTTCTGGGAACACCGGAGCCATACCCCGATAACCAGGCAGTCGGGCAGACCGCATGCCTACAGCCACGCCAGAGCCTGCCCACCGCGCTGCCATCCCCAAGACCCGCTGGAAACCAACTCCGGGGCCAGGGGCTGGTTCTCGGGGCTGCACACATCTGCAAAGGGGAAAACACCTGGGCTTGGGTACAGGGTGCCAGGGAGGCCGAGCAGGCAGAGGGATTAATCCCTGGAGCAGGGTTCTGCTGACAAAGCCGCAGTCATTTTCCCCAGAGCAGGGTGGACGTCGTGCCGGTTCCCTCCTACGGCAAACTGACTGAAAATACTAAGAAGTCTGCAATCCCATTGGTCCTGCCACGGGAGCTTGACTGGCAGGACAATGCATCTTTGTTCTCAATTTAAAACATTATTTGGGTGCAGTAATTATTTAAAAGCCAAGAAGAATATGATTTTGTGATTATAACCACAGTTTGTGAATTGAAGCAAACTTTTGAAACTATCAAGGTTTGGTAGAGAGAGGGGAGAGAGGGAGTAATAACAAACACTGCTATGACTACACGTAGCCTTCATCCAGCCAGCACAATTCCACTTGTACTCTGAAATCACTGTAGCATAATCACAAACCAAAATCCTAATTGTGAAAAACCACATACGGCATGTTGATATGGAGGGATTTCATTAGCACATTACATTACTGGATACTGCAAGTAGTCTGCCTGTTATGTTCTCCTTTTCGTAAGAATACAAAGCAATCCTGGCAATTCTAATACAGAAAAATGAGAAGCAGAGCAAGAAAGAAATGGAGAGAATTTGTGTTAAATTGAATTTTCTTGTCTCCTGCTGTAGTTTTTATCACTCAGATGACAAAACATTATCATTAGCAGTTTATATGAAAAGTTAACATTCGCCCATCGTTTTCTGTTTTCTCTAAACCACAAAGGTTGGAGCCTGTTATGCACTCCCCTTATCTTACCCTGTTACTTTAGAATCTAAGAGTGCACTGTGCACATTAATCTTTCATGGCAGAGTTCACTGAAGTTCTGCCAAAATTCGATAATTATGTTCCATCCAATGCAGCAATTTATTTATCTCATTGCTGGAATTTAGAACATATAGAACAAAGTGCTTAGTTCATGTGAATGACATGCTTGCTAAAAAAAAGCCCCACAAGACAAAACAAAACAGACCTGTTTAATTTCTAAAGTTTTAAAACATGTAGTAGAATCTATTGAGGAATAAAGTTATTTTTACAAGACCTCATCTTGATAAACTGAAAGTGTTCTACAATATGTTTAGGGGTTTTCTTCATATAAGTGAAAGTATTTTATAAATAAATTTGTAACTTTATTTACATTTATAACGATATGTGCCACTTACACTGCACTACTAAAACATGAAATATTAATGCCTAATGGTCATTAAAAATGCCAACTACAAAGCAAGAATTTGTATTTTGAATGGAGAATAAATTGGTTTACTGCACTGAAATGGGTAACTGGGAGTTCAGCTGTTCTAAGGAGTAAAATCTACGATACAAAATTACGGCAAAGTTAAGCTTTATAATTGCACTCTTTCATGATATGTTTGCAAACAAATAGAAAACATAAAGCCCTCCAAGTAGGAAGATTAGAGACATGTTATTCCTGAGGGCTGTTAAAAATAAAAATGGCATAATGGAGACTACTTAATATCCTTCATCTTTTGTAGTCTCAGGAAAAGTAACTAACCAGTTATTTATCGACCTAACTATAAAGAAGAAACATCAATCTACCAGTTTGGAATTTAAAGCCAGAATACAGAATCCATATGTTTTAAACTTTATACTTAATACTTATGAATACAGAATGCTGATTTATCTGATGGAAACACGACTTCTTTACATATTCATACAGACAATACATTTCTTGATGAAGGAAAATGTTAATTTAGTGTTTGCAATCAAAACCCAAATTTATAATGTTTTAACTTCTTAAGTAAAACTGTCTGTTACTTCATATATTACATTTTACACCTCAGGCATGCTATCAGACAAAATTTGACTCTGGATTTAGAAACTGCTCATAAGGCTTTGGGAGCATAACTTGCTGTGATTTATAACACAACCCTTCACTCACCAAAACAGAAATGAAAACCTCTAGAAGTACTGTACTAGCATACATTCATTATTTCACAGTAAAACCTTCTAGGTAAAACTAGGAATATCACAGCAATACATTTTAAAGTTAGTTTTTCAGTAACTAGTTGTGTATATCCACATTTTAAATTAACTGTACCTAATTTAATAACTCAGGAGAAATTAATTCCACTCACCAGCAAATAAATTCCATAATGATTTGCAAAAATTCTCCTATCACATTTACTTTTGCACCCAGCACGGTCATTTTCTGGTAATGCTTTACATTAAAATAGGATTCAACTGTGATGTATTTTTTCCTGGGGTAAAACTTTGTAAAAATCCCAGGAAAATGCAGTTAAGTCCTGTTTTATTTTACTATTACTCTCCACCTATTTTTTTCAACTTGTTAATCCTGCCTGCTTTCTTTCATTGTAAATACGATGCGTTATGGTTAAACTCATAGGAGACTTTCGAGTATTGTAACTCAGTCGCCTGCAACGTAACAATGAACAAACTCTCCCAGGCAAGTTATATGCAAGTACAGACACTGAAGAGACTATAAAGCTCGAGTTCTTCCCCAGTCTAGCTATGTCTTGCATTATGTAACAAAGGAAACACACATACACACGCACAGAAATACCTTAGAGAAAATGTAGGGTTTAACAGAAGAAAGACAGTACCTGTAAAGCCCTTTTTAACAGCAGGAACTACTGCAAAACGGATCAAGGCTAGGGGGGCAGGGGAAGGTGCGAAAAGGCTATTCCACATCGATATTGCTGCTGAACTATGGTATTGCTTATAAGTAAACAACACATATAGGAAGAAATGAGCAACTTCTGGGCTATAGCCACAAGTGCTGCTATGTAAAATAAAATCGCCTAACAAAAACACTGCCTAATGCATTTTGTCTTTACATTGAACGCACATGGAAAAGACACTGGGGTAAACAGCATGTAATAGGAGGTCCTTAATTTCCAGTTGCTGGGTTGCTTCCTTAAATATGATTAAATTCACGAAACGTTCAAGTGTACAGTAATAATGTATTCACTTACAGTGTCAGACTTGTTTATATATTATCAGCAAGGAATAATCACCCATTTATTGCACTGATGATCTCCACAAGTTCCAAAATTCTGAGCACACTTGAAACATGAACTTTCACAGCTCCTTATTCGTGTTTTGACTAACTCCCTTTCCCCCGTTTTTAACAACAAAGGACAACCCAGCTCCTGCTCCCTGTCTCACAGATCAGACCCATACCCAGATTTCAAGGAATTGGGATAAATCCAAAGGCACATCTGAGTTTTTCCTTGCAAGTTTCCCCCAGTGGATCTAGGCATGTATTTTTCAAACAGTTATATGAAAAAGCTTCATTCGCACAATTCAAACAAAGAAACTTCTGGAAAATGTCATTACTTACTGTTCACTGAGCATAATTTACTGGGATTAAAAGTTTAAAGATTCATCTGCTTTACGTCCACAAGTATTTTAAGCAACCCTGATACTGTATCCTGCTTAAATGTGACAATCAGGGTTGCTTTGGCATGTTGAAAAATACAAAGGTACCAACAATCCCCCTTATGCCTTAGCTCCCTGTAGCCTGGTTTTTGGAGGTGTGTAAGCTGCAGAATTTTAGAATGATAATAGCAACAATTTGGTACACAAGGGAAAAACAGACACCACAACTTCCCTGCCCCCCCCCCCCCCCCCCCCCCCCCCCCCCCGGGCCCCCCCCCCCCCCCCC
>VZSC01015407.1:134931-156135 GCA_013398225.1 Steatornis caripensis
GCCTCCATTTTCCCGAAGGTGAAATAAAAATGAGATTTGAGGCTCACAGAAAATTCAGCATTGAGAGTCAGGTGAAAGGAGAAAAGTTACTGCTTGGGACTGACAAGAACCAGAATACATTGTAAAGGTGTGCATGTGCGTGCATGACTCCAAAATCCATCTACAACCTGAAATTACTTATTTTCCTCTCGCCAGTTGCTCTGAAATTGTTCAGCATAAAAATAATCAACATTCTCTCTCTCACTCATTTTTAACTGTAAAACGAACATGTGAGCGTATATACATATGTAAGAAAGCAGGCATTACATGTGTGCATACATGCACACATTTACATACGCATCCAGGTTCTGATCTAAATTACACCAGTGCAAATTGCACTGTAAGCAATGAAGTTATTACAAGTTAAAACTGAGGGCGGAATTCGATAGCCAATTTACGTATGAAAGTATATGAGACTGAAAAAATACATAAGCATTATTAGTAATAAGCATGTGGCATGGAGGTTGGCATGTCTTTTCTAATTCAAAAAAATGACAAGAAGAGCTGCAGCAACAGAAACAAAGCACATACACATGTTAAAATCCAGTGGAGGTTTCTGAAGTACAGAGCGTGCAGCACAGTCCAACACAGCACCGACAGTTTTGCAGCATTTCTACCTAAACTCAGTCACAGAACTTTAAGTCAAAACTTGGATTCGTCTCACCCCACCATGGAGGGTTCCTGGCTGCTCCCAAAAACTGCATGTCATGATAACTTCCTTGTTCAGTGAAAAAATCAGAATACCACCACATAAAACCAAAAGGCATACCGAGGGAACCCAACCCTTTCTATTTAATAGAAAAGTCTGTGATTTATCTTGATACGGAGTGAAGAGCAAGAGGAAAGTCTGGCTCCTGACATCTTCAGTAAGCACTGCTGGGTGTCTCAAACTCGATATGTATATTCAACAGGGATAATGGGGGAAAAAACCCAAAACAGAAACGGAAAACAAAGCAAAATAAAACAATCTAAACCATGAAAGCTGAGCCTGTTGCTCTTAGGCTGTTGTGCACTGATTTCCACAAGCTGTTCAGCAGCCTGCTACCAGAAACCAGTGGAAGTCATTGATATTGCACAAGCTCAAATCTCGCTAACTACCTGCCCCTCTCACTGGTCCTTAAGTATATTAACAGTTTAAGAGAAGATCTTGGAAAAGATCTTAAATAATCCACCGTAAAATGAATAAAGATTACAAATCAAATGGGTTATGGCTAGCACAACAAATGCCCAATGTTCCTATCGAGCGTAAGAACTGGAATGGAAAAGGAGACCTGCATTATGTCTGAAACACCAAGAAAGAATGTGCAATTACATTTACACTCAGGAGGAAGTTACAAAAAAGGCAGTTACCTACACCTGAGAAGTCTGAAATATTAAAATGGCAGACAGGTGTGAGAAAGCCAACTGTTTTTACAGCCCCTCTCTTCTCTCTCTAAGGAGCACAGCAAGCATTTATCATGAGATGAATTTGCAGGCCCCGTAAAGAAAACGCAGCTCCTCAGGAAGTGCCCTGCGAATTCACACCTCGCGTTGCACCAGACAAGAAAGGCAATACTGCATCAATAGCTCTAGAAAGACATGAACAACACTGAACTTAGCATGGCTGGAAAAGCACAAAAGTACAAGGTAAGAAACAAAATATAGGCTGGAGCGAAGCTTTGCCAGCTCCATGTCGCAGAGAAGAAGGAAATACGGCCAGGTCAACAAAGAATTTAGTAACAAAATTTGAGAACGACAGGAAGGGAATGATGTTCTCAGTGAAGTCAGCAAGGAACTTATCCAAGACAGGACAAGATCAGGATGTGGATAAGCCATGGTGGACAGGCGCTTAAAACACTGACATAAAAAAGACAAGACTATACACTTAAAGGCGGGACACAAAGTCTTTTCATTCAAATATGGTATAATTAGCAGAAAGCTCATGGAATCTTTTCCTTCTTGGAAAGATAATTGAAAATTTATTCCTGTTTCACTTTGTGAGGGTGGGTCCTCTTAGCATCATTTTGATTTGTAACTTAAATATTCTTGTCATAATTGCTCCAGGGTGGTTGCGGGAGAGGGAGGTGGTATCTGGCATTTCTTTCACTTTTAAACAAACTTTTGTCAGCCTTGGGCAACAGATGAAGAAACATAGGGAAGTACTGGAACAGATAACTAGTAGAGCTTTGCTGGTGAATACAAATCTCTTTGCTTCTAGTAAACGGTTTAGAATTCTTATTATCTTATAAATGAAGCATTAGTACAGCTAAGCATACTTGCAGTTCCTGTTGTAGAAAATCTCTGGTTGCTCCTAAAAGGGTTCTCTGTTAGAAATAACACATTCATTCTTTTTACCTTGATTTTGAGGTTAGGGAGCTGAGTGTGTATGTGATTACACCGTGTGCATCTATGCCATCTAAAATCTCTTCAAATCATTGGCCAATATTGATGAAATTTAATATCAGAGGTTTCAGCTGTATTTTCGAGAAACTCAGTCGCTTTGACATCTCCATCCCATGTTCAAATATAGGTCGAATCAACACAGGAGAGAAATTTGTTGGCATCCCCATGAGCAAATATGGAAAATCTGTGGAAGAAAAAGACCTTCTAACTGCTTCGTTATTTCATATAAAAATTTCCATCAGACCCACACAGTTTTAAATATCAAAGTTCAATTTACCTCAAGAAACAAGTCCATAGGAAAGCAGGCTTCACTGGTCATGAACTACCTTTGTTTTGCTGGGGAGCTGGTAGAAAGCATATTGGATATATCATCCAAAGGCTTTTCTTGATTTTTTTTTTTACTTTTTAGTTTCAACTATTCAATTAGAGTGACTTCTTTTTGCCTTCATTTCTTTTATGTTTAGCATCGTAATTATGGCCCACTACTTTATGACCAAATGATTCATCAATTCAAGTCAATCATAAAGCTCTAATTGAGGAATCAGGATTTTATCCTCTTAATCACCAAGCCATAAGCATATAGCCAGAGAGTTCCAGAAAACGATGCATGTAGGGCACTGTGCACCTAGCACCGTGGGGGGATAATAATTTTCAGCTTCCTCTTGTGCATCAGACCCTTCTGGAGAAGACGATGGCCAAAAACATAACATTGCAAGGCATATATGGCGCTCTGGCATTGGAGAGACTGAGCCCCTACAATGCTGTGCATTTGTTCACCTACACAGCCTTCTACTGTCTGAACTTTCTGTAACTATCACTGCTACGTACCAGTAAGAATCACTGGGGGAAAGCCAAAAAAAAAGAAATTTGATATAGAACAAAACTTGCATTTCAGTATTTCAGATACTTCAGATGAGCAAGTTAGATTGCCAAAACTAAAACTGACTTCAAAAAACTTTCTTCCCCTACCTACTCCATTAGTACATCACACACCACTAAATTTTTTAATAGGTTTAATTTGTAATATGCTTATTTTAAGCTGGAAGACAATGGTGAAATATGAGGGGAAAAAAGAAAAGAAAAAAAACCCACCCCAAACAAACCACACCACACCCCCAACCAGGAATATATGCTACACTTTCTCTTAAAAAGTGAGAAACATAAATAAATTCAAGAGACAGTCACCTATTCATGGTGAAATGGAACCCAGATGCTAACAGCTGAGAAGAAACTTTCGTCAGAAACTTGATTGAATAAATATCTTTCACGAAGGATTTTCACAATCCTCTGAGTAAGCCAGTGCCCACCACACCACTACCAACAGTAGTGCATCAGCCTTTTCTGTTACGTTTGGTTAGGAAAATCTGGTCTTGTCGTAGTCCATAGACATCTTTTAAACAAGAGCATAGAACATGGCAGCGACATTTGTAGCCATGGAATTAGTTTAATTCAGACTCTAAAATTAGTCTTACACAATCTCATCATCTCCAGATGCTCCTTTATAGTCATAAATTCACTAAAATGTTTATATTGTCCCATGCAAAGGGGCGAATGCCTGCTGTGTATTGTTGCTCCAAGGCAGCAATAACTTACTATGTCTTTTCTGTAGCAAGTTGCAGTCTTTTTTTGAAGTACAATCTATAGACATTTGCTCTTTCCATCACACCTCCCACAATTCCACAAGCCACAATATATTTATGCTTCAAGACATCTTCTGGAACAAATCAGTTTTAGTTTTGAATTAGAATATAGCATGACATGAGACAGATATAGTTGGGGTTTCTCCTAAGTATAAATTCGTGTGCTTTTAGAAGAGACCAAGCAACATCAAGCCTTACTTCCAAGACAAGGCAATAGCTACCAGATGTATTAAGAAGTCAGTATCATAACATAATTAGATTAGATATAACACAACTGGTGCCCCAAAGATCACCACTCAGTCTTACTCATTCCATCTTTGGGACCAATTATCACGTTGTTATACTACATAATGCTGAGAATCCACCAAGGAAGAGGATCCTATTGTGTTTCCAAACAAAAAGGCAGTTCTTACCTCAAATGTCATCCTACTATTTTGTCAGTCAAATTCAGCCTTGGTACGTAAGATTCCTTCCCTGAATTCAAACACAAGATTAGCTCTCTTCTCCCACCACTATAATACGTTTGGTAGTTCTAACTACCGAATAAGTGAGACATATCCCAGTTTTTCCTCTGTGGGTAAATATCTTCTATGGATTTACTTTCCATTATTTTCTTTAACAAGAGCTTAAAGCATAAGGAAANATACGTTTGGTAGTTCTAACTACTGAATAAGTGAGACATATCCCAGTTTTTCCTCTGTGGGTAAATATCTTCTATGGATTTACTTTCCATTATTTTCTTTAACAAGAGCTTAAAGCATAAGGAAAGAAAAAAGAAAATAATGGAGAAGATTGCTGGTAATGCACCCCTCCAAATACTAAGCAAGCATTAACAACTGTTTTATACTTATTGTTAAATATAAAAATGAGATGGACAGCAAATCCATTCTATACAGTATTGCATACTACTGAGATGCTAGCAAGTCTAGGAAGGAATGTGATACTGCAGTTCAAGATGACTAGAAAACAGGATTCTTGGTGTTTATTTCTGACCCTGCTCCTAGCTCAACGGGTATATAAGTTAACCTCCTCTGTCCCAGATTTCAGCTGATATAAATTCACAAAGCTCAAAAGGCATGTGAAATGACCTGCACAGTCAAGCCTTCCGTTGTCTACATCCTATTTTCTCTAAAAGTGGGGCAGGTAATATTCCTATTAATTTTTAAGTAATTAGTAATATATTAATATGAAGACTATTAATTCTTGCTAAATGGTTTGAGATCCACCTTTGCAGCAATGGTGGTAGAAACTAAGAAAGCATTTCATCATAAATTAATGTAAACTGAACTACAATTTCTGATTGCCTGCAATGTTCATTAACAGTAGAAATAAATATTAAACAAGTCTCTGTTGAATATCCGGAATAAAATTTTGGTTGGTTTAAGTGCTTGTTTTATGTAAATTGGAGAGACAGGACATCAGATCCAGTTTTTCTCTGTGTGCTTCACAAAGATAGTCCTAAGCACTAATGTCTAGAGTTTTAAACTACCTGCTTCACTGCAAAGCTTAAATAACCAGCCACTCTGCCAATGCGTATGCCTTTAAGTCAGTGCTGTGTTGACTCTTTAAATATTTTCACTTTTTAATATAAACTCTTCAGACAAAAATCTCTCTTAGAGAACAAGGACCCTACACAACCAAAATGGAGAGAAGTTACTACTTTCTGTTTTTTCAGTCTCACCTGTTTAAGTACAGCTGACACAGCACAGATGCATGCATTACTCTTGTCTGGGGGATAGCCTGTTTACCAACCTTTTAACGACTTACAGTTGAAATTGCCTCATTTAGGAATCAAGATGGTATTACTATTAATGTGAAGCAGAAGAACCCACCAGCTACACCAAGAGACTAAAAATCTGCACCTTGGGTTCTATTCAAAGCTCTGGAGAGAAAAAAAAGAGGCAGGTGGGATTTGCGTACATTGATGATTTCAAAATTCTGCTCAACAGCCATTTCCATTGCTACTTAGACACAAACTAAACCAAACCTGGCAGCATGGGAGAAATTCTTCAGACCTTTGCGCATACTACACCAAAATAGCTGGGTTTCTGAACTATTACACCAGAAGATTTGGAAATGAAAGCCTTTATTTGCGTATTATAAATCCACCTAGAAATTACCTGTAGACAAAACATAACATGCAACTGAAATAACATATACAATACTCTTATTGTACTCTTCATGCAAAACTGTCTGTCTAGAGTTTTCTCCTTTCAAACCCGACACAAGACACAACAGGGACATCTTTAGGAGCCTTTATTCTTTGACAATCAAACAGCTACTAAACAAAGAAGCAATAGTTAATGAAGCTTAGTTATTATCTGCTATTATTGCACATCTATGAAGGTCCAGAGAAAAGACCATCAGCTACAGCCTCTTGACTATGTTAGGTAAAAAATCATAACAATATATGGGTTTGGTTAGGGGTCTGTGATAGAGCAGAGCAGATTTTACAAGAACGCAAAGTAGAGGAAATCAATATATTTGATATTTTTTCATTAAAACAACAACAAAACTCACTATGTTAGAAAATGTACTTAATAAGTTTTGTCATACCATTTTGATGTTCTATATTTTCATGACTACCACTAACCGTTGAGTGAAAGTTCCATGAAATACAGTATCTTGCATAGATGAAATTAGGTAGATCCTATTCAATACCTTTCCGTTATTCATACAAATGTTAACCTCTGCACAGAGACTCCCTTTTTGATAAAATGCCTCCTTATGTCTAAAACCGGCTTTTATTCCACTCCCAGCTGCATTTTATTAGTTATTTTAGACAGCACTTTACTCTCACTGGAGGAGTTTCAAGTTTAATCTAAGGCAACTTCTGCATCCCAGCTGAAAAAGTAGCAGCTATGAAAAGTAATTTTCAGTTAATCACATCATCACAAGTTGGTTTACATTTACACTATATGAAGTTAAATTACCATTCCAACATGAAACCCAGAAAACTGGAATTCACTTCTGGAGAAGGCCTTGCAAAGCAGAAACCTTTTTCAAGTCGTGAGCATGGTCTATCACATCTGCTTAATACATACAGTTTCCATTAGTATTAGAGAGCTGTATGCAAGTACTGATGGGGAACACACGCTTATTACCTTCGTCTCATGAGTAATCAAGTATCACGAACAATCAAACATATAGATCTTGTTTATTACCCTGTGTACATTTTTAACGTAGAATCTTGGTATGTAATGATCCCTACAACATCACAATATTTAAGGAGGAGATATTTGAGGAACGGGTTCAACAAACTTCCGTGCATGCCAAAACTTTCTCAAGCATTGTCTTCTCTAATGAAACGGAATAGGAAGAGAAGACAGACAGCAGGCTTGATCAGTTTTAATTCACTTGCACTCAACTCGATGCTGAAAATGATGGTACCTCCAGGTGCATGTGGTTTCTACAGATGCTTAGTGTATTCAACAAACAATTCTTCAAAACTGTGGCAAGTCCACGCAAAGAGCTGGA
The DNA here is from genome assembly GCA_013398225.1 of Steatornis caripensis. Lineage (NCBI taxonomy): Eukaryota > Metazoa > Chordata > Aves > Caprimulgiformes > Steatornithidae > Steatornis > Steatornis caripensis. The sequence goes on from VZSC01015407.1 coordinate 142,470, forward strand.
TAGCAAGCTGACTCTTTTTCTTCAGTTAAATGCTGTTTTAAAAGCATTAAGCATCCACTGCTCAACTGACTGAGCAGGGGGGAGAATAAAGAAACAGAAGGAACCAAAACTTTTTTCTGGGCTTCAAATAGAAGAATATTAATGTTTTCGTAGCTTTTTGGGGGGAGCAATTGAGTGCCCATAGTTTGGACATGAAGAAGCTGAACTTAAAAGGGGTAATACTTGACCTTTCATCATTTGTTGTAAAAGACTAGCAAATGACTTATCAAACATCAGTACAGTGCTCATGGGTAAAAAGACCTAAATAGGGGTCGTGGAGTGGAATGAAAATGACAAGTAAGAATTGTGGATACATTAACAATACTACCAAGAAAGTATGAAAAGAAAAACAGAAGGTGATGGGTTAGAAGGAATAAAAAGAGGAAGAGAAAATGAAAGGGACTTTTTTTCCCTAGCTCATTGAGCCTCTAACCATGGGACAGGACAGCCAGAAACTTCGATTCTTCACTACTTCAAGTTCCATTGTTGCACAGAACTAATGATGGACATCTCACAGGTTATTCAGCCCTAGGAAGAAGCCAATTTGGAAAATCATAGAAAAGGTTTTCTAGTAAAAGGCACATGTCAACTAATAGCAGCAGTTGTGTCACCGGAGAGTCACAGATTTCATTAAATTTTGGAATTTATCTCAGTAATAATACCTAGAGGGCATGTCAGCACATGAATGCTTTTAGTATTCCTACTACCAAAGTGACTTAAAATACATCAGAAAAGTGTCTTTTAGTGCAAATTCTGTTCCTCCATAGTTACACCACACTAGCTCAAATGCTATATGAAGCTTTGCATGTAAAAAGATTGTCTGCTGTGCCTTCTAATTTTTTTAAAATCTATTTAATGCAGAAAACTATAATAAATTACTCATCACAAGCTTAATGATGACTCAAACATTACCAAAAATAGACAAAATTACAAACCCTTGATTTTTATTTCAAATCTATGTTAAACTGAAATATGTTCCTTTACAGCAATCAGGTTTACCTGAGAGATGCAGGTGTAATGTGGAATTGTGGGATACAAGAGAATCTAGCACTTTGTAGAAATAACTCCACCTTTTAGAGAAATGCATCTGCTACTCTGCTAGAGTGGATTTCCATGATAAAGAACCTATGAAATTTTATACCAGCTGGAGATCAGCTCCCATACATCTTTCTTCATGACAAGTGACATGCACTAGTTTTGTATTCAGAGTTATGCAGAAACAGTAAAAATCAAACAAATAGTGAACAAACAAATACATAGTGTGGTTTTTTTTCCTTTTCATGAAATACTTTCTTCTAATTAAGCTATTAATTTTGGAGGAAAATACCACAGGTGGATATATTTAAAAATTCATTATCTCACTACAGAAAGGAACCAGCACATGCTAAATCTTGTACTGTAATTTGGGGCATGAGAGAAAAGTGCATCAGAGGCAGAGAGTCTATGATTCTAAATATTATATAAAAGGGAAGGAACCGAAAATAGTAACATACCGTTCAATGTTCATGCACAGAAAACAAAACACATCCAAAAAAAAAAAAAGAGTTGCTTAGCCATGCCTTAATTAGTAAGCCATGCTTTTTAAAAAATTTAATAAGAAAGCTATTTTTTCAAAAGAGTTAAGCAACAAGGCTATTTATGCAGTTTTCTCAGCACTCAATATAGGACTAAAGAGCCTGCAATTTTCAAGGTGATTTGCAATTTCCATTAATTTGTTGAAGGTTTTTTAGCTCAATAATGAGACACTTTCATCAGTTATTAGTGAATCAGAGCTGTTTGCAGCTTTAATTCAAACACAGTAAATACGAATGCAAATGTGCACATGATTTTCTATTATCATTTCTAGAGGGTGAAACAAGGCAAATGATCTTCAGGAGAAAGGGGATGTTTATCATTATTTGTCTAAAATTGGTTAACAGCTCCGTAATGTTGGAAGCGAACGGAGAATTGTTCGTGAATGCCAATATTTGGGTTGTGAGGACTGCAAACGGTTATTTGGCGCAGGACTGTTGGCTTTACCTCCCCGAAAACTGAAAATCTTCAGGTTTTGCCTACTTTAAAAGTCACAATTGTTGAGCTCTCTTAAAGATAGGTTTTATTTATTCATCTGCTTCTGGATTTGAGGAAAAAATTCTTGAAGTTTAGGATCCATGTTATTTCTGGCCTCTTAGATTCAGCATCTTAAAATCCTTGCCCAAGGCTGTATCTGTACTGTGGGGTTCTGGTAGAATGGATTAAAATGGGACATTAAAAGGGAAGATTTACCTGCATATTAAGGTGCCTAGAAATGCAAGTGGACACTCAGAATAGTTCACAAGGTGACCAGAGAGCTTTCTAATGCCTGTTGAAGTTCATATAAAAATCAATGCCAACACAATTTGATGTCACTGAAATCCCATTCTTTTAAAGCATCTTTCAAAGCATCTTTGAGCATCTAGCTCTACCAGTGTTGTCCAGAGAGCCATAAACTGAATTTGTTTCTGTCAGTCAGCAAGTATAGGATATTTCCTCCTTCCAAATCAAGCTGTTAATTAAAAACAAGACTAACATTTAAATTAAAGATGGATAACACAGAGGTTTTACTCAATAGCCACTTGATGGCAGCGTCATGTATGAAAAAATAAACTGTGAAGTTAAAACTTTAAAAAAAAAAAAGAAAAGTAACAGTAAAAAGCCAACCCAAATGACACCTTGATTACTGCAGAATATTACCCTCCTAACAGAACTCTGCTTAATGATATTTTGAAGGTCAGCAACAAAATCAATAAGTAAACCCATAACAATCATGAATTTTAAACTTCAAAAAATGTTGCTATAAAGGTTATTCCTTTAAAATCAATATATGAAATATTTTTAATATCTGTTATGAATTTTAGCACATAACTCACTAATGGTGACTCATAGTTAATTTCTCTGGGAAGAAACAAACTAAAAGAATTCCATGAGGATTTACTAAGAAAGAGTTCATGGGCACTGATTTAATAAAAATGTATGACACTAGTGTTACCAGCACAATATCATTTCTGTATCATATAACTATGAGAGTGGTTTATATTTCCTGCCAGCAGGATGATCCACATTCTTTGGTCATCAAACAGCCAAATAAAATTAAGAGAAGAGGAAAAGTAGTTCACGGAAGTATACAGGTCAAGTAAAAAAGCTGCCTTTCGTTTCCTCTCCTGCCTTACTCATCTGTTCGCCCTTCAGCCTGGAGAGCAAATCCAGACTAATCGTTTCAGCTGAAAAATGAAAAGGTCTAGATCCCTGTGCTGTAAGTGAACCACCAGTTACGATCTGCCTTTGCCTCCCAGGATGTCCAAATATGATCAAACCCAACTTCAGACTTTTTCACACTGGTTTGAAAAACAGATCATCCCCAACACGTAATGACTGCTCAGCATATTAAGAGCATTGGTCAATAACATATTGCAATAATGCAACTGCAAAGACAGCTCTGTGACAGCTCATATTTTACCCTTGTTTCTCTAGAAAACATTTGTCTGCAGTACCAAACATGTATCTAGTGAAGAAAAGACAACTCTGTTGTTCCAGTCTTTTAACGACTAGGCTACTGCTTAAGACTAAAATCCGTCATTTTCTTTATTTGTGGCTGGAACTTCCATTGCCACCAATGATTATTCAACATACTGAGTGAAACAGGAAGAAATCCTTCAAGCAGTGTAAAACAAACAAAAAAATCAATGTTCACAAGTATCTTTTTGAGTTATAGACACACTAAATAACACCCTGAGCTAATACAGAATTAAAGCCCACAAAGTTTTCTTGTTCAAAATTTGGGGGGAAAAGGCAACTTCATTCCAAGCGCTAGAGCTGTAACGTTAGTTTTTCACCCAAAGAAAATTTTTCCAGTCAAGTTCTTAAACCTCTACAAATATGGTTTATGATGGAAGCTGAAACAGAAAGACCACTAAATGCAGAATAACAAACAAGCGATGTTTTAGTTCTAAAGCTAATGTTACATTTCTCATTAGTTTTGTGAGTCACAAAATTCATATGGAGCAGTCTCAATGGTTCAATTGTACTTGAGTTTTAAAATTAGATGAACGTCTTAGGAATTTTGAGAAAACTTTTAAAAAAAAGTCTTTCCTGTCCTTCCTCCACCAAAACCACTGTATGAAAAGAATCAACATTAAAATAAAAATGTAGTTCTCTGATGGCTTTATGAATCAGGATTCAAAAATACAAAGATAACAATACCAAACAGGTCTGGGACCATTTTTCCAACAGTATCTTGAAAAGATATTTTTCAGGTTTTATGTAAACTCTAATGTATTTAAGTGTGAATTTCTAAACTTTTATTGATATAGTAGCTCACTCGAATTTATATTTCAGCCATAAACACTAACTTTTATTTTATACTTAACAATAAACAGCTCACTATAACTGGGACTGAGAGGTGAATACGAAGGAAGGAGTGGAACTGGGCAAAAAGAAACAACTGTAAATGCAATTTCCAAATGTATCATAGCTGGGTTCTTCCCTGTACTGAGTACTGCATTATATGAGTCTTCATTTTGATATTTAAAAAAAGGACAGAAGACTATGGTAGTCAAAAAAGTATTTCAAGTAAACTTAAAGAATAAGAATCACATATGACTGAAACACTAGCATTATAGCAGAAATGACTAATCTTCATACAAAAAAAAAAGTTTTTAGGCTGCAACCTTAGTGATTTAGTCAACTGTATATGATTTATGTACTACTTTTTTTCTGCTAGAGTCCATGAACCAGCTCCTTCTCAAACTAGAAAACAGCTGGCAGAGGAGAGGTTTGCTTATTTATTAAGGAGCACCTATCTCAGCATTCATTTTTATAGAATTCCTTTTTCATTGCTATAGGCCAAACTCTGTTAGTTCACCGTTTGGAAAATATACAAGCAGCATTGCCAGGATTGATGAATTCCTGAACAAGTCTTACCAAACAGGGATTGAGAGTTTATTACCCATCAGAAGATGTACTCTTTCAGCATGGCAGCAGACACATTGAAGTTGTCCTGGAAAGCCTAGTCATGAAGAAACTGGAGGACCATCACTATAGACCATAGTCAGATGGGCTCAATAGCTGGTTATAATCACTAGGTCACAGCATAGAAACAAGACCAATAAAATGAAGTAATTTCAAATTTTAGTGGTGAAATTGAGGAACAGAAAACTTCTGTTTGGTTGGTTCTTCCGATTCCTTGTGCAATTTAATTTTACTCCCAGTGAATCACAAAGCTATAAAGCTGACCATTTTAGAATTAATAGCTCAAAGAATTGTCAAACATTGCATTAAATGGTAGCTCAATGTTTACAGCGAGATTATGCGTTTTGGTGAGGACTGCACAAAAGATGAGTTGAAAAGTATTTAAGAGACTGTAGGTTCTTGCTGCATAGGAGTAGTATTCTTGTCAATGGGAGGGAATTATGCAGAGAGTAGAATGCACTGACAGAGGAAAAAAAGGTGCCATGATATATGCAGCAACAAGGTGGGAAATGTAAGCAAGGTACAATGACTCAAGGTGAAGATATACTGGAATGGTGAGGAAGCTTATGAATGAGGAGCCTGAGAGTTAAGATGTCAGGTTTTACAAAAATTTATTTGCTAAAAATGATGATGTTTCATGTTAAAGGTCTGAGAAAATCTTATTTTAATCTAACCAGTTACTGTTAATCAGAGTTTTTTGCATTTGGGGGTTTTGGGTTTGGGTTTTTTTAATTTATTTAAATCCACATTAAAATGACCTTAAAAAAGATGTGTTGGTGGAATAAGGATAAGATGCTTGCAAATATTATTTTAGCTCTGAAGCTTTCTATTGCCCTTCTCTTGGCCTGCTAAGCAGTTTATATTTCATACTTAACCAAATTGTTTAGATTTCCACATGCAATCAGTTTTTCTCTTTTCTAGATAAAATTGATGAGCAATAATTACATATGTTGGATGTCCTTTAGATATTTCTTCTTAATGTTGTTTCTATTTACTTGTTTCTTTTCTTGATCTGTTCTTTAAAGAATCTTCTTGCTTCGATCAATGTGAATCCCTTAATAGTTAAGTGATTTTTAATACAAAAACATATAAAAGAAAACAGCACATGCAATTTCATGAGCATATATGAAAATCTTCCCCAGTTTTGCTATCAGTAATCTACTTATTAACACATACATACAATATTGGGAAAATATCTCTATCTTTACTGGAACAGAATGGGCAAAACAACAAAATATGACAAAGCAAAATTCATGATTTTGTAAATTTCAGATCAACTACAGCTTTAACAGATACACAGAAGAGTATCTAAGATTAAGCCAGACTGCTTGATCCAACATTTTTTTCTTTTAAAAATTGATGTAATTCCCAGATTTCCCTTCTTTCTAACTTGAGCCAAAGGAACACAAGTATCAAATTGCATCAAATAAATCATAATATATGCTTAATACACAAATATGCTTGTTGTTTTTCTTCTACTTGTTAATGACCTCCACAGACTTAACTTTTCACTTAGAAGATGCTGCTCTTGTTCCAGACTGTCCTTTTGCAGTGTATTTCACCATTTACATCTCCATAATCACTGTAAAGAAAATCTTGTAGTATAGTGGGTATCAGTGATGCTTGGTTTCAAATTTGATAACAATCTCTTAGTTTCTTTATGCTACCTGATCAAACATGCATGGAGAGTAAATTTGGTACTTATGAACAACAACATATTTTACAGGATAGTGATCATTTAATATAAATGTGAATATTGCCCTGTCTTTGTTGCTCTATCTACAAGCTAATTTCTTATAACAAATACCATAATTCACAAGAATTTATAAATGAAGTGGTCATCTTTAAGGAGGAAAAAAATACTTCCCAGGGAATAAAAATTGTACCAGATTAATTTTCTCTCTCTCGCTTCCCCACCCCACTTTTTTTTTTCCTCTCTCTTCCCCCCTGCCCTGGCCCCAGCTCCTAAGAGTTAAGATAAACCTTTCCTTCAGAAATAATGTTATACTATACCGAGGGTACTGGCTGGTATCATTGCTTAAATTATTTGGAAACATACAGTGGAGACAACTACTTCTTCAGTGGGAAAAACAGCACAGAAGGTTTGGCCCTACAGTAACGTAACATAAAGGAAATGTTTTCTAGAATGTAGGACTTTTTTAGTTGTTGTTTTGAAATACTTAGAGCTCAAGACTTAGTAACAGGCTTCCCAAACCTTTTTAATTTAAACTCTGATTTAGCCAGATACTTTAGTACATACTTTACAGTATGTGAGTAGTCGCTAAGAATTGATTAGAAGCTATCTGAAAAATATCTGAACAAAATATTAGAACATCCCACTAAGCCTGGAAATTAATGCTGTTACTATGTTTATTTCAGTCCATTTTTTTGGGGTTGCTACACTTGCTATTCTTTTACTATGTATAAGCAACATTACAACAAGCTTTCACAAAATGCCAGATATTTTTACAGAGAAATAGAAAAATAGAACTTATGTGTCAACTTTGAGCGTAAAAACACACATGGAAAGAGTTGAATTTAAAACAGTCTAAGCAGGAGTCAAAATGTGCCTTTAGGTGCCTATTCCATTTGTTGGGCTCACTTCTTTTATTTCTAAATCACGCACCAATGTTCAGTGATGTTTAAACTAATCTTTAAATTAAAGAGAAAGACACATGCAACTACTTTTCAACATATTAAATTGGTTTAAAAAATAAATTATCTTGGGAAAAAACCTTCCATGACAAGACTAATTAGCATAATGGCTTCATGTCAGTTTCTTAAAGCATGGGAGGAGTTTGGATTTTTTAGTCGGTTACCATTTGATGCAGTCTAGTATACCCAAGATCCTATGTTACACGACAGTCTTGTGTGTCCTAAATTATAATACTTCGATATATTTTTAAAATGAATGCAATCCAAACCAGGTTCATACCACACAACCACATATGTTTTCACTTTATAAATAAGCAGACTGTTAAATTCAAGGTATTAGTAAAATAATTTTTAGTACATATTTTTCATATCAATTTATAAAGTTGATAACATTCAAAGAAGTATCAGACTAGTCAGTGGTTGGCAGCAGGCTAATGGTTATCACAACTAAGATGATGTTAACTTAAGAATAACATCAACATTTCTGTTTCCAAAACTGATGATGCCAATCAAAATGTGGAGATTACAGAGCCACCTGGGATGGATGGGAATGTTTAGGCGTGACATCCAAAAATTACGTGTTTCAGCAGTGACAAATTAAAGCTTTCAAGCATCTGCAATGTTTTCAAGTGGGAGAAGCTGATAATAATCACATGAGGTGAAATGGAGATCTCCTTCACAACATGGGCTAAGGATAAAGAGAGTTAGAAATAAGATTTTCCTCTGCTAAGGCAAACCTACCAGAGGAAAAAAATAAGTGCTGTCCACCAGAAAAAAAAGAAAACAAAAAGCCACCTTGTTAAAGAGATGGTTTGGGTGGCGTGAAATATTCTTCTTTCTAGAAGGGTAACACATGAGGTCTGAAAGAGCCTGAATAATTTCCCTTTTTTCAAAAAGAAAAGAATCCTCGTAGGAATACTTGTTTTGGAAGAACCGTCAGCCAAGAGGAATATGTAGTTCAGCAGTCGTTTAACCCCCAAGAGCATTTACTGTAGGTGCATCTCAGAAAATGTTTGAGGTTTCCTTCTGGGACAGCCACTGGTGGCCATTGGGTTCTGATGTATAGGTAGAACTACACATTCATCGACTTCAAGATAAAACTATTGCAGGAAGTTTCAAAAGTAGAGCGAAACTTAAGGTAGAATACCAGTACTAGAGCTGATATAAAGAATTCATACCTATGGAGACCTCCAGGACGAAAATTGGAACCACATCAAGTTCTGTTTTGTCATATCATTTTCCATGTTGGAGAAAGCACAAGGAAGGTGTGCTTCGCAATGCAAAGTATGGTCCATAAAAGGAAAGAATTTAGGACATGTAATTTTCCAACAGTATTTTCACAAGAGACAGACGACTCAACTAAGGGCCAATCCAAACACATGCACATGCAAAAAAATACTTTAACATAAACACTGCTACATGATACTCTACTACACCATCATGGGGCAGACATCTACATATAGTGAAAGACAATTAACAACTGTGATGGCTAATCAGGAGGCATGCTCAGAGGGATTATCTAAGGAAGCAAATCTCTTGTAATTGAGGCCGAAGGATGTTGGAAATGAAGGGTGGGCTTTGTTTTATGGATAAAAAGAGTAGCTCCCCAAAGTACACAGCAAGGTACTAAATAGAAGGAATGAATCTAAACGAAACGATGCCCTCCAAGCCCACACCTAGTAGTGTCCTCCAGCCACTTCTGGGCATTCAGTCAGTGTGACCAGCACAGAGCCAGTTTGAAGCAACCTCCCTGCTCCCCCAGATCCCTACGGTGGGGAAGTGGAATCCTCAGCACCAACTGTTTCACTCTGCCGATCAGGTCCTATTGCTCCTCACTACTTGCTAATGTAGACATAGCCAAACTGTATTTATTTGGAGACTGAAGCAGGGCTACATATGGAGAATTTCACCTTTGACAAGTACTAACTTCATTTACATTAACACCTGTCTAGACTGTTTTCCTAAGTATAAACACAAAAATCTCCTTAGTGTATTTGGGTCCTTCTTACTTAATTAACCATATGTGACGTAAAGTGATAAACTCCAGTTAAAGGTATGTCATTGTTGATAGGATCAATTACAGTCAGACATAAGTATTCATTGCTTATACCATCTGTGCTGTACTCCTAAGTGCAGAACCTTGTCAATGAAAGTATACACAGATTAACTGTATTCACTTTCGTTAAAAAATGTCAATCTGTTTTGTCAGCTCTAGGCACTTTCTGTTAAAAAGTTGCAATAATATAATGCACATTCACCTTCTCCTTCCAGTATACTGTGGCTAGTGCTATACCATTTGAAGAGTTTAGAATAATATTTTAGACTATTCTGCACCATGAGTGATTTTATTCTTAACTAGTGACAACTGTACAACAGTCTTCCAAAATTCCACTTACATACCAGCCTAGGAAATCATTGTGGTCACGGTAAGGAAGTAAACCTTGCACATTCTGTTACATGCTCATCAACATTTTCTAAGGTTTCTGTTTCTCACTGCTATTCTTCCATATTACAGGATCTGATCATATCACATTTGAGGAGGAAAAAACCCAAACAACAGTAATTCAAGCCTTAGAAATCTTCAGTCGCCATGTAGGTATGCCTACAGACAAATACACACGTGTAGATAGATATATGTAGTGGAAATACAACAACCGATTTCATACCTTTGATGTTAGCTGCAATGAAAAATTACAGTTAGATGAAACTAACATGCCTGAAGCTAATTAACAACTTCATGAATGAGTTTTATACATAAGAAGCTATAAGATGTGTTCATATCTATATATAGCTTGGAATGGGTCTTATTTTCATTCCTATCATTATTAGGAGATACTTATTTTTATTTTAAAACATAATTATTGGGAAGGCAACATAGTCAATGGATGTAACAGGCTTTAAAGGTCCAGTTTGGAGCATGGGAAAAACCCACACAACTACCTGTGTCTAGAGATCCAATGTTCTAAAAGCAGTTTGAATGACAACTTCCATTTTTTCCTCAGAATTGGATGGGATGAAATATGCTTCTAATCAGGCTCCCTCCAAAGATGACATCGTCAAGGAAGATTAGGAACCAGTGTTCTATTGTTAAATGATTGCAGTTAAAACTGTCAGGTCACTTGACAGAGCAGGCTGTGCATCTAAGCACATTTCTTTCTCACAGAAGATTTGAAGGCCACACTTAAGTATTCTCATGACTAAAAAGCAAGAAGAGATAAATAAGATGCTCTTTTATTGCTGTTGCTTGCATCCTGTTTTTACATTTCTGTGTTTAATTTGGATGGGATTTAGAGGCACACCCGTGTGGGAAGAGCCTGGTCAGTTTTAAACTGAAAAAAAAAAACCACAACCAAAACCCAACTTTTGGCTGATGGGTATTTTCCCCTGTGTTTATTGTAAAGTAAGTCTAAGGGCTTGGTCTCCAGTTGTTTTACATATCAGAGACACTAAACAGTGCTGATGAGGATACTGAACAACAGTTTGATAAAATGATCTAGAAGTAAAATTATGGAGAAGAGCTCAAATACGTTAATTAAAAAATGGGAAAAGTTAAAACAATGACATTGAGATTTGTGATTAACATGCTCATTTCTTTAAAGTTCAAAAGAGCTGAAAGTAAATCACACTTCAGGGTGTTGTAAAATACATATAAATAAGGAAACATTTATTTGAAATTTATGGCAGGCTGCCTCGAATTTTTTTATGTTTGTATATAACACAATTGCAAATAAAATCCTGTTGACAGCACCTTTTAAATAAAAAAGTAAAAAAAGAAAAAAAAAACAACAAAAGGAGATTTTTCCACAACATAAAAAGTCCCTCCTTCACCCACCCAATGGCACACATAAGAAGTATTTTAATGAAGCTCTGATTATGAAAGGACAGAACCTACATTCTCCAGAATACAAAACATAACATTTAGAGTAATCAGCAGAAAAATATCTGAAGTCACTCACAAATAATTATAAAATTTTAATGTAGTTTTCAGTAATTTTTTTTTATAAATTATATATCAACAAAACAAAACCTCACAAATCTCTACACAGAAGAGCCTGAAAAGCTCTCTTCCTTTTGGTTTCTTTATTCATAATCTCAACATCTTATCTACTTCTCCCTTGTAACAAAAAAGATACTTAACTAGTTCTAGTGGAGCATAGACAATCTTTCACATTAATTTCGGACAGATACACCTTTGAAGAGGAAGCATTGTTTGAATCTCACCTGTAGGACCAAGGTTAAAGTAAACTAAGCAGAAAGGTTTGCTGCAATACCACTGGGCAACAGTCAAATGATTATGTGAAGCTGTCAGAGTTGGCAGGTTCAAAAGCCCAGTATAGCACCAAACAGTTTGCTTGATTTTTGAAGCCAAAGAAGTTATGTAAAGAGAAATTTGTTTGTGCTAGGAAAACATTCTCTGTACCCTTTCATGCCTTCAATTAGTATTTTTCAAAAGGCAAGCAGCAGCATATTTGTCTTGAGAAGACATTTTCTTACATTAGATAAGCCAAATGCACACATCTGAAAGCAAAAGACTTCTCGGTGCAGACATACAGACATTATATAATGTTATTTTATTATAGATGGTCCATGGTAAAGTATGTACACTTACCACAGTCTGTGCTGTACGGTTTCAGAAATGTACATTTTAATTAAAAGTATGCATTCCATTTAATTGCACCTGGTTTTGGCTCTGCACTAAAATGTTTGGATGAAGTCTTGCAGTTCAGATATCTGGTTGAGACACTGCATACCAGAGATGGCTATGCAGACTTTGGGATGGAGAATGAAGACAAAAGTGTTAGATAAAGGCCTCAGCAGTTACTAGTGTTTGCTGTACAGCAAGTTTCATCACACTACCTCAATCCTTCCTTCTCTCCTCATTAAAGACAGACTAACCGGAATGTAGTACAGCATCAATACAACTGTAGTAATTCTGCTGTGTTGCTCTAGGAAACAAACTTTATGAACAAAGAAAACTAGAATTCTGCAATTCCTTTTCAGATGGTTAGGTCTCTTAGGAAATGCAACTAAATAGCTATTAGGTGTGTTACATCACTCATCCCTACAATTCATGTATACGACAGAAGACATTTTAATCGCCATTACATACAACAAGTTAGTGTTTCAAATGTGAGAAATTTCATGATTAACACTATCATCCATAATGATCACACCTCAGGGGAAATTGCCCTAGGAAACTTAAAATATTAAAGCATCATTATTGTAAAGGAGTCCATGCTGAATTTAAAGTGGATTCAGGTGTTCATCTACATCAGTTTAACTATGTGTTTTGCACTGTCAATAAAGGTGTGGCAAAGTTGTTCATTATTCCCCAAAACAATAAAAAAGCTGTCTACACTATGCAGCTTTTTATTGAAAAGTCAGGTGGTTCCACCTGTTTCATCATGAATAACATTACACTGTTCATAATAAAATAATAATTTGAGGTAGATACGGTTAGGAACATGAAAAGATCAGAGTCTGCCTTTGGAAAACTGATTGTCTCAATTTGGAATTTTTTCTGTATTCATGTCTGGACAGATTCTTGAATTAATTCTTTAGGCAAAATTTTCTAGTGTATATGTTAGTGAAATCCATCTAGAAAATATTTACCCAATCAAATGGCTAAAATCATGGCACACCAACTACAACACCTTAAAACTACTTTTATAGGAAGAATTTATGATCAACACAACAAAAACTCAAAAAGAGGTCTTAATGGTTAGGATGCCAGCCTTGGAACGGTAGGTGTAGATTGAATCCCTCACTCCAGCCCAGATCACCTTATCAACTATGAGCTGATCCCTAGGCCACAGATGCACAAGGTCAGCAAGGTACCAAAAACTTTTCTGGTGGAAGTTGGGTGCTTTTGAAGATCTCAGCCTTGGTCTCTTTCTTTCTCTGGCTTTTCTGTACGATGATAAAATGGGATTTGTAATTCTGTCCTATACATTAGTGTAAATGGGGGGGGGGGGGGGAATCCACA
>VZSC01015407.1:167090-212508 GCA_013398225.1 Steatornis caripensis
CTGTAATCTTCCTTCTTCCCTTTGAGTTTTTTTGCAACCTCCTTGTTCATCCATGGAGGTCTCCTGCCTCCTTTGCTCGACTTCTTCCTCATAGGGATTCATTGATCCCGAGCTTGGAGGAAGCAGTTCTTGAATATTAACCAGCTCTCTCGGGCCCCCCTGCCTTCTAGAGCCCTAACCCAAGGGATTCCTCCAAGTAGGTCTTTGAAGAGGGCAAAGTTAGCTTTCTTGAAGTCCAGGGTTCTAATCCTACTTGTAGCCCTGCTTCTTCCACGCTGGATCCTGAACTCCACCATCTCATGGTCACTGCAGCCAAGACAGCCCCCAACCTTCACATCGCCAACTTGGCCACTTCTGTCATACAGCACAAAGTAAACTTCATGTTGAGAGGTGAAGGTTGGAAGAGGGAACCAGGGATTAGTTTCCTTCTTAAAGGTGTTCCACTTTTCTGTCTTGTACAAACTGGACCAAGTCAGAGAGACCTCTTTGTAGTGCATGGTTCAAGTCGTGGACTTGAGTTTGAAGCACTTCCTTAATACATGGTCATGTACCACCCAGTGCTCAAACTCTTACTGTTAAACCTTTCCAGTAGGAGTCTTCCTGCAAGAAAAGTGTCTGTCTCCTTGAAAAACAGTTAGGCAATTACATTGCAAAGTCATGAAAAAGTACTTCCTGTAAAACCCATGAAGAAATCGGACACCTGCATGTGCACTGTAGTCTTAAAAGCAGAATGACAGGATTACAAGGTCAATGGTTTTCCTTTTGAAAGATGTTATCTGGGCAGGATTCCGACTCCTAGAGAGTTCAGAAAAAGACAAAATACAAACAAAAAACTACAACAGGCAGCAAAAAAACAACCAAGTGAAAAAGAATTTTAAACAAAATAAACAAGAATGATGAGAGATGAGAAATATCTTTTCCTGCAGCCACGCTTAACCCATTCAGTAACATCTGAGAAATGTATGGAAGGTCAGTATCATTAGGTTTCTTGCTTAATTAGATTCAAGGATGAAGGAATTCACAGAATTGTAGAGCTCCTTCACCTGTTGTTTCGAAAACATAAGTTTCTATGACTGTGAGAGCAAGAGAAATATGGCTTCCACACAAACCAGACTTTACCAAGCACTTTGTAAATGTATAAACCAAGAATCTCATAAGCTGCTCTGTATAGGACAGGAACGGAAATTCTACCTGTATAGGAAGCAGAACCCCAAATCTTCTCAAACAAGCGAGCTCCTGCAATTCAAGCTAGCTGGTCTACCGGAATTTAACAAGCAATCAGACAAGCACTCAGCAAGCCTCTTTGGGATGTCACTGTTGAGGCCAGCAAACAGCCAAAGAAACAAAATATTGCTGTAGACTACAGTATTAGAAAGCCGACCAAAGCAAGGTTTCCACATAAGAAAAATGTTCCCCCTACCAAGAAAAAAAAAAAAAAAGACAATGGAGATAATGTCATCAGAATAATACATCTCTTGTAAGGAAGTCCAGGATGACAGCATTTAATTATCCCTTTAAAGAGGAATCTAATGTTACTCTGCCACTGACTTCCTATTGTCCAGCTCAGCATAAGGTATAATGTTCACAAGGGCCTGAGGCGAGTCTCCCCAGTGACTGGAAATTACCAGGGCTCAGAGTCCAGGAGCTTCAACTCCACTCAAGTCTAGTGTTCATCATCAAGCATGTGCCACCGAGGGCCTGGAGACAGTCAAGCCTAAGCAATGCTGAAGCCAGGCATGCCTCCTCTAGCCTTACCTCAGTCAGTCGCAGCACCTGCACACTGATAAAGGCTGGGCTGCCATCAGAGGTTAAGCATGCAGCCAGGGGGCTCGGGACGACATAACAGCGCTGGGAATTTGAACTTGCCACTATGCACCCATGAGACTCTTGGATCCCCCTTACTTTTCTTTGACTCTTAACATGAGGAGATGCCAGTTAAAGACACATTTTTGATACAAACCTGGTAAGACATGCCACCTTAGTAGAGAAAATAGCAATTTATTCTGCAGATTAAGAGCAAAGGACCACTCCTACTGTTCTCTACCAGAAGAAAACACAGCATATGACAAGGACAAAGCCCAATTAATATTTGTGTATAAAGCAGACCTAATCTTCTTTGGAGTCTTCAGACACTATAACAATGAAATAATAACAAGTTCTGGATACTAGTTATTATTCTCACATGGTTACCAAGCAATTTATTACTAAAGATAGGTATCTGACACTGTCTCTCACAACTGAATCTCTCTTCTTCTATTACAGCTTTGCTTAACATTCACTGCACTGTTACATCTAACGTAAGAGTGTTAGCTCCTTGAGCAAACAACCTAATTAGTTTACATGTGTGAGATGCCCCACAGGCTCCCTTGATGCACTACTCATACAAATCCATTCCTATCTGGCTGATCCTTCAAGAATCAGACAATAGTTACCACAAGTATATGTCAAGACTCAAGACGGAGCAAACTTGTTGCACCAAAGAGAAAATCTAAGTAAAGAATGGAACACTAAGGCAGAGCTAGCCCAGATGTTTTTGCAGCAATAAGTAGTGGTCATCTCTAACGTAGGAAGAGCCTCACAAAACACTGCACAAAATGTAAACTCTCCAGCTGTGGAAAGTACAATGGAATCTTCTGGGGACAAGTTTTGCACATCGTTATGTATGTTAATCTAAGCCAGAAGTGTGGGTGCACTGGCAGTACCACAGCACACATTCTGCATGTCTATGTGCTCCACCTCGTGTTTTCCTTGTTTTCTTTGACACATTTTCATACCGTTGACTAATGTCTGATTCAGCAGGCCATTCGGTATCATTGAATATTTTCAAATTCTTTTAAAATCAGCCCCAAAAGCTCATATTATATATATATAGCTATCTCTATATAGGGGTGTGTGTATATGTGTATATACATATATACACACACACATCCACAGGCACACACAATATTCACATGCACACAGAGAAAGCAACCCTAACAAGAGTTCCTTCCAACTGTAGTGATCGAACACTGTTTTCCCCACCAGATGGCAGTAACTTCAACTTAATATAAAACAGACTGGTGGCCACATGTGCAGCAAACAATGGCATTCTTTATATTTGGGGTTTTTTTCTTTAAGAGGGAAATGCTGTTTTTTTCAACATATAGAGCTATTCCAGTTTCCTTCTATTTAATGACAAATTGGAGGATAAAGTTTATTACTAACAGCTAAGCTCAACTTTGATCAGTGTATCCTACAGTGGTTTTTTAAAAAACATGCATCATCTCATATTGTTATTTTTTCAGCATACTGTAATTTCATCAAATCCAAGAAATATGGGTGCTATTTCCAGTCATTGTCTTTTTCCGAGAATAATTTCCAAACACAAATGACTGGGTAACTTTCAATTACATAATAAACTTAAACTTTTACAATATATGCTGATAATTAAAATGACTAAAGGGCTCCAAAGAAGGGAAAAAAATTGAAAACATCTTGTGCATAATTGTTTGAGAAAAATATACAATATGCAGACTTCTTGACTTATGAAAAATTCAGGGTATTATCCACAGCAAAAATATTGCAGGCAGCACGTACTGTATTACATATAGGTTAAATTGTCTTTAATGTGGGAGCTAACAATTGCTTCTACTGGTAAGAGTAGGAGAGTTTTTGCCAGCACAGTACAGGCACTGTAAAAATAATGTAGTCTGTTGGATGGGGACTGCTCTGTAGGATATCCAGCTTTTGGAGCAACTCATCCATAGATAACAGCCAAAAGATTATGGTTCGCTTCTTATTTTTTTAACTTCTTATTTTTCAAAGAAATTTTCCGGAAGAAAATGTCATTATAAAAAGAGGAATTAATTCCTGTACTACTAATATTAGTATTCAGAATGGTTAAATGAGTTTATAGTCAAGTCTTTGCCGACTGCAAAGAAAATATGAAAAATGCACATTCTTATTAATAAAACACACTCATCTTTCAATGAATTTATGACCAAATAGCCACTTTGTTTGGACAGCTGGCTTCCACCATCCTACAAGCACAGATTCAGATCCCTTTCTATTTCATTTATTTTTAGTTTTTAGGTAGAAAGACAAAGCAGAGCAAAATTTTCTCCAGATATACAAAACAAATATGTACAGTGATGGAAAGAAAAGATCACAAAAAATAAAGCAAAAAAAAAATTACGTGGATTTTATGGACAAACAGAAGTTTGAGAGAAAACAAGAACAGCAAAAAAGAAACTGATCTTAGACACATAAAAAATTAAAGCAAGGAATCACGACCCAACAAAAGATTCACAGTAAAAGGAGGAAACATAAGCAGGAGGGAAAGAAATTATGATTGTGAAGCCTTTGGGAAGAGAGAGGAAGAAAATGAAGGAAAGCCAAAGAGTGTTGCCATCAAGCCTGGCTTTAGGAGTGCCATTGCAATGAAGCTTGATTTATTTCACAGAAAAGCTAAGCCTCTATTACCTGCTCCAGTTGAGTTACGCTTTTCAAGAATAGTTATTTCCAGTCATTGTTATATGACTACTTTCTACTAATCCAAAATTAAGCAGCCAGTCATACTTGTCCTTCACACTTACAGCTAATATTCCTGAATATTTCACTTTTCATAACCAGCTCCTCTACATAAATCAAAAATGTAATTCCAGTTTATATGGATGTGTACTAGATGCTCAGCATCTCAAATCAATGTCATTTGAACTGAAGAGAATCCCTAGATATAGTATAATTCAGAAGACCTTTTCATCAACTTTTTATTATGACTTTATATTCTTCTGAGATCATACGTTCACATCAGCTGGAAGTATCAGCAGAATCCATCATAAAAGTAAGATATTCCTAACATCTGAAGGAGGAGGAAAAGTAAAGGCAACAAGGAATTTTTAGTATGAACCTAGCCAAAATGGTTTTAAGTGGAGAATGCAAACCTGTGTGAATAACCACACACTCAAAATCCATCGTTAGATCAGAAAGACAAACCAAATGAGTCATTGCTGAAGTGGACAGAGTAAGCACAGGGATCCACAGTTCAACATAAGAGCCCAGCATAAAGAGTTTAGGACAACCCTGCAATGTTCAAAGGGCCAGTAAAGTAGGAGTTACAGACAGCTGCTTTTTCCTCCAGCTGCAGTATCAGTAGTAATCCTACAGTAATGTTTCGAAATTCCTGTATGTTTTGAAAAGGATACAGGAAAAATAAAGAGAGGTGATGGAAGGGCAACAAAAACTGAATACTGGAGAATATGTGTTACAGTGAAAGTCTTAAGAGATATCAGATCTATTTTAGCTGACTTGAACAAATATGTAGCAGTGATTATAGGAAAATAACTACCATCTATAAGTGCCTGCAGAAAACGATGGTTCAAAGCTGAAGCCAGTCAAATTTAAATCAAGTAAAAGGCACAAGTTTTGACAGTTTGTTTCAGGAATTCATCACTCTTGCTATGAAGATAAATAGTGGATTAAATAAAAAATAAATCCTTGTCTGCTTCAAAGACAAAATACAAGGGAGTAACAGCACAAAATATAAAAACTTAAAAGAGTTTAGACTACATGGTCCAATGGCACATTCTAATTTGAAACACTATCATTCTCCATGAAAGGTGTAAAGTAATTAGTCACATATGTGAGGAAAAATACTTTGAATCACAACAAGGTGATCCCAGTCTTTCTGTAAGCGAGAGGGTTGCCATTCCTTAGAAACTCATGGGGAAATTTTCATCCACGTGAAGACGACAGTGACAAAACTCCCATGAAATTTAATGGTGCTGAGAGTTTAGACGAAGTTGTGGTGTTCCTGGTGCTGAGCTACACCCCACCAGAGCTAGCCTTGGGGCGCTGCTGCACCATCCCAGCTGGGCAGGAGCTGTGGGTGCCAGCCACAGCAGCAGGCCTGACCCTGCCTCCCTCGCAGCAGTGCCCAGCCTGGCCTTGCCGTGGGACCCAGCGTCTGGGCCCCAGCCTGAGGGACACCCACCCGGCCTGCTCCAGTGCTGGTCACGGGAGCTGCCCCCAGCTGCCGGCCACGGCCGGCCCCACACCCTGGCAGCCTCATGCCGTGAGGACAAGCGCCATGGCTGCGCTTGTTGGGAGCCATTTCAAACACAGAGGGAGTGTCTCCTGACTCCGTCCCAGGAAAGCCGCTGTGGGATGGAGAGCAGCAGCACTGCCCGCAACACCACGTGCCAGAGGGTGGTCACGGTGACTTGGCAACTGAAACTTTGGGTGATGGTCTCAAGGCTTACCTGCGCCTCGCAAAGCGGCAAACGCGGTCCCTCTGCAGAATGGGAAGGCAGCTGTACACCTAGAAGAGACGCAGCGCGTCAAAACAAGGACACAGGGCTCGCGCAATAAACTAGGTGAGTCTCTGAGTTTCACCTGGTTATTTTAAAACTAAGCACACTGACAAAAAAGAGGAATCTTTTTTTTTTGTTTTCAAGGCGTGATGAACTTCAGCAGGTTAACAGATTTACGGCAATTGTCATGCACCAGCTGATTAAGCCACAAAATAAGCCAGCACCACAAGGCAGAGCGCCTGACCCCTCGCTCACCCGCCTCAGCCCGCCCCAACACTGGAGCAGCACAGACCCTGCAGCGGACACAGGCAGGGAGCAGGCCACTAAGAAGGTAAATTATTTTACTCCGCCACCATCTTCTCTCTTGCAAGCCCCACAGCCTTTCATCATGTTACAAACTGGGGGCACTCTCCTGCTGTCTGCACATTCAATTGTGTGCTATGTGTGCAAACAAAGTCACAATTTTATTACTTTAAATACTTTTATAAAGTGGCAACCAACTCCTTTTTTTTAGATTGAATTTTAGCAGCTGAAAATACTGTTTTCTCTCTGTAGATTGTTAGAAAACATATAGCTTTAATTTATGCAGAAAACCTATAAATTTTCTCATTCATACTAACACCTCTATGGCAGACACAAAGTTGTGTTTACTAGAACTTATTAGGAAAAGTATTAATCTATAATCCCATTTCTAGTACAATAAATATAATACTAAGGGAAAACACATGTAGCAGAAGTACTATTCTGGCAAAAGATGTTTAGTTCATGCAGCAAGAAATCCTCTGAGCTTTTCGTTATCAACAGATCATATATAGTGCCTTCCTTTCATTAACATGGAGTTTTTCAAGAAGCGGGATAGGTTAGTAAACCATTGTTACATTCAGCAAATGCACAGCATTTTTAAACGAGGAACCCTTCAGTTTCTGAGAGCTCAATTAGTATTAATTACAAGTTTAAAGAAGCACCACAACATATTCACATTGATAGTATAGGCATATCTACAGCGTAATTACTGTCACTTCAATAAGTGCAGTCATGCATACACATCCCCTTCTAGGATCAAAGTGGCGGCATATTGAGTCGAGGCTCCTGCTATCAGAGGCAGCCGTGTTTCACGTTCCCTTTCATAAATGTATCATTTTCCACCTTGCAAACAGTTAGACGTGTGTGGAAAAACAAAACCTGACCACCTTACTGGGAGGCTTCTCCAGAACGTTACTGCCTTGATGGCTAAAAGTCTTCTAACTTTCAGTCTGATTTTCTGCCATTTATTTCTGTCCCAGCTCTCTTCTTCAGGTTAAAGGATTGTTCTCCTTTGCTTGTGATTGTCCTCTCCCCGCAGCGTATCTTTTCTCTTGGCATTTATTTTATTGAAGAGAAATAAAGCTTTTAGTGTCCTCACAATAATCTCTCCCTTCCCACTATTCATTTTACTAGTCTTTCTCTGTTTCTTACAACTAAGTTCATGCTTCCTAAACCTACCTGGGTGCTCTGAATGCCAAGCAGTATTCCTGGGGAGGTTATTGCAGTGCCTTACATGGAGGCATTAATAATTTTATTTCACTACCTGAAAGGTCTAATCTGATACATTTTATAATGGCATAAACCTGGTTTATGTACATACCACATTGGTGTCTCAGTCATTTTGGATTAAATTAATCTTACCTAGTTTTAAGCAGAACCTCTGAGCTAGTCACCACAGGCCCCTTTTGTAATCAGAGACACACTTTAGAGTGTGATTCATCTGATCTATTTTTAGAGATTCTGACTGGATGAAATCTGTTGTGCCCTACTCTTCACTGACCATGTCTAAACAAATAATTCAGTTGGAGAGATCTAAACTGGATCATCTGAACAGCTTGTTTTGTGGTTTATTAATATAATCAGCTCCTTCATTTCCTTTTTAAAAATCACAGTTTATCAGATAATAGCAGAAGTAATCATAACCACAGCTATAACTTTATGTTTTAAGACTTCCATCCTGTTTCTATTCCTCACAGCATCTGGGTTGTGAAGTTTTCTCTGGAATATTAGAAGTTGACAAGGCTTTTCAACTGCATATTGAAAATGGCTCTCCTAGTACACTTTCAAAATCCAGAGTAAGTAGAGGTAGCATAGTTTCCCTTCAAAAATCAAGTGCTTGTGTAATGATTTGACAGGATTACAGTTTGATAATTGATATTTTAGACTAGAACATGAGAAAGAGCAACAGGTATTTTAGGAAATCAGATTTTCCTAGCATTCAGAATTGAAAACAAGATGCTGAACTTTGATCAATTCTAAATAAAAGGATGTAGACTTGTGGAAGCAGGCAGGATGCTTTTTTGGCAATCCATCTCCATCAAAGCTCCTTAACTACATCTTCTAAGCAAGAAGCTTGAAACATTTGAATTGAATTTGATAAACATTTAAATCAAACAAACAAGCACAAATACATCTATCATCTTCTTCTCCAATGGAACAATTACAGAATTTTGCTTCACAAAGAACAAATTAAAATCAGAAGGGAGTCTATACTCTCCCTCATCTCCATAGACAAATCAATGTAGTTGCCATACTGTATGGTCTCATAGTGGATTAATATTTTAAAATCTTAAGAATTTCCAATTCAGAAAAATGTTACCACTACAACAGTGTTTCTTTGCTTCGTAAGGGAAGTGCTAGTACAGATAAATCAGTTTATCCCAGAGGTTTTGCAGCAAGTGACAAGGTAGACTGAATATCTCGGGAGTTTCAGTTTTGGCCAATACATACTCATTAAGGTTTTTGTCACATCTCACCAACCCTGTTTGCATACAAGTATTTGAACAATTCTTCATGTGATCCAAGTGTTTGGACAAAATTCCTCATGACAGGGGACAACCAGGGAAAGTCTTCATCCAAACCACTATCAATCCCAAGATAAATACAAATTACAAAATATTTGCAAGATTACCGAACACAAAAACACGAACAATTCAAAACTGAGTTCTTTACCATAGCAGAAGTCATTATGAATACTTCTCATCCCAATTAGCGCTCAGAAACCAAAACTCAGGAAACTCTCAGAAATGCACACACTTAACAACTTCATTCCCTGAGCCACAACACCAAAAGGATTAACTTCCAGATAATTCAGGCTCAAGGACAAATTCCTGCAAAGGAGGTCCATAAACAGATACTGAAGGGTGCAGGTAGGGATGTCCCCTCTAACATCACAGATCCAAAAATGATGGATGCCAAGGGAGTGCAAGGGAAATGGACCACAGAAAGCAGAGGCCCATGTGCTCTCCCTGAATTGCATGCCCTGTTGCTACTGTCAGAGAATAAGCACCAGGATAGCTGGAGCATTAATCTGGCCCACAAGAGCATTTCTTTAACTGTCTTGTTCCAAAATTAAAACAAAATTGTGGGAGAAAGATATTTGCTTAACATTGTTAAACACTGCAGCCTAAAACTGAGGTCATCTAGTCAGAACTAATGAGTGAAGAAATACCATTAGGATTCTCACACAACACATATTCAGACCCAAAATCCTAGTCACAGCAGGATCATTTCACAGAAATATGTCATTTCACGGAAATATGAAAGATTTTGTTCATGATGTAATTTCAGACTTTTTTTAATGTCAAACTATGAGCCATCATGCCCTCCATAAACTAAAAATAATCTGATTTATGATTCTCCTTGAAAATTCTATTTTCTTAGGCCAGAGCTCTCATAAACATGTCCTTGACAGTGGCATTTGTTAAGCATATACGCTGACCTTTTCAAGGTTTCTCCTTTTTGAAATGACTATTCTTGTTTTGCATTCTGCTACGTATTCTTTCACATATTGCTAAATGCAAACTTTGCATGCTTGCCCTAGTTTGCAAGGTTCTTTACTCATGAGCGTACAAGTATTACAAGATTTCTTTAAAATTCTTTCTTGTCAGTAATGTAAAACTTCCAGAGCTCTTCAACAGATATAAACACAGGGGGAAATTTCCACCCCTGCTTCTGAAACACGATGTAGTAACTGTACCAAAGGCATATCTGTATATAAAAGAGCCAATATTTATCCTGAGAACTCCCTCTTCCATGACTATCTCTTTCGAAGAAATCAAATAAGAAAAAAAAAAGTAGTCACTGCCCTGACAGCACAGTATTTTAAAACCAAGACCAACAGCAGCTTAGACACACTCTGGTCCCTCAGAAGTCCCTTTTGATTTTCCATAAAGTCATTATGTAGCATACAAGAGGAGGCAAATGGTGAGAAGGCGGCATGTTTTGTGTAAGAAGGATCTCTGTGATGCTCTTCTGAAAATATTAGAAAGGCAAAACGAAGCATTTTTTAGAAGAACTTGCTTACATCTTCTTGCAGCCCAGAAAGCCAATCACATCATGGGCAGCATAAAAAGAAGCGTGGCCAGCAGGTCAAGGGAGGTGACTTGTTCCCTCTACTCCACTCTCATGAGACCCCACCTGGAGTACTGCATCCAGCACAGGGCCCCCAGCACAAGAAAGACATGGATCTGCTGGAGCAGGTCCAAAGGAGGGCCATGAAAATTATCAGAGTGCTGTAATACCTCTCTTATGAAGAAAGACTGAGAGAGTTAGGGTTGTTCAGCCTGGAGAAGAGAAGGATGCAGGGAGACCTCATTGTGGCCTTTCAGTGCTTGAAGGGCTTTGTAAGAAAGATGGAGAGAGCCTTTTTACCAGAGCTTGTAGTGATAGGATGAGGGGTAATGGTTTTAAACTTAAAGAGGGTAGATTTAAATTAGATATTAGGAAGAAATTCTTCATTGTGAGAGTGGTGAGACACTGGAACAGGTTGCCCAGAGAAGCTGTAGATGTCCCCTCTCTGGAAGTGTTTAAGGCCAGGTTGCATGGGGCTTTGAGCAACCTGGTGTAGCGGAAGATGTCCCTGCCCATGGCAAGGCGGTTGGACTAGGTGGTCTTTAAAGGTCCCTTCCAACCCAAGCTATTCTATGATTCTACGATTCTGTGACTGTTTGGCATGACCGGCTCTTTGCAGGAAACATTTTTGCCATGGGATCGTACCACAAAGATTGTGATCCTAAATTGGTCAGAGTCTACACAAGAATGAAGCTGTTACTGCTGTTGTTCTGCCTGTCTCTGTTAAAAAGCTACAAGAAATACCAGGTTATTTCATATTAACATTATTTCAGTAATGCTAAAGCTTCCTTTTCTATAACCAGAACATAAGCATTAAATGTACTTCTGCTTATCAATATCAGAGGCTCAGAAAATGACAGTACTGAAATGAATTTCATATGCTTCAGATGCTCCTGGAATCAGACGTAACTTCCATTTCAAGGACAAAACATCATCGAACTATGCCATTGAGTATCTTTCTGGTCATTTGACTTGGAGTTCATTCTGCATCTGCTATTCATATACAAAGCATTTGGAAGGAGAATAGAATTAGGAGCAAGGACTTAAGTAGACTTTCTAAGGCTTTTTGTGGTGGTGATTTTAGACGAAGGAGAATATTCAACAGCTGGAGAGACTTAATTTGTTTGGGATATTAAATTGGAGCTGATGCAGTTAATCATTCCCAAGTTTATAACAAAGCAAATCCACATACAGTATCTAAAGCAAAAAAAGGTAACTGTTACTGGCTTAACTTAGCTATCAAGTACCTTGGTTTTGAGGGGAAAAACCTGGAGTCTTTCACATACTACCAAAATTCAAACAACACAGTTCTAGGCTTTGATGATTCTCTGCTAAATGCGCTTCTCCAAGTCCTTGCTCTTAGCAAGTCTACAGTCAAGCTTCAACATTCTCTGTCATTAGGGAAGTGTAGAAAAGGATGGACCTAAAGAAGCAAACCAAAGGATTTTTGGTGGGGATTAAAGCTGGCAGCACATTTAGAAACCTTGATTTAAAAACATATCTTTTCCTTCAAATTTCAGATAACTATAACTCCTCTTCTATCACCAGACTAAAAACTGGACTCTCTTCTGGTTTTTGCTGCCTTTAGTTTATCCAGCAGATTATTAGGATGTGCAACATGATAAAGTCCTGTCCCTGAAATGATGACTTACAACAGTTGCATAACACCATGAAGCTCTAGTGTACAGATTGCTTAAAGATGGTACCAAACTGCAGAACCCTTATCTTCACTGAGCAAGAAGAGCATGGTCTCTTCAGGGTATTTGCTTGGTTTTGGTTCAGTACGCCATGACAGAGCTGGCACTTCTTTTCAAAGATATTTTGCTCCTGGAAGCAAGATTTTTTTCTGGGTGACTCAGTTTGAGAGATTTTTCGTGAAATGAGTAACTCTGTTAGAAAACGTTTTTCTCAGTTGCTCAGGTTTTTGTAGACTAGATGCTCTACATTGATTCAGCTATCTTAACAGATTTCTGCAATTCTTTGTATTTCTTCAGGGAAGAAAAAAATGGAGGGAAGGAAGGGTAGAAAAAACATGCTGCTAAGATTGGTAACTCTCTTCATTAAAGCAACCTACTCAGTCTAAAATTCCTCTAAAATAAACTGATGACACAGCAAACCTGGTCTACAGCATACTGTGTTCAATCTTTGTCCATCTCTCTTGCGAAAACAAAAGAACGAGTTCTGAAGACAACAAGAGCACGAATTGCATTGATTATGAAGGAAATTGCATCTGATAATCCTTGCTATGCAAATTACAAAACTACACAACATCCAGGATGCATCTCCAGTATACATAAAGCCCTCCTCTGCCCTGTTCTCAGAGCCAGTGATGCACTCCCTTTGTTCAGAGAAGCTGAACTGGCTTCTATATCACAATGCAGTTCAGAAGATAGTGTTGATTCTTGGGGCCCTTAGAGCCCTGATATTCTAAAAGGAGAATAAAATGTTTAGATTGTTTGCTCCTTCATCTAAAGGAATGGCTCAAATGGGAAAAGTAAAGAGAAGTATCTGTCAAAGAGTCATCACTGGCTTTAACAGAGTAGAATGCCTCCAACTGGTAGCCTGAACTTTAGCTTGAACCAACGAGGTGCAAAGCTGGCACGTTGCTCAAGCAACAGCACAGTAAAACCCAATGGCTTTTTTAAAACTTCAGTGTCAACAGCAGAAGAGGGCCAGGAGTGTATGTACTTTGGCACAACACATCAACACATGGTAAAATCCACCCTACAACAACAACAGAGATAAAACTTACCGGTTTCTCAATCATATTTTCATGGCTAATAGAGATGCACCTTTTCCCTTCAACACCAAGTCTTACACATCTTTCACTGCAGTGCTCTATCCTCAGCTCCTTACAGGAGAAGACTAATTATTTCAAGAGATGATCATGAATATAATTAAGATCAGATCCTCCCCTTGGTATACTGTGCAGACTGCTGTGAATCTAGAGATGACTTTCTTATCAATTACATTAAAACGAACAAGAGAGAGGCCTTTTATTTAAAAAATCTTGCTTCCAGAAGCAAATATCTCTCTCTTCTTTTTAAAATTTTTATTAAAACTTAGCATGTTATTAGCATGAGAATACGTGATTGCTGCCATCGCATTGCTGAATTTCAAGCAGTATTTGGATGCCAAATACAACAGCACTGCCTTCTGCACTGCTTATGCCATACGTGTAAGATTGAGTACTTAATCTTTTAGTTTATTGTTGAAGATAACAAACAAAAACTAAGAGAATCTCACATAGTCTAAACAAAGCTTAAGGCACAACACTTCCACACAGTGTATGAATTTCTAAACTGCAGTCACAATATGAACATATTTGTCATCATTAACACGCATCTATAGTCCAGCAGGAATACCAAAATGTCATATTGCACGTAACAGCCAACACAAAAGACCAGCAAATAGATTTTTCTCTTAAGATAATGAGACTAGTTAATGGACCTTCTGGAGAAAAGGTACCATTTGCAATCATGTCAAAGGCTATCTGAAAACTGAATTAATATGGAGGATATAAATTATCTAGAATGAATCCAAAGAATCCAGATCAAGATAATTTTAAGATAATGGGCTTCCTACTTTTGCTATTAATATTTAATTGCTTATATTGCATATTGCATGTTTATATTGTCCTATGCATTTTTTTGCTGTTTTCTTAGATAATTTTGGCCCATAAACGTGCACGGTAGCCCAAAGACGTTTTCAAAAAAAGCCTGTCACTATTTAGAGGCAATTTACAGTTGGTTCACATATACACTTCCATTTCAAATATGCAGTCCCCAGTCTAAAGTTAAATCAAACCATCCAATAGATTAACGGAACTTCAGAATACACCCTGAGAAACTACTCCCCTTGATAGACCTATAAATATTAATTACATTTATAGGATAGCAATACAAATTCTACAAAAAGTACCACAGGACCCTGCAGTTACAAAACAGTATCAAAAAATAGTGACGGAAATGACTGGAGTAATTATAAGTGTTCCTGAAACTTCAACTGTTCAACAGTTCACCAGATATTTGCCCCCCCACCCCCCACCCCCACTTCAATTTTAACAAGAATATTTTGAATAAAATTAATCTTATACTGATAATAAGAACACAAATGCTGTAGCTGGTAATAACATAGAACAGCATATAGTAAGTACATAACAGAAGCTAGTAGTACTAAAAGCAAGCACTTTAACAGTAAAATTCTAATAAAAATAGTAAGCCATCAAAATTTCCAAACTACCACAAACAGTTAAAATTGCACAGAAAAGATTTAATAAATGCAATTAATAAAACAGGCACAATTATGCCAGAGCAAATACACTACATATTCTAATTTCTCAAGAGGAAATGCTGCAGCTAAAGGAATAACAAAGCAAAAAGAAACAAAGTACAAAAATAATGATTCTCAGATGTTAGTGGTTATACAATTGGCTTATATTCACTGATCACATTTTTACCACCTATAGCCCGCTGATAATACACAACCGCTCCCCCCCCCGCCCCGAAAAAGCTGGCTATTATGTGTTGACTTTTGTGTGCATTTTTAATTGTCTTGCCTAGAAATGCAAATCTCGAAAACTAGTGTTGTAGAGCCAAAAAAGGAAGAAACACAACTGGCAAAATATTGGAACAAAAAAGTTATTGCAGAGAGATAGAAATTCATTACTTTCATGCTTTGTCAAACTTATAATAATATGCCCTTAGAAAGAAAAGCAAAATCTTATTTTAAATGGCGTTTGCTAAAGCTACACTAACAAAAGGATTTGTGGCCCTGTCATGAAAAAACATTGGCCCTTGACCTTTTTCAGTTTAGAGAAGGAGAACAGCCAGAATCTTGTGTATCAAACAAATGGGTTTTTTGTATAAACATTCTCCCAATTTTCTCAGTTTGCTGCAAAAGCGGAGAAAAAAGGGGAAGAAAAAAAAAAGAAGAGAAGAGGAAGAAAATGCCCCGAACTAAAGGCTCGATTCGGAAACAGTGCAAGCCTGCTTCTAAACAGTCATGTGACTTTTTTTTGCTAACAGCCATGTGCTCGCGTATCATTTTACTCTGAAATAACTCTGCGGATTTCAGCTCAACCTGCCTTTGCTTATAATGCATGACATAGCCTGTGAGGGAGCCTGAGAACCGTCCCTCTTCAAAAGCAAGGTTCCCATGCTTGGCCTGTAACCATGGAAGCAGATGCCTTTTTTGCTTACCCCTGCTTACCTCTTTGCAGCCACGAGCTGCTCCCTATTGTTAAAAGGGGTACGCCTTGATTTTTCTTCGTCGTGACCGAACTTGCCTCTTCTTCAAAGGGCACGGTGCTGCAGGTCATTGGTCTAGACTGTTTGCACGGTCCAGAGAACAGCCTTGATGTAACCCTTGCTCCGTCTGTGCCACACCACCAGCCGTGCGACTGCAGACTGTAGGGGGACATCGGAGATCTGTATTTGAAAAGAAGTCCGTCCGATTTTGCCATTGTGCCTTTTCAGTCATCGATCGAATGAATATCGAACCTTCTGTCGTTGCATGTGTGAAATAGATAGCTTAGCAAGCACTTTTGTGCCCAAACCTGTGCAGTGGGCCAAACTCTCTTCCTTTATGCACAAGTATTATTGGTTTTTGTAGCATAGTAATTCCTTAGGTACTTTAATAACGGTGTCCTAATGTTAGATCAGCCTCACAACAGAATCTCTTTGTTCTAATCTGCCTGATTTCACACATTTTTTAATTTTTTTTTTTTAAAGGTGCTTTCTCTTTTAGTCGCTTCAAGTTGAACATCAGCCCTCTTAAAGTGCAAGGGAGGCGAAATCGGTATGAATAGAATCATGAGGAGTTTTGAAACAAGATACTGACTAGAGGCTTGCTACCATAAGTCTTTAAAAATAGCATGGGGGGAAAAGAAGTGAACTTGGAAAGCTTCCAAGGTAAATTCAAAAAAGTAAAAATCCAGCAAATATGGCACTTCTTTTTTTTTTTAATATAAATAGAGTAGGTAGTGGTAAGAAAAGACAGATATTGTATAGATAAAATAATCTGACAGTGGTGGCTAAAAACCTGAAAGAATCCCATCTCCTTTTTTCCCTCAATATACAAAGACAAGTAATTTGGAAATTTAACATCTGATAACATGGGAGCTCTAAAATGCTTTTTATTTTTCTGTACTATTGCACAAACATTTTTGATATTCACTGGCCAGCTTAATTTTTTAAGATGTATTTCATTTAAAAAAAAATAGGTAAATGTCCAAACCATAGCAAGAAATTATGAAAATTATGCTAAGCCACTGAGAAAATGTAGCTGAAGTGTTCAGTCGAAGAGTTCAACAGAACTCTAGGAATTTCAGGGGGAGATGAAGAAAAACATGCTCTAACACCTTCAAATAAAAAAGACAGAATTGTAGCTAACGTGGAAAATGATACATTCTTGAAATCAGTCGGTAAGCAAGTTTTTACTCTTCTTTTAACAGAATGGCAAACTCTCTGTCTACTGCCTGTCAAAAAAACAATAACCTAGTGACAGCCATCAGCACCTACTCATTGTGAAATATGCCTGCCTCTACTCTGTTCTAATAAAATTCGGATCGCATCAAAAAAGGCTTATATATTCTTCAGAGTGTTGCTTACCTAGTGTTGTCTGTATATGACATCAGTATATATATTTTTGGGATACCACTATCTCATACTTCAAGGCATACCTATTTTCTCTAATTGCCGCAGGCAAAGGGGAGGTGCACTAAAGAATAAAGAAGGTTATTGTGACAGATGAAACATAATTCACAATGAGTACTCTTTTCATCCAGCCTTAAGTAGCAGAGGATTACTCCAAGCTGAATTTTAGGGGAGTATGTATGATCTGATTTAATAATATGAGGACAGGTCACAAGCTGAAAGGCACTGTAAACCAATTATGCTTTTGCTGATTGTTTGGGGGGTTTTCTTGTTGGGGTTTCCCCCCCCTCCTTTTTCTGGAAGTAGAAGAAATGTTAACGTGAAGAGGGTCTGAAGAAACATGGGGAAAAGTAAGAAATGTCAAGAAATATAAGTTGGGATTTTCTGGAATGGATATTGATAAATGATTATTCTGTACTTCTGCTTCATGACACTTACATGAAATAAGATCATGTCATTTCTTCAGTAAACATGCGCTGTGAAAGTAGGTAAACTAATTTTGATACACTTACTGAACTTGCATTGCTTCAGAGAAATTCATACTTGAGTCTTCTAAAAATGCTGTGTGATATCAAGTTTAGATGTAGATAACTGTGACAGTAAAACAAGTTCCTGCTAAACGTGTACATTACTTTTCTGAGTTTTACTATTTAAAGAGTAAATAGGTAAGCTTGCATGTGTCTTTTATATGTTTGGTTCCTTACAGTGTGCTTTGGAAAAGACTTGCTTAGCATAAATTACTGTACTACATTCTGAAAGGATTTATCTTTTTACTGTTTTGGTTTTAATATAACAAGTATTTTTTCATGATCTAAAATTGCATTCAAAATGTCTAGACATTTGTAGCTAGTTAAACTGCAGAAACTGCTAAGGTACTTGGCAAAAGGAGTAAACTATCTCATTTTGTCTATAGAAACGTTCATTTAGATTATTTACCTTTTTAAGCAATAGGCAACTTTTAAAAAATCCATTTTAATGCAAGTGTTAATAAAGTAATCACTGATCTTCTCAAAGAATGTTTCTATATATTTTGTATTACTTAGTATACAAAATAAAACCATTTTTAGATACAGATTCTAAATGTGTTTTTTAAGTGTTCATCTTGTTTGAAAATCAGGAAAAAAAACCCCAAACAACATGAGTTAAATGTTTGCTTTCGTGTATTTTGTACTTTTTAATTACACAAAAACTACTTAGCAGTCAGAGCTAATAAAACTGTGCTACCCATTGAAAATAAATTATTACGAGGGCTTAGCTACTACCTTTCTGATTTCAGACTGAAATATAAAATAAAGATTAACTGGAACATACTTTCTGTTATGCAAGTGCTGCTACATATATCAGACCAGCTAAGATAATACAACAAATTAACACCAAACCTTACAGAAATAAATGGCAAGGAAACAGCACTAAAATATGCATGTGAAATTATTATTAATTATATTTTCTAAATAAAAAGAAGAACACTGAAATTTTGTCTTTCTATGGGCTGTGCTACTGAATTATTCTCTTAGATAATACGATTTCATGCCATTCTTAAAAGCAAGTATAAAACCAATGTATGTGTTTCAGAAACAGCATAAGCAGTTAGATTTTGGTGAATAAGTAGTATGCATTAAGCACACCTCAGCACTATACTTTTAAAGAAAGAATGAACAGTCAGAAAATGTATCAAAATACAATAAGAAAACTGCTAGATTGAAAGCATACATTTTAATATTTTAGTTCGCCAAGAGAGCAGCAGCCAAAAGACCGTTCTAACCACCTGACAAATAGCAACAAACAACAGCTCTCAAGTCAAAATATTTATTAGGGTGTCATGTCAATGTACAGGCTAGCATATGTGCTAAGGAGAAATTATTCTATTATCTTCAGCTGAGTGAAGTAGTAACAATGAACATAAAGATTTATAAATATATATGGTGCTGAGAAGGTTTCTTTCAAATCATACAACCATTTTGGTTTTGTTGATCATTTAAAAACACATCAAAAAGTGTAAAACACAAGTTACTTTAATTCCTGTGACAATTTTTAACCAAATATTATTGTTGCAATGTCACGCTGCACTTGCTGTCCATTGTAAAGTTTCTTATTAAGAAATATATTCTTCAGCATTTGTTTAAGGAGTCAAGTGGCATTTTTGCTACACTGAATGATGTTAATTTAAGCAATATATCTTCTACTACTAAACTTTCAAACAATGTATAGTTTACGGGTATTCATATTGGTAAAATGTTTTTCTTCTCTGTAAAATTAGTTTGCAGTAGAATTTATTATTGGCATAAAACTTTCAGCAAAATTGCGGATGAAGGTTGTCTGGAAAAGCAGGGAACAGAGAGCATCTCAGATCATGCCTGCATGCAACGAAAAAAGTACACACCGCAAGACGAACAAGCAAT
This sequence comes from Steatornis caripensis, assembly GCA_013398225.1. NCBI lineage: Eukaryota > Metazoa > Chordata > Aves > Caprimulgiformes > Steatornithidae > Steatornis > Steatornis caripensis. Next base: position 186,813 of record VZSC01015407.1, read on the forward strand.
GGTTTAATACTGAATCAAGCCCTGAGCACTCCTATCTTTTATAAATCTAAAAATAGTAGTATTACACATTATTTTAATTCTTTTCTGTAAAACACACATCAGGCTGACCGAATATACATCAAGTCCACTACATCATTTTTAATAGCCAGTGCTGAGGTTTTTTAAAAGAGAAGGGGGAAAAAAGAGCTTTTTCCCCTCCCCTGCAAACAGCTTTGATTTTAACCAAATCTCAGCATGCAGGTATAGTTGCCTCATCCCACAGCCTATAAAGCGTTAAAAAACTGTGAATGAAATTAAAATTTGTAATATTTTGGGAGCTACAAAGGAAACAGTGGCTCAGGAGACAGCACTGGGAATGTAAGAAACCACAGACTTTGATTCTATACGACAAGCTGGATAGGAGTCAAAGCTGCCACATGGGGTGTGAAAAAATGCCACCCCAGTGTGAACAAAGGGTTTAAAATGGAGTCAAGAAGCGTGCAAGCTCAATGTCTAAGCTTTTCCTGTGAATTGTACTGCCACAACCTGCAGGATATCAAGAGGGCTGGGAAGAATAGAGTGCCTTTGGAAGCTACAATGGAGTAGCGGTGGCCGTCGGTGCGTTAGGGGTTCTATTGTTTTGGTCGTCTTGTTTGTGCATTGTTACAATGCGCTGCATTACTTCAGCGAGAAATTAAACTCTAAGCACCAAAAATAAAGTCACAAAATCCACCGAGAAACTGATGAATGCAGTAACCCTGATCGTTCTTATTGTAGTCCTAGTTTACAGCTCGATGAAAGAATTCACCAGCTGGATCGTTCATTTTACCAGGGCCTGAACCACAATCTCACACACACAAAAAACAGAGTAATAAACATTGCTCATAAATATCTCTATGGCCTTTTGCCGGGATAATAACATAAACATTCGTTGGGGTTTATTCAAATAGAAAGAATGTTGCATCCTATTTCAATCAACAGCTTTCCTCCTTTTATTACAACACAAAGATATTAATCTGCATATTCAGTCCAGAAAACGCTATCTTTTAGAAAAAATCTATGAAAGCGTGCAGTAGCAACCCAAAAATGTACGGGTCGTACGCTCGCAAAGATGCTATGCTAATGATGTCTAACAGCTAAGGTACTGAAAATCATAAATAGTCTACCTAGATAAAGGAAAATGCTATGTAGTCAAGGTACAAGGAATGATAAGAAAGAAAATAGTTAAATATATGTTCCCAAAAGATGCAAATAGCAAAATGTACAAGTTCCTTGAAAAGAAAATGTAATACAGTTATTAGAATTCCTAAACAAAATCAATTAAAATCCAAGGAAGCAGGCCCACAAAACCCAATAAACAGTAAATTTTCTAAGAATTAAAGAATCCTTCCAATTTCCTCTATTGCATTTACATTTTTTATTAAGGATTACGTCAAAAGCCACTGATTTTTAGTTTATGAATGCAGGTCAAGACAAGAACATTTTTCTATTTACTCTGTGTAACTCTGTATAGAAATCAATCTGTTACTTTCATTACAACCACACAATCAATTCCATTTAAAGTACAATGCAACAGCCAAGTCCAAGGACAATACGGATCACTGAAAATCCTTCATACTATCTGTGGAATTTATTCAGTATGACTGGGATGATATTTCTTCTCATTAGTATGCAACAAGATGTCACAAACAAACTTATCCCAGCTTTGCCTGTTTTTAGTTCAAGGCATTAAAAAAAGCAGCATACACTAATTTACTGATACTAGCACCGATGCGTAAGTACTGCTCTTCAGTAAATAACACAAATCATCTATTAAAGAACAATTTTACGGAGGGAAATGTCTAAGTCACACCGAATCACAGTTATTTCTCCAACTGTAATAAGACAGGACTACATGCTAGATAAACCGTATGACATACACACATGCAGGCACACATGCTGAATGTAGACAACGTACTGAAGCAGCCTGTCTTAAAAGGCTGTATTTCATCAACCCGCAAATATTTGCAAATACGCCCCTCTCATTTTTCTGTTCCTCAAAATGCAACTCTGAGGTTCCTAAGGGACACAAAGCCAAGGCATTTAAAAACAGCAAAATATTATCAACGTCTCTCCGTGCACACTCAAAGACTTTGGTATGATCATTTGGACAGATGTAATTTAGTCATTTTTATAAACATTTTAAGTGTTCATAATTACTTTTACAGTTCCAGTTGAACATATTAAAATCAAGGCATAATATCAGATTTTAAAACTGTAAAACTCCCAACTGTACTTTTATTTACGGTACATTTATGCAGGTTTATTTTGCTGGTTTGGTTGTGTTCCCAGCCTATTTTCTCAACTTATTTTCTCCTGCATCCTAGTATTCGTAGGGGTTTTTTTAATTTTTTTTTTTCCTTCTGCCTGCCTGAAACATAAGTCTGTCAAATGAATATTGCTGTAAATGAACAGGACAGACTGAAAAATGTTCTGTTCAGAGATTTCTGCAGAATAAAGCTGCCTGTGAGTTTCAAGTAAAAACCTTATCTTGAATATTCTGAGTATTTGTTCCTTATTTGTTCTTCTATTGATTACTTTGTTCAGCTACGCATCTCCCTCCCCAGTCACGTATCAGAGAAAATGAAAAATGAATCTTGGAATAGTGCTCCAGAACGTGCAGTCAGATGTCTGCTGATGGCACTGAGGCTGTGTTCCAATGTCTCTGGTTCCCCCAGCTTTGATAATTTGAGACGGCACTGGTATAAAATCTCTGAGTGCTTCTTAGGGTGCTGTCTCCTTTTTAACTTGGCGTGTGTTTTTAAGTCACCCTTAAATTGCTGTTTCTGCCAAGTGGTCAGCCGGTTAGCAGCATCCTCTCCTGGGTAACAAGACGGCATGCACACACGCACGTACACGTGTGAATGCATATGTAGGTGAATGTGTGTATTCTGGCTTGTTATTTCAGCTGAGTCTCAAACTGGGACTCTCATGCACCAGTTAAATTTACCTCTGCCAAACTTCACTGTATGCATTCCAGTCATAAAGAAAATTGCATAATGCCACATTTCTTACTCACGTATAACAGCATGTAAATAGACAAAGGGTTCACAGCACTCTGAGGAGAGGAACTCGCCTGACAGACTTGCATTTATCCCCACTGAAAACCTTAAATAAGCATACATAAACACCTTTTTCCTCTTGTTCAGCTGTGTTTACTTGCCACTGCTTCCCTCCCCTGACTGCCACCAGCTCATTTTTCCCCACCTCCTGAACCTGTTTATTTTCTCACTCCTGCCCGTCTTCAGTGGTGCTGAAGAAACCCCCAAGAGCTGCAGCCCCACGCATCCCCGTCCCAAGGGCACCCTGAGAGCGTGAACAAGGCGCTCGATTTAACAGGTTAATTCCACACAGGCAGGAGTAGGCATGACTGAGGCCTTGAGAAGATGAAGCTGGACTATCGGGAAGGATTGCATTAAATGTAAGATATAATATCTGCAAGTGAAATGGCAGGGATACTGTTGAGAGAAAAATTCACTTTCCCAGAATACTCTCCATCTATTCAGACATTAAACAGCTGAAACGCGGGCGCCGCAGAGGTTAAGCTTGCCAGCTGAGAGCAGGACACTGAGCTACTCAGCTGCCCTCGCCTCTCCCTCTACCACACCAGCCTGAGGGAGCCACGACACCAATTTTACCAACAATCTGCCCCCAGGGGCTATTTCAAGACTGTACCAGACCCAGCTGCAAAGCTGGCCCCAGAGAGCCAGCTCAGACCTGTTTGAAATGCTACAGACTGGCTAAGTAATCCAGTTCAGAGCCCGCAAATAAGCGAGATAAGGGATCCACGGTGGCTCCTCACCCCTGCATGAATTTCAGTGGCAGCAAGGAAGCCAAAAATGCGGGATGCCAGTTAAACCATTTATCAGGAGACAGTAAAGTCCACTTTTTAGAGGAGAGTTACCCTTCCTTGCAGCAGGAAAACATAGCGTCCTTCTTTATTATCAGCAGAAAACAATTCCAAATTTCCCTGACTCTGCTGCATAAATTAACAAACTAGGTTTTCCACTGGCTAAAATGCACACTGGGCAGGACCAGGGCAGTAATCGCCCCCAAAATTAGCTCCTCCTTCACTTACACCAAAGGACATTTCTTATGGCAGCCCCTCCTGCCCTCTCCCAAAGCCTGCTGGATCTGCATGTGCCTTGCAGGCCAGTCAAGGTGACAAAAAGCAAACGGACAACAGGCAGAGAGTAACACTTAGAGAAAACACAGGCCAACAGACCGCCTCCAATAAAGAAATGTACCATCAAGTGGATGCTTTGGAGCAGTTGCCTGTGGTTAAAGCTCTGTCAGTGTGATACCAGACACATCAGGGCCCCCGACACCCCCAAGAGCTTGGGTGCTATTTCCTTACCCTTTGCCTGTCCCCTGAAGAAGATGCTTGGAAAAATCAGTCAGGAAAAGTACCGGGACAAGAAAACATCATCACCACCTTCTGCTAGAGTCCTTGCTGAGCATTTACTACCACATAAAGGCAAGTCAATATTCCCTATGTGCAAGTGCTGGAGCTCATCACTGGTACAAGGGCCAAAATGAGTCTGATTTCTTGCCACAAAATGTTAAATTCGCACTTCTCGACAGTTAGACAGGAATGGTAATGGCACAAGCACACACTCCACCTTTTAACCATCCTGCGATGCTCAGGAATGAGAGACCAAGCGTAACATGAGAGTATTCTCTGCTTGGAGGGAACTTTTCAGTGCCTTCCTTAATTTGTAAATCTCCTTCTGTTGGTTTATTTTAGTACCTTGACTCTATTTGAACATAGCTTATTATGATTTAATTTCCTCCTTTCTTTTTTTTAAACAGAGGATGGAAAAGAAAAATAAATCTCTCATGCTCTCAGCATATAACAGTTGATATAATAGACTGAAATGGCTCCTTCTAATCACTTGGGGATTTTTAAGTGCATTTTATTGACATGATAAGCCATTATGAGTCCTTCAGACTTGTTATGGTTTATCATATCAAGGCTTATGGTTTTAAGTAATATTCCTAATATGCATTCACAGCATCCACTCCAGCAGCTTCTTTAATCTCAATTAAATACCATTAAAGATATGTATGGTACCTATGTATAAGTGGCACTAGAACAGTATTTATATGCACTAGTAACCAAATAATGTCAGTCTGGCTCAATTGCCTTCCATCTCATGCCATACCCAGGAGCCTTATTACTCAGCACTAAGTTCATATGCAAAGGTAACATTATTCAGTGCAATTATGGGGGACAAAAGTTTCTGGTGGTGGGTTTTTTGAGAGGGTTTCTTTCTTTCTTTCCTTCAAGTTGTTAAAATGACATCCCTTCTGCCAATCCCCAGCAGCTGTCTGAGCAGAACTTAAAACTTCTTGATATATCTCAGCAAAATGGAGGTTATCCCTAGTGTCTAGGACAACATTTGTTCTCCAAAAGAAATAAAACTGAATGTCAAAAGTCAACAGAGAGAGCAAAACTCTGACTGCATAGAGCACAACTGTGCAGCTATCCTGAATGGCCACATAATACACCTATGTCTTCCCTAACCTGTGCCACAGATTTACGGTCTGTCTCTTTACGCCTTTTGTACTTCATACTACTCTGTTTCCCTGTTTCATCTTCCTTTTATCTTTACATTCCGGCTGCTCCACAGACATGGGTCCCCTGCCTTTAGAAGAAGAAAGTGGAAAGCTGCAGCAAAAAGAGATGGTGTCCAAGGCAGAAGAGAGGCAGTCAAAATTAGTATGGCTGCCAAACTGCCTGGACCTTCTCTTAACAAAAGGCAGGGAGTCTTGCACTAAGAGCAGTGACAGAGAAAGCTGTTAGAAGGTTATAAACCGCTTGGAACCTAAGTGTTATGAATTTATGGCAATTGCTCTAAGTCCAAAATGAAAAAAGTGCAACTAGTTTAGGAGGCTGAACTGGGGCAGAGGACAAAGTGAGACCCACCAAAACAGTACAAAAAGGGAATGGGCAGCCTGGTGAGGCAGGCACCAAATTTGGCATAAGTACAGATTTTATAACATTCAAAGGTCCCGTAGGTTGCCAGTGGCCCATCTTACCATCTCGTGATCTCCCACAGAGACCAAAGGCAAAAACCTTGGGAGAGGTATAAAAACAGACGAAAACTACAATGTTCTCCAAATTCGAAAGAAGCTGGGAGCTGTCACCTTGCACAGAGGCAGGACAGTATTAGTCAGCTAACGCTGTCGCATCTTGCCTCTTCAAGTAGAAGCACTTGGCACACTCGCCTCTAATTTCAGGAAGCAAAATATATATGCATATACATATACATATACATATACATATACATATATACATAAGAGATTAAAACCACACTAGTTACACCAACAGCTGAAACAAAGCTAAAGGATGTAGATCCAAATTGTACTCACAGTTATGGTCAGAAAGATGAACAATCCGCTAATTACTTTATGCAAAATAGCTGCAAAAACTGAACTAAGTTTTTCACTGTTGTCAGAGGTTGGCCCGCTACTGAGGTTACCATCAGTACAGAACGTCGTGCTTCTCCTATAATGGATTTTAAGTTTACGATGCACTCTCAGGATCATTTCAATAAAACCAAGGGCTATCAAATGATTTCATAATCAATTAACACTACAGCTTAATTCCCAGTCTGCTACATCCTTCAGTGCTGCTTTGCCACATAATTGACATCTAATTTGCCATACCATACAAACGAACGGCCTTGTTTATTCTCATTCCATTATCAGTAACTAGCTCATTATTCTAATGCACTCTGAAGTATTTTAAAACTAAATGTGAAAGCAAGTTCCATTCTATTCTACGTCCATTAGCTATCCTTCCAAGTTAGAAACCACATTCAAATCACTATAGCCCTTTCGCTTAATACATACAAAGTAACACATTTGTAGCAGAACATGGTCCCTATTTTAGGAAAGCTTGTTGAGGTAAGAAAGACAAGAAAGCACATATCAGTGGGCAGCAAGACTGGTACACATCAATCCTCAACAGAGTAAACAATTATGATTTTATAACTTTAGACTTTATTTTGATGGCTCAACGTTATAGAAATAGTCCACAAATCCCTTAGAGAAATCTTTTTTTGCCATTATACCTTTAAAGTCAGTAAGTGTGTTAAAATACTCCAGAACAAAACCAGTAGTATATGTGTGCAACTGGAGTCTTGCAAAAAAGAGCTTGTAACACCATAAAATTACCACAGTAAAAGAAATCCCTTTGTCTGACCTCTACCACATTCAACAATTGAAAAGTGTGCCTCCTTCGTAAAGAGACATTTCTGTTTAGCTGCAAATTCATAGATGTCTAAACACTACAACCACAAAAATGTGTTAAAGTCCACTTTACTTTTGTACTTGACAAAAAGTCATGCAGTACAGGTCAGTGATCAATGGCTTACATAAGCAGGTAAAAATTGATCAAACAACTACGATTTTCTCCTCTGCTACCTGCGGAAACAACTGGAGCCAGAATTATTGAAAATAATTTACTGCTCACTTAAAGTCAGAAAAGATATGCTCTTGAGCCCTCTAAACAGAGCAGCTGTAGAGCAATATCTGATTGCATATTTCTACATTCATTCAGCCAATTCTGAATTCAGACAGAAATCCACAAAGATAAAGTCACTTGCTAGAACCCTGGGCCCTTAAACTACTGTCCTGATCTCATCTACGCCCATGCTATTTTCTTAGAATGTTAAAGACAGAATTATGCAGTTATTCATGTAACACTCTGTCTGACATTTAGTATTTACTTTACAGGATTATTTGGTTTCTTAAAGATACCTTAGTGCTCTTTGATTGTATACAGTCATTTCAAAATTCCGTGCAAGGAGGGAAAGTTTTTTTTGAGAGAATGAATTACTAATAGTGATGTAATTAAACTCAGTGATGAAGTGTTACATTTGTGGACCATAAATATTAAATTATATTAGATCATGATAATCTAGAAAACTCCTACCCACACCTTTTTTCATTTGTATTTTTTGGACTTATACTGGGAGTCAAGATCTGTGTCATACACAAAATTAATCAAGAAAAGAGAAAGGATCAACAAAAGAAACAACATGGGTCAACACTTAAGGATCTCAGATTTATATTTGCCTACACTGGACCAGGGGATCAGACCTCTAACATCCATGTCATTCGGAGCACCTAATGGTATCAGCATCTGTATTCTTATTCCACTATCAACCTTCCAGGAACAGCCAGGGATTTTATTTCATTGTTATATAGAACTTCAAATTCCCCTTTTCCCAAGGACTAGAATAAACAGGTTTTGAGTGTGATTGCTATAGATCAACCGTTCTATGAGAGATCATTCATCCCATCATTTTACATCTAAACATAACTAGTTCAGGATTTTCCAGTTTGACAATAAAGAAGGTCAATCATCAATTAGGTATGACCGTCTAAAATATGCAAAGAAAATAAAGAGGAGGAAAGGCCTAAGGAAACTGAATCTTGGTACCTGCAATGATGGCAACTAATTCACCCAAGCTCTCCCTTGTCTGGAAATGTTCCACAGAACCTTTGTCATCCCTGTAGCTTTACCAATGTGAATTTTACTGTCAATTTTACATACTTTAAGTATTTCATTATTTTGAGGGAATTCATATATTCTCATATACATAAAGATACAAACTCATTACTGTTTTTCTAATATTGAGGTTTGCATATTAATTTTTTGCCTCTGTGTAAAATAGAAACAGATATAGATTACATACAAATGTGAAATAGTATTATGATCATGACCACAAACATTGACTATGATCCTATAAACACATTTTTGTGTCTGCAGGTACACCCATCTATCCATCCATCCATCCATCCATCCATCCATCCATCCATCCATCCACCAAGGCAAGATATTTGAAAGAAACCTAGTATACACCTTCCAAGCAACATGAAAGTTAAGGGAGCACAAAGAACTACTATTTTCTTATCATGCTTTCCTATCTTTGAAAAGGCACAGTCCTTAGCACTTTGGTACACTGTCCAGGTTTCCTTAGAAGTATTTAGAATGTACTCAGAGACAGAAAAAAATCATCCAGTCCAGGACAAAAATGGGAGGTTTTCTGTAATTACTGCCATCAGGCAGCACGTGCAGAACAACCAGCAGATCAGGTGCAGTCAGCATGGGTTTACGAAAGGCAGGTCCTGCTTGACTAACCTGATCTGCTTCTATGACAAGATGGCCTGCTTAGTGGATGAGGGAAAGGCTGTGCATTTTGTCTTCCTACAATTTAGTAAAGCCTTTGACACTGTTTCCAACAGCATTCTCCTGGAGAAACTGGCTGTTCATGGCTTGGACGGGCGTACTCTTCACTGGGTAAAAAGCTGGTTGGATGGCTGGGCCCAAAGAGTTGCGGTGAATGGAATCACATCCAGTGGGTGGCCGGTCACAAGTGGTGTTCCCCAGGGCTCAGTATTGGGGCCAGTTCTCTTTAGCATCTTTATCAATGATCTGGACAAGGGGATGGAGTGCACCCTCAGTAAGTTTGCAGATGACACCAAGTTGGGAGGGAGCGTTGACCTGTTTGAGGGAATGAAGGCTCTACAGGGGGATCTGGACAGGCTGGATCGATGGGCCGAGGCCAGTGGTATGAGGTTCAAAAATGCTAAGTGCCAGGTCCTGCACTTGGGTCACAACAACCCCATAAAACACTACAGGCTTGGGGAGGAGTGGTTGGAGAGCTACCTGGCAGAAAAGAACCTGGGAATGTTGGTTGACAGCCGGTTGAATATGAGCCAGCAGCGTGCCCAGGTGGCCAAGAAGGCCCACAGCATCCTGGCCTGTATCAGAAATCATGTGGCCAGCAGGGTGAGGGGAAGTGATCGTCCCCCTGTAGTTGGCATTGGTGAGGCTGCACCTTGAATACTGTGTTCAGATTTTGTCCCCTCACTACAGAAAAGACATTGAGGTGCTGGAGTGTGTCCAAAGAAGGGCAACGAAGCCGTTGAAGGGTCTGGAGCACAAGTCTTACGGGGAGTGGCTAAGGGAATTGGGGTTGCTTAGCCTGGAGAAAAGGAGGCTGAGGGGAGACCTTATCGCTCTCTGCAACTACCTGAAAGGAGGTTATAGCAAGGTGGAGATTGGTCTACTTTCTCAAGTAACAATCGATAGGATGAGAGGAAATGGCCTCAAGTTGCGCCAGGTGGGGTTTAGATTGGCTATTAGTAAAAATTTCTTCACTGGAACAGTTGTCAAGCATTGGAACAGGCTGGCCAGGGAAGTGGTGGAGTCACCGTCCCTGGAGTTATTTAAAAGACATGTAGATGTGGTGCTTAGATACATAGTTTAGTGGTGGGCTTGGCAGTGCTAGGTTAACAGTTGGACTTGATGATCATAAAGGTCTTTTCCAATCTAAATGATTCTGTGATTCTATGAGAATATATTTGGCTACCTAGCTTAGCAGTTTGACAGAATCTTATTTTTAAAAGCATCTTAAATCTCTACTCTGAGCAATTTCAAGGAAAGTAATCCAAATGTGAGATAAATATTAAAAACGTAATGTTTTTTTCTTTTTAATTCTCAGAAGATGATGGATTCCTCAGATGTAGCTTGTAGCATAGCCAAACAAGTAGGAAAAGTAAACAGCCATTGATTTCTTTTTCCCTACCACTATGAAACTTCCCTCTTCTTTGTGGTAAGATGATACTATTCATGGAGACAAAATCTTCAAAACATAGGCTGAACTTTAAGAAAAAAATCCGATTACGAAGAGCATTCCAAAACACATTATGAATTACAGAAGCATCACACCACTTTACAGACAGGTCACCCAGCAGGCAGTGACAGCACCCAGGCTAAGAGTAGCAGAAAATTAAATTAAACAGAAAAAAAATCCCTCTCTCATCTCCCCCTCAGAGAAGCCTCTGACTAAACATCTCATTCTTGACAACAGCTAGGAAACAGCTGTAGTTTCCTTCCAGCACTTATCCCCATCTCCTGCCCACAGACAATGCTCTCATTTCAGCAGGACTTGGTGATGTTCCAGTTGCCCTTCTGTTGGCTGCATGTTCTTTATACTCTGAAATGGTAAACATAAAGGAGAATGCAGTCTGGCTGCACCATTGCAGCTCTTGTGTGTCTCACGGTAATGAAGTTATTTAGGAGACAGCAGTGGTGTTGGGAAAATGAAATGCAATCCTCTTGAGCAATGGTCATTCAGGTTGCCCACACTTTTATTCCAAAGCATCTGCATTTCTGTGAATCGGGCAATCATAAAACACTCGGACAAAACTTCCTGATAATTTTTGACACCTCTTCAGAACTATGTAATACTATTCTTCTACTCACAAACTTGCCCTGTGCTCCTAAGGGACTGAAGTATCACAATGTAAGAGAATGCAGCATCGCAAGGAAGATCAAGTACACCAAGTAGGGTTCATGCAGGAACATCATGTAACATTCTTTAAAGACTGCTATGAATTCAGAAAAAGTCAATTAAAATTTCTCTTCTCTGGAAGAAAATTAAAGGAATATTTGGTCTTCCTCCAACAGGACAAATAAGCCTTCATGTCTTTGTCTCCTCCAAGAACAAACAAGATGTTTGCTGGTCAGGGAAATGTTTTAATTTTTACTCTGCTTTTTTTTAATTTATTTTTTTTTATTTGTAGTCCCTCTACAAGTGATTTCAATATACACAATTACTAGTCAGCTGCCCACTAACCCCACTTAAAAATAATGCTTAAAGGATTGCCTTACAAAACTGAAATTCAGAAGTTCGTTCTTTCTGGGAAGCGTACAGGAAACCGATCATTAGAAGCCATCCTAAGCTGTACAAACCGTAAAGAGTTTCAAGAACTTCCACATTACGTAGGAAATACATGTAGTGATGCATATTCTGGGCAAGTAGCCTTGAAAGTTTTTCCTTTCAGTCAAGAAGATGGACCTTGGCAGGAAAGTTCTTATCCATTTCAGTAGACACTAAGTTTTATTTATCTATAAAGAGAAATATCTTTATTTATCTTATTTTCAAATTCACTCTCTGCATCTGACATTTTCTGGGAAGATGTGATCCAGTTTTCTGGAATCCCTAGCGCTAGAAGGGAGTGCCCACAAAAGGGAGAACTTAAAAAAGTATATCCTGCCTTTTTAAAAGAAAGAGATCTTTACTGTAGTTTCCAAAGTGGACAGCACCTTTAATCAAAACAGCACCACATCGCTGTGTTTGTGGACAAGTGTTACATTCTGCACACCACAAGTAAGGAGGAGCTTTGCACAGAGACAAAATGCTGCCGTTTTCCAGCTTAGGTGCATCAGTAGCGTGCTCCTTGTTTCGGGGGAGCTCCGGAAAGTGAGGTAGGGCAGGCGGCAACAGGAACTGCCATCCTGCAAAACTGGGAGTTACCTGCCTTCGTGCAAGCCTGTTTCCTCATCACGGCAGCACCTGCAGAAGCCGGGAACCACCATTAAGCAGGGCAAAGGCATTACCACATAGATTCCCACCTCCCTTTGCTTACCAACACTTGGAGCACAGTGTAGAAACATACACTGATCACCAAGGATTAGAGATGCTATATTAAAATACAAATGAAAAGGCAAGTTTCCTTTTAAAATATAAAGATACAGAACTGATAAACTGCTCACTCTTCTATTTCCCCAAATCATTGTCAATGTCCGCATCACTACCATGACCTGCCCCACTACTCCTCTCTATTTCCAACTACCTAGCATTATGAGAACTGATTTTTAAAAATGTACATACAAAATCAGGTATGAAGAGATTCGTTCAACCGGTCCAACCCAGAAACAGATGATGTAATGGAGAGGAGGTCTTTGTTTGTCTTGCTTGGCTAAATTCATAATGCATTCCACTTTTATTTACTGATGCTTTCCTAGATGAAACTCAGTTTACTCTTCTTTAGCATACGCTTCTTTTTATATCTACCATCTGACATTTGCTGAGAACCAGAATTAGTACATGAGTTAAATACTGAACTTCAGGTGGAATTAAAGTATAAACACCATTGATTCTTCTTCAGTTGGAACACTGACTGTGAAAGACTGTCCAGTTTCTGATTAATGGGGAAGAACATCAAAAGACAAAGACAGTGCTACGTTACCAGCTTGAGTTCATTGGATAAAGTGCAATGAAGAAAAATAGTATTTAGTAGTATTTATTCTTCCACCTTCACACGGAGATTCAATGAATGTTTACCGTACTCTGGAACCAAATGCCTCTAAAGTTCAAGCAGACCCTGACCACTTCTCTCTTTTTCTCACTGAAAGAGCTCTAATTACCAAATAATGTGAAAATACCTTAGACATTCTTTGTACATTGAAGTAATAAATCACATGGGAAAAATGTGATTGTCTACAAATCCACCTACAGTTAGATATAAAGAAGAAATAAACCCCAGGAATCTGAGAAGCCCAAAAATAATGCCAAACGAAAAAGTAATTTTTCGCAAGCAACACTATTATTTTCTACCTTAATTTTGCTAGAAAATTCCTGGGTAACTGGTGAATTCTTGCTACAGCTGCTAATAGTGAAAAACACGACTAAATCAGATGTTGACAGACTTACTTTTTTCTGTTCTAAGGTAAGATGTTTAAAGCTCTGTCTTGTTCGTCTTACATATTTAATCCTAATTCTACATAAGCACTTGAAAGAGGAAAAAAATTGTTGCTCATCAATTAAACACTGAACCCTAAGTCTTCAGAACAGAACAGGATATGACAAGATTTGACATACTTTAGGGTTCTGTCCTCCTAGATTTGTATACATAATGTTGGCTATAATTTCTCAGGTCCCTTTTAACTCTGTTGCACCGCTAACAGAACTGCAGCTGCTCTTTATTTATTTTTATTTTTCCCCCCCCCTGTTCGTAATACACAGGCTGTCTGGCTCATTTTCAAGCTATTGAAATATTTCAATTCTAAAAAAAGTACAATAGGCCACAACCACTTACGTGCTTATGCTTAGGAAGCCCTTCCTCCCTCCCTCCTTCTCTCCTCTCCCCAACCTTATGTGAATTTCTATACTCTAGAAACAAAACTGAAAATTCAAGTGGACATCTTAAGACAGCAAGTTCGTGTTGTGCTGTTATATCTGTTCCCTTCTGAGATTAAAATACCGCATAAAACAACTTGTTCTTGTGGTACTACTTCTGGCACTATGAAATGCAGACATCTAGAAAAAGTGTGAAACTTAACACAAAAACCATCTAACTGAACTTTTACAAACTTAATGTCTGTTCAGTTTCAGCTCAAGGGTTAGCTGTACACAAGCTAGATTTATGCAAAAGAACACCTCAATGAGCTTTCATCAGGTCAGGAAAAACAGAAGTTTGTGGTGGAGAAATGATATTAAAAGCTGCCTTGTGGAGCTTATTAAGTAGTGCTGAATTGGAGACTGGTTGGCTTTTTTTTTCCTAACACTAGTTTATGAATGGCTATTGGAACCTGCTATACTTAAATGTACCATGGAAAAAAAAATAGAGAACAAATCATGGTCAGCTTTTACATCAGTTATGAATTTTTCACATGTCCATAGCAAGGCCCCTTAATCTCCTCCCTCAAAGTCACATTATTTTAAAAAATATTTTCTTCTTTTTTATACCACAGATGTTTTCCTTCCTGCAGTGAAACGAACACTATTTAAAAATGCAAAAATTATTCTAGACGTTACATTACGTGAGCCCGTGAAGCCAGGAAGAAGCAACGCAAGCCTTCTGTTTGGATTGCAGGAAAAACCAGAAACCTGTGCCTATTCAGGATGTTAAACGAGGAAGTCACTTTAACTGCTTTACGTTAAGAAGCTATACCAACAGCGCTGGCACCCAAACCACTCGCTGTGTGACTGCCCATAAAATCTGTGGAACACTGTTTGCCTTATATGCATACTAACATTTTTAATTTCATACCCGAGTGGCAAATGCAGAAGGGACGATTCATCAAATGGTCCAGCACTGACAGTCTCCTCAGCAAAGAGAGGATGTTGCACAAACAATGCTGTCTTTGCTACGACATGTTATACCATGACTTAACTTTAACAAGAAAAACAATGTCACTTTTAAGGGATGGGAACATACGAAAGTATGTCTCGCTGCCTTTTATTAAAAGTTATTTCCAAAGATACTGGCAATGGAGCAAGTCTTCAAGCTGTATACAGTCACTACCTCTGAGATGTCAAGAACTGCGTATAAGGGAGTGGGAATTAAATAGCTGTGATTCACCTAAGCAGCCTCCCCATTCTAGACCAATCCACAAAGCACAGCCCCAGCAATAATGCGGAGTCCTGAATGTACCTAGCTTTGCTACTAGGTAAAAAATCAGAAATGACTGGAACTGCCAGAGGCCCTTCTTGCATCCTCATGCCTGGGAGGCTGTACCTTGCTTATGTGATTCCTCTCCTAGAGTCCTCAGAAGAGAAGTTACAGATCCCTTCTAGAACTCCAGAACAAAGGCAAGATATTTTATACTCACAGCAGTATAAAAGTTGCAGATCAATTTATCAGAAGCATGTAATTAATAGCAGAAGCATGTAACTAATAGCAGAAGTAAGATCAAACCATTCTGACAAAACTTGGTTCATCTCAGTCCCAACCTCTCATCTGAAATTCTGTAATTCTGAAAACTCAAAACCCAGCTGACGTTTGACCTTCAGGCTCAAGAAACTGTACTCATGGTACTCAGATCCATAACTCTGCTGTAGGCTCTATAGAGCATCAAGTAACTACTGCTAACCTGAGACACGCGGCTGTCAAAAACAAGCATTCAGAATACTTATCTGAATGAGTAATAGCTTAGAAATGTGCTCTTTAGTTTCTAAAATCTTAGCCTCATCACATTTAAAATGTGACTTAATTCCCTTAAAACTTAAAAATCTTCAAACTTAATTATCTCTTAGAGTAATAAATGCCTCCCACAGCTGTAACCATGGATTCAGTAACAGCTCTTGCAAGGAAAATACAGATTTAAACAACAGAGCCACAAGGCTCTTAGTTAAAGTGTGGCTTCTAGGGCTCCTGTGCTCCCTGGTGCAGGAAAAGGGCCTTTGGGAGCCGCAACCAAGCCACGAAGGGTGGAACATCATCACCAGCTACAAATCAGGAGCCTGGAAAGCTGGGAGTACCAACCCTACATATGGCACATGGCACAGCTGCAGACCTTGGAAATCCAGGTTTCCCAGAAGCTTGTCAAGCCAGCTGGTGGGAATCTGTTTGTTTTGGGTTTTTTGTTTGTTTGTTTGGTCTTTTGTTTATGATAGTTGTAATAGCCAATATACATCTGTGAAGCACTTTGGTTCTGGCAAACTGGCTTTCTCCCAGGTAACCTCATTTCGGCAGAGAAACCCAAACCTGCCCTGGACACTGCCTTTTGGGTTGCAAACCCGTGCCCTGTAATTTCCCTCGGAACAGAGGGGATCTGGACAGACAGCCGTGCTGCCTCTAAAAACCAGGAGGTGAGAGTTACCAAGGTTTTTCTCCCAGGAGACTTCTGTCTGACTAAGGAGACTGCCCCAGGTCTGATGACAAAAAAAGGCTTCTTGAAAACACCAATGTGTTCTAGGACTGTCTCATTCACATTTTAGGCAGAAAACAGTGAGTTAGGTTGAAAGTAATTTATTAGTTCTGAAACCACCACAGTCCGAAGACGCTGTTGTGAATTGATGTAGGCCTGCTTAAGCCTATGGAGCTAATCTCTGCATTTTCGTGTTACATTGACAGAACTTTTCAATGATTTTTTTTTCCATATTTAATGTAAACAACGGACTGAAACGAGCAACTCTTATCTTCCGATGTTTATCTGGAATTACTGCCCTACAACATGCAGGCAAGTCTCTTAGGCAAGTAAGCCCTTTCATTTCTTGGGCCCTTTCTATCTGTGTACTAAATTCAGAAGAATCAAGAGTTTATTCATAAATCACAGACAAGATCTGGACCAAAAAAACCCATTATTAGAATGAACAATGGGCTGGACATTTACAGATACTTATTAGCAAGACAACACAGAATGCTAGCTCTGCTAATACTGCTTTTCAGTGTACCTTTAGAATAATGATTTTTTAAAAAGATAAGTTTGATCTGTAATTCAAATCACACTGTATCTTTGATTTGCTATCCCCTCCTCCTCTTGCCCTCCCTTCCCTCCTCCCTCCCCCAAAAAGCTTTATATAGAGTGGCTGGAAAGCAAAGTAGGAATCTTTGCAGACACTATCCATCACATTTCTGTCTTAATTGAATGACACCAGAATGAGATCGATAAAATGTAACAAGAGACAGCTTTGCATTTCCACACTCACTTATTCTCTCTCTCTATTACTGCCAGCCATCACCGTGACCAGAAAGCCTAAGTACTGAGTTTGAACACTGCTGCCAAGCAAGCTGTTAGTATATGAATAAACTTGTCAGGAAAACAATAAAACTTATAATACTAGGAAAGGCCAAAATGTCAGGAGGCTGCTGCAAGCAGCATTAAATATGCTGCTTTTAAAGCTGTACCATAGAAACATATGAAGAGTTTCTAAATAACACGGGCGGTGGCAATTCTTCAGATATTATTCTCCTCATTCCCCCAAGACATGTCTGTGTGCGCGTGTGTGTGACCGTCTGACACGCAGTTGTCGTGACCTCTTGGTGCAAATCTGCAATTTCGACAAAAAACCCAGACCAGCTGTGATTTCCCTATGTTCAAGGATCCTGAGATCTCCAATGCATTATTGATAACCTCATTGCTGTGCTAAAAGCAGAGGCTGACGCACTCATAATCCCAGACTTTTCCTGAGAAGCTCCAGCTTCACGTACCAATCGATCACGAGAACAAATAAAATTTTAAAAAGCCCATTTCAAAACAAGGCTACATTTTGTGTATTGCATCCATTTCGATATGCACGCTAAGTAAAAAATAAAGCTTTTTTCAAACTCGACTTTTTTTCTAAGCTTCAGTTATGATGATCTTGTACTCCTGACTGTGTAAGGGTAATGCTAGATTATCAGGAGCATAATTAGTGTGTCAGCTTTGGAGTCACATTTATGTTTAAAGCATACATTTCTGTTGTATCTAGACTAGGGCACATTCTACTAGGTATTCTGCTAACCGCAAAGCAAATGAAAGCACCCGATGCAAAGAGCTAACAGTATAAAAAAAAAACAAACAAGGAATAAGCGGCATCAAGTGAATATGGTAAACAAAATTAATTATAAAGACGGGAAGAGGGAAAACTTAACAACAGCAAAACCGCAGAGGATACAGCTTTAGTTGTGCATAATTAGAAGGCTCCTGGAATCTGAAAACACAAGAATTACCACTTTTCTAGTCTCAGTTTAGTACGTAAAGAAATGCTTAGACATTGCATCACAGGAAATGTTCTCTTCATGTTTCAAGACAGACCGTCATATTTCAGCTTGAAACTCAATTAGATATTGAAACAATTGCTGTATAAGTACAAGCACTTCTGCCAGGCATTATTAAAATCCAACTGATGAGACAGTTGGCCTCTTAGCTTCAATAGATAATTCTTCATGCCTGGTCGACTACATTGCATTGTTTCTTCATTACGATGTTCATGCTTAGTCTTAAAGCAGCTTTTTTTTCTTATCTTTTTTCCTGTACCAACAACCAAATACAATTTGGCTGGAGGTACAAGGCTGAGACACTCATGACTTCTCAAATTAGAAAGAATCCTCAATTCATCACTATTTAGCAAACTTCAGCATGTAACAACTTTAGCTTCTGTTGATATTGCTTTTTTTTTAGGAAGTATATTTACACAGCAGACCCAAAAGGAACTACTTTTCAATATTATACCAAAGTTACAGCAAGGACACAAAATTACATTACTCTAATGGTCACCAAGTAGGCAATATCATTGAAAGTACACTGAAAAATTTTCCATAGTCTCCTCACCTCTCAAAAGAGTAGTGGGTTAACAGTCCTGAATTATCAATAGAAAAACAAAAGAGTTTTTCAGGTTTGATGACTGTGTCTTCATGTAAGACTCACCCAGACCAATCAGAACTTGTTAAGATAAATAAATTTTCCTTATAGAATTACTGCTAAAAAGCAGAAGATAACTAGGGTACCATTAAAAACTTCCAATCACAGAAATCCGAGATTAAATATTTTACAAGTACTGCAGATAATGCCTTATTAGAATATGGCCAATATTAAATACTAGACATCACCACCATATAATTTGGCAGAAAAGCTGGCAACATCCATTGAAGGGAGGTAAGCTAGGCAAGTCTTAATGCCACTGCTTCAGGGAAGTCGTAATACCACAACTTCAGGGTACCTACACAGTCAACGAGAAAAAGAGACTACTCTGAAAGGGAGAGTTGAACGAAGGATGCTCAGACCGTCTTTAGGAGAAGCTTCTCTATCAACACCAGAGGAAGCATACCGAGACAAACCTCCCAGTTTCAGTACCCAGTTTGGGTAATTGAAGTGGGATGGTGTGATGCCCCTCTGGAAGTGCTTGCATTGCTACAAAGGATAAACAGAGCTGACAGCACAGATTTTATTCTGGTGCCCACTCTATGATGCTAGGGAAAACATAACATTCTCCATGTATGAAAGAGACAGTGCAAACTGGGGACCGAGTGCAACAGGCTTCGTCCCCTCCTTTTCCCTTGCTTGCACCAGTGGAGGAGAGCTGTAGACAAAAGCTGAAGAAACACAGCAAGTACACACTACATGTATGCCATTTACGACAAGTGCAATATGTATCGCCCAAAGATAGCTCCCCAGGATGATAAAAGAAATAAAAGGCAATTCTAAGGGCAAGTATTTACTTCACTTTTACTTTCAATTACATTTAGAAGATTTGGGATTTCCAAGAACATTTGCAAATTTCATCAGGTCTCCATAGGAAGACAGAGCCCTCTCCTCAACCAACTCCATCCACATGGCAAATTTCTCAGTGGTTTACAAAAAAATTTTTATCAGCCGAGTCTGTATTTCACCACAACACATAAAAAACCACAAGTCTTTTAATTTAATCCCTCAACATCAATTTAGAGACGTCTAGTTTTTGCTTCCTAATAACCAACACGAATGAATTCCCAACTGTCTGTCGTTCCAAGGTCGTCGTCGTCGTCAGGGTAAGCTGATCTTACAGACCATCCCCATCTTTAACAACTACCCCTTCCTCTTGGCTGGTTTTTGTTGTCTTTAATTCTGCAAAGCATCATAAATAGCTACTTGAACGGCAGCCTGAGAAAAGCTATGTTACTTCAGGCACTGAGAAGTGAATGCTGTGGACTCAGATTCTCGGGCAAGATTAAAATCACATTTTTACAACACAGACCGCCACTTTTTTGCCTAATTCTAGTGATCCTAGTTGTTCTTCCCTTTCATTTACTTGTGAGGAGAGTTCATACAATTTACCTGATGTTAACTTATGTATCTATGATGAAAACCAAAATACCTAAGTTCAGGACCTAAACTCCGAGTAGGCACTGCAAGGCAGTATGTATCGCCCTCCAGAGGTCAAATTAAGAGCACATAAACTAGATAAGATGTTTGAAGTCCAGCAACACCATCATATTCACATTGAAGCAAAATTAAAGCATAGACACACACATACAATGAGAATACCTGCCAGAGATGGACATCAAGTTCCTCCTCAGACACATATAAACACCAAAGGACATTACGAGTAGCCAGAGCAGGGCTGCCCGGACAGTGGGCGTCCCCTGATGCCCAGGTTGGAGGAATGTCCCCAGGTCCACAAATGCCCTTACAGTGGAAACGTCCCACATTTAAAGTCACAACAAACTCTCAGCCATACTGGGAAATTATTCCTCTCCAGTCTCTTTGCAAATGCAGAAATCAAGGTAAGTGATCTGTGCTACTGTGTGAAAAAGACTTCAGACTTCTCAAACACACACACACGGTGAAGTGAATTTCAAGAGTATATGGCATGAAGCTATGGGCTACTGTCTTTCAGTTACATCACTGCAGGTGAGAGCCATGAAGTTCACTTCAACAGGCATCCAGGAGACAACAATTTGGCAGAAGGTCACCACTCCAACCCCTTCCCCTGCAAGGCCACCAGAGGACTGGGGCATGGAGACTGCGTTGCGGGGAGCAGCTGGCGCAGCTGATGAGGCACAGGACCAGCTCCCACCTATCCCACATTGAACCCTGTGAATTCAAGTCACAGTAGTGTTTTAATGCTCCTCTACCACAGCCTCCCTCCCACACCTGTGACAGTCCAGACCTTTGCCATGCCTGAAACCAGGCAAGGCTCAGGCTAAGAGCCTTCACTCTGTGCAGTACGAGATGGTGCAGCTGTACCTCTACAGACTGAGAGGAGCGTGCAGCACAGCCTGCAGCGATATGCGAACAAGTATAGATGTCTTATTGAAGTCTGAACACCTCTCCTCATACACACTCACAGTTACAGTTACGGTCAGAGCAAAGGTCTCAAAGTACGCAAAGGTGCAAGAAGGACAAAGAAATAAGACGTGCACAACTATACCATCTAAGGGTTGCAGGTGGAAACACGGGCAAGCACTGACCTGTCTTTTGCTGACGCGGTTTTCACCCATGAATACTTCACTAAGACCAGCTCAAGCTCTTTTGCAAAATACCATTCTTCGCTGGTACATGGAAGAGCTGCAGCTTCTCTTAGTTGCCTTCGAAATATGGACACTTAACACGTATTTCATTCCAAACACATGGTGGTACGAGGCCCTCAGTGGAAATCGGGGACAGGACAGAGCTTAGAATTACTCGTGAGCTGCGACTCTGCTACAAAGTCAAAGTTTTCAGAACTGAAGCACGTTTTAAAAAAGTAAATCAAATTCCTTCAGCAAATTTAAAATAATTCAACTTGCCAAGAACCTTACTTCACTATTTTTCTTTAATCCAAGAAACAGTACTTACATAACACTAAAAATTTCTAACTGCAGATGTCAATTTTCTCTCTCCTTTTTCTCAAAAACTGCTTTAGGGGGGAACGAGTTAAAAAAAATCATCATGTCAAAAAGAGGTATGAATTTGCTTATAAAATGTAATAATTCTATACACTTAAATAATGTACCACCTTATCATGATTTGTTTATAAATTATGAATTTATAAATTCACCTCATTTTAAAATTCATTTTTAAACATAACTCGTGACGAAAGATGAAAACAAGCACTTCAAAGAATAAGAGATCATAATTTTGAAAACTTTCTAACTAAGATTAAAGATAAATAGGCCTTGGGCAACAATCACAGAGACAATGTTTCATCATTGGTGCAATCCTCTATCAGTGAAATGAAAGATACAGTTCTCTCTGTTTTGTACTACAGGATTAGACAACAGAGAAAATAAGTGTGATTTGTGAAACTATAAAAGTTTATAAAATATTTCCTCCTATATTCTGAAATCGTTTGGCTTTCAATATTTTTTTTTTTACTAATTTATACTTACAAGGCCATCAAAACTCCCACAGAATCACAGAATGGTAGGGGTTGGAAGAGCCCTCTGCAGATCACCCAGTCCAACCCCCCTGCTAAAGCAGGTGCCCCCAGAGCAGGGTGCACAGGAACGCGTCCAGGCGGGTTTTGAATATCTCCAGAGAAGGAGACTCCACAGCCTCCCCGGCTAGCCTGTGCCAGGGCTCTGTCCCTTTTAATAATCATCTCCTATTTAGCTCCTTCCTTCTCTATTCTACTGTGGTATATGGTGTTCAATATATCAAATTTTGTGACGTATATTCATTACCCCTTTTTTTTTTAAGTTCTTATGAAACAAACAAATAACACACACACACACACATGCATGCTGGTTTTTCCATAGCGCTTGTATGAAAACCTAGAAGTGGCTTTTACTTACTGCATTTACTCCAGACTTTAAAATATTTACATAGCATTAAAAGAATGTAATTTGGAAAACACAGATACACACCTGCTGTCTACCAAATACCAGTTTCATTAACAGATAGAAAATACAATGACAAATTCTGTCGTGTTGTTCTAGCTCACTGAAATAGAACCTTTTCGTCAAACACACTGTAAAATGTAGGAGAGAAGGTAGGGGAAATAGGGAGGTTTTAACTGGTAAAACAAACCAAATTTGTAAAGTAACTGCCGGGTAAGTTGCTAAGGAGTACTTTGATATGAAAAATTAATGTTTTACACCATGAATCAATTAACACATTATGCTACTAATATATTCGTTCATATCAAAATGACTTCAAACTCTCAAAAAATAACATTTACATTATTTCAGGAAAAATTATGCCAGAAATCTGTTTGTTACCACATTTCTATAACGCAATTATTGCATACACTGAAGAAAAAAGTTTACTCTGACACATTACCACTAAGAATATTTATGGAGAAGGAGAAATGCAGAAGAGGCTTGAACTTAATAATGTAGGGCCATTAATTAGCATCAAATGAAAGAAAAGCAATAAAGCAATTTTGTCACCAATTACTGACAATTTGCCTAAGTACAACCATTAATTTTGGATAATATAACCCCCATAAAATTAAGGGAACAAAACTATTTGAATCAATATCTTTCGCTAGTCTCTAATCACTAATTTAACTACTTTAAGGAGTATCAAAAGTCTTGAAACCTTTAAACGCCTTAAGAAAAATGGAAAAACATATGGTTATGATTTCCCACCTAAAAGCTGCTGGCTTTTGGTATGGGGCTTTTTTCCCTCATTTTTTTTTCTTTTTTTGGCTGAAAATAAGAAAATCTAGGGCAATTAAAATTGTGACTCTTTGGAATTACCACAGTCAAAACATTCATTTACTTACATTTTTTCCTAACATTTTAGAGAGCTTTCATAAAAGGAATTCTGATTAGGAGAGCCAGGAATACCAATGTTTAATAGTTGGATTAAGGAATCTCCAGCATTTACCGACACTGCCAATATTAACATCAGGCAGTGACAGGGAATATGAATTATATTTTTGCACTGGGATACGTTCATAGCCTTTCCCACCTCCAGCCTCAAGAAAACAACAAAACCCACCAGCAACCCCCCCATCATCTACCCTCCAGCTCTCATCCTGGGCAGATTTTCCCTGACAGGCAGCATCACCACCGACTGCCATTGGCGGAAAGCAACGGCCATGCAGATGTGGCCACAGCAGCCTTGCCTCACGCGTCCTCCCTCTACCCCAGTGCTGCGCGCCGCTGGCTTCGTGGCACAAGGTCAACCAAGTATACACAACATTTAATCAGCGCAGCTACCCAGGAGCAACCTTCCCGAGTGCGGGCAAGCACAAGTGTCCAGCTTCTGTGACAGTCTGTGCTAATGTTTTAAACGTTAAAAACAGGTGACTTGTCCTAAAGCCAAAGTTTTGCAAAACTCTCCTAAGGCTGACTTTGGCGATGACTTTTACTTACGAATGTACTTTCTGGAGTGCCTTCTCCCTAGGCACTCGTCAGCGCTCGCTCACCAGGAAACCAGAGCAAGCTTTTGGTAAATATCGATACACGTTTGGGAAAGAAAATACACGCAGAACTCCTCCGTGTCTCCCAAAAAGACTCGCTGAGGAAACTTGCATCGTTTAATCTGCATCCATATCAATTCATAAACCTCGGGTGCTAGAGTACAAATAAACACTCTAAAGGGTTTTAGCCACAAGGAGATAAGATCTCTCCCTGGGGAGACGGCTAGAAACTGCTCCATTGCCTTTGTGCAGACTACTGGAATGTGCTTGCTTTTCATTTCGGTCTTTGTGTCTGGCATTCAGGCCTCACAGGCAGTGTCTTAAGCCATGCAGGGTCAGGGCAAACAGAGAACTGCATTCATGGACAGATCAAGTTTATGTGAGAATCTGCTCCTCCTGTGCCCTCAATTTCCATTTGAATTGTTAATAAAATCTCAGCCTGAAAGCACATGATCCCATCAGTGGGGAAGTCATGCAGAGAATCCTCTAGCTCAGAAAAACAACATTTCTTTATCTTTTTCATCCTCCTCCTACATTCGTGGGAATTATGCCATGTAACCCCCCCTTTAAAGTAACCCCCTCCCCCAGCACAACACCTGATTGCCAGTCCACAGCCTGCACTAAAAAGCAGAGGGAGAAAGAAGGGGAGATAAAGAAGGGAAAAAGATGCACAAGCAATGCTCAGCTACAGTAAAATGACAACCCCAGTAACTGCACCTTCGTAGCAGTTTACAGACTCCCAGACACCTTCAGGCAAAAGGAAACACAGATATTTCATTTTTTAAGTTAATTTCCAACAGCTGATAACACTAGTTGCAAGACTTTCCCACAGCTTCATGACACTGCATGAACTACAGGGCCACAGAGATAATAAAAAGTCACACATAAAGGAAAGAACAGAGCCATACCCCTATGAACTTGGTCTCCCCATGCAAAAATAGTACAGGAACAAGAGCCGATGTTTACTGCAAGCATCAGACGTGCATCTCCTAACCTTGCCACGGTCTAACTGGGCCTCTTGTTTCTTTTGCCTTTGCTCCTTGCAAACTGTTTTAATATTGAACGCTTTTCAGAGGGATGGGCTGGGGAATGAAAGCATGAATTTCCTGCTTGCCCTTTAAGGTGGGTTAAAGGGGGTGCTAGTCATCAATTACAGAACAAAAAGCAAAAGAGACACTAAGGATTTTTCAAACTACGTGTCTTACAGTTTATACCCCATTTTCTAACCAAAGTACTTCCCTTTACTCCTTTCCCGATTTTTTTTTTCTTTTTTGTGTAGGGGCAAAGTACAATCACAGAATGGTAGGGGTTGGAAGGGACCTCCAGAGATCATCTAG
>VZSC01015407.1:213773-236304 GCA_013398225.1 Steatornis caripensis
TTCTCCACGACTTTTCAAAGATGATGGAGAGTGGTCTGGCAATAACATCTGCCAGCTCCCTCAGCACTCGTGGGTGCATCCCATCGGGGCCCAGGGATTTGTGGGGGTCCAGTTTCCCTAAGTGGTCTTTGACCCAATCCTCCTCAATACAGTATTTAATTAAAATCTGTGTGAAACGCAACAACTCAGAGACTGACTGCTGCAGTTTTCACTTGTTCTTTAGAGCAGCACATCAGCCCCGGACAAACAATAACTGTACTAAATATACAATGTAATTTAAAATCTTGTGGTTCTGAGTTTTGCGTGCTCCCAGCCCTGGCCTCCACTCACTCTTCCTCAATTGGGAAGATGTTTCTGTTTGCAGTAGTCGCTGGAACAAGAACAACTTTATGGAAGCTGTGTCTCTAGGACCAGTCCTGCCCAACATTTCACTTTGCCCAGTACTTCACTCACCGAGGCTTCCTCTCCTGCCTGGTGACCTGGAAGGACTTGCTCCTTGCAGTAAGTACAAACTCCTGGAAAAGCAAATTAGACCTTTGCCTGCCTCTGAACAGGGCTTGGCTGAATCATTACTGAATATCATTAGGAGAAGAATATCCTTATTGTGACAGTATCTCATACTAGAAAGATAACTAAACAAAGAATAAAAAATAAATAACAAATAAACAGGTATTCGAAGGTTCTGGAGGCCTGGGGGTCTGCTGGTTTGTACTGAGGGGAATTACACAACTGGGTACAGAATCCATTTTATGTTACATTCGTATCAATAAAGGATATATCACAGCAAGTGTCGAGGATGGACATTGCTAGTACATGATGAAACTGTTTCTGTTCTAGTGTTGATTTTATGCATTTTTAGCTAGAGCTGGTGGAATTGCTCCTTGGGAAACACAACCAATGGGTTGAGCCCTTAAATCTGTTCACCAGGTGTCTGCAAATAGGTCACGGGTGTTATTAAGTACTTCGTTAGTCACAAGTCCTAAAACAGTGTATGCAAACATATTTGACTCTATGACACAATTTTTAACTGACCGACATGAGCAATCACTGTTTGTTATTTGCAATGCGTGACTAGTCACTTAATTCACAAAATTGTGCTCTTTTCCTAATTGTGGAGTTCAAGCCATGTAAACAAGAAGGCCTACTCCGTTTGCTAATTCTCCACAAATGCCTGCAACTGCCTAAGGAATTTACTCCCACATCAGTTAAAATGCATTGTTCAAATGGGATTTTCAGCGCAACTCTTCTTGCAAATGCTTGTTGCAGGTTGGTTTTTTCCCCACAGAATCTGTGACTGGTGAAGATGGCTTTGACTTCACGCTGTAAAAACCTGGAGCGCTGCAGAGGGAGCAGAGGATGAGCGGATAGCTTCATTACACCAATATGTGCACACTCACCAGACACACTGACTGCCGTGTGGAATTTACAATTTCTACCTATCATTTAACCTTGTGACAGGATGCTTCTTGCCCAAATGACCTTCTCCTTTTCTCCCTGGTTCTTGCATACAAACCCAGAGAACTCTCCTTCCTTTTTTCTACGGTCATCCTCTCTTCGTTCAAATGCCTCCTTAAAACTCCTTTCTCTTGGGTAGCTTATTGATGCTTGCTCATATTTTATGGATACAGCGAAAGCTGCCATATCAGAGCACTAAATACAACAACTGAGAGTAATTGCAGAGCAGAAAAATGTCTTTTCATTAGATCCAGACCAGAACTGCAATTCAGTGTGCATGTGGGTATGGGGGAGAGAAGAAAATCATAGCAGGAAGTTGCATAAAAATGATGAATCATATATATATATATACACATATACACACCTCAGTACAACGTAGAGTACATGTCTCACTATTTTTCTTTATCTGTATCCATTTAAAACACATGCCAACTATAACCTCAACTTAATCTTTTGTACTCTGTAGGAACCTCTGTCAAGACCAATGGAAATAGTGTAGTGAAAGTAGTAAAGAGTCCTCTCGTTAGGGTTTTTTTGGTCAAAATACCTATACTTTTTGGACAATTCTTTCCTACATATAATATATAACCTTGCAACTAACTAAGAATGTGAAGTCCCATCAGTAAATATAAATATTCTCATCTTTTTTGAAATGCTCTCATTGTTACTCTCCCAAAAGAATGGCAGTGCTAAAATCTGTTGTCTTTATCCAACTTGAAATAACAAATCTTAACAGTTCTAATAGGCTTTTGCCATAAAATAAAGCTAAGAGGAAAAGAGAAGAAAAAGTGGTAGAAAATTAACCTCATCCTATTGAAAAAAGGAAGCTGGACTAAAATGCAGGTGAGGAGCCTTACCGTGATGTGGCCAAATTCTCACTTATTTTCCCCTAGGAGATTAAAGAACCCACCTGGTGTGGCAGATCAAGAAAAAGCATGCTAAAATTCAGCAAATAAACTTGCATCTTTCAAGTTCTAGCTAAATGCCTTAATTAAACAGCCGGCTTTCCTCAATACCTACCTATTTCCTACTTCACCTTATACAGACATGTCCTAGGTACAGCAGCTATTCTCTGCATGGCAGTCTGTAAACTTAAAAATGTCCTAATACTGAGGTGGTTTTGTTCTTTTTAAAAAATTTAATAGAACACCCCAAATGTCCATATTTATTAATAATGTAATAGAATTAAATTATTAGAGTTAATAGATTAATATTTTTACTTTATAAGAGTTTTATATCAGTATATTAACAACTAACTTCGGTACTTCATGAATCATTAAACTGTTTTCTATAAAACAGTGAGATTTGCAATGGGTATACCCCAATAAAACCCCAACAAGATAAGGCTTCTTCACTTATTTTAAATAATGCTCCTATAATATTCCAATAACATTCTCTAAACTTAATATTAACTGCCATTTTGTCAAGTGATAAGGTGATAAACAAAACACATCCGTTCTTAAGGAACTGAATGTAACCAAGGCAGATATAGTCAACAGACTTCCCTTTCAACAAAATCTAAAGCACTAAACAAATATACACAGAAACAACAATGTTACATAACTCCTCTCCTCTTTAAGCACATTTTTTTCCTGTCTCAAGTGTATACCAAAGAAAATTAGACTTTACATGAAGTGGTTGTGAATTTTAATGAGTTTTAGAAAGCTGATAATTCAGCATGCAACAGTCAGAACTACCTATCTTGGTCATCCTGATCTTAACCGGNTAGACTTTACATGAAGTGGTTGTGAATTTTAATGAGTTTTAGAAAGCTGATAATTCAGCATGCAACAGTCAGAACTACCTATCTTGGTCATCCTGATCTTAACCGGTGTGGCCCATTCCTGACGTGTCCTTACATGGGCTTCCTAACTGTGCCAGATTATATTCTGTACATATAATGTAAACAAGGCCATCGAGGAAGTGCATTTAAAATACTAATTTACGTAAATTTTAACACAGATCTCTTGAACTGGGATTATAGACTTAGTTAAACCACACTTTCACCTTCCCTCTGGCAAGGCTGTATCTTTGAACATCAAAACCACAGCTACACGAGCTTTTTTTATTTAATTAACCAGTATAAATTATTTCTCATTGGAGAAACAACATCTGCATTTCTTTGAGTTCTGTCAGTAAAAACACAGTCTAACTTTTGCTTCTTAAGTGGTGCTCATGAAAACAAACTTCTACATACTGCACGGTGCATTTTAAAATACTTATCAAAATTTACATCGATGACACCAGGCTCAGATTTTAAGTTTTTCATTCTTCTGTAAATATTCTACTTTGTTTTCTGTTTAAAGATGGAGAAAAAGATATTCCTATTAGTCCCCTACATACAAGAGGGCATTTAAACAAATGTTCAACAGCAAATACAACAGACTTTTTTTTTCCTAACATGTTTTAAGTATGTTTAAAACCCAGGATCTTATTTTATTAATTCTAGAAGCCCTTTAAAATACCTAGAGGACAGCTTGTGGTGAAAAGCTGGGGGAAAAACCAATACCAACGCATCTGTGGAGATGTGAATCACCATCCTAGCTTGCAGTCTCTTCAGCTAGCTGAAGCACTGCCAGCCAGCCCAAAGTTGCAGAGGTATAAACCAAGAAAACCGCAAAAACCAACCCAAGCAAGCAAAATACCCATGTTACTCCTTCCTGTTCTTCATGCCAGCTGCAGGACTGCCCAGGGTGCGAGGAGCAAGGGAGAGCAAACAAGCCTGTTCGTGAGCACTGTCATCACTGCCTCTGAAGAGCAGAGCTCTCCTATGCATAAATTGAGTCTCTCTGCTCCGACAGTCTGATTAAAATTGGGTACCTTTATTTCAGTGGCAATGTCTGGTACCTCTAACGTAATGGGCAGCTTCATCCGATGTGATTTTGGTCTGGTTTAACAAGAGAGCTTTCAGGGATAGATATGACTAACACCCTTATCAGCTTCTCGATTTTCTCAGATGTCTTTCCCCCTCCTCTGCTGGGGTCGGTGAGGCCCTGCACCTTTAATGTATCAATCATACACTTGCACAGCAAACAACGGCATAAGCTTCTGCTGGCATCTACCTGATTTATCTTAATCTAGCAAGCATGGACAGCAGTGGCAGAAGAGACCGAGAGGCAAGGATTTTGGCACCTGTGCTGACAGCTCCCTAGGGTACCCCAGGCACATCTTGATTGTGTTTACCTTGACACTATTCTCCAAGTGGGTTAGATATGCCTAGCCATGAATTTGCTACATATGCTTTTAGATTTCCTCCTTTTTCCTAAATAATTACATTCCAGAACAATTAACAAAACACAATGCACTGTTTCTTTCAAGTCACACACTTTCATACTTTCCAGGCTCTCCAATACTTCTTGTCTCCCAACAGCTGAAGAATCTCAACACAAACCTCCACATTTCAAATAACAAGGCAGTATGTTTTCCTAAAGGTTTTGGAGTGGGGAACATCCCAAAGGAAAAAAAAAAAATCAGAACAAAATCAGAAATCTAGGTTTAGTTCAAGCATCTAATAACTACTTAGTTCAATATATCGCATATTTATTTACCCTTGAGGATCTGGACTTTGCTGATGACAAAAAAGCTTGAAAGGATCAGTTTTGAAAGGCACACATCTGGCACATGGTAACTTCTGACTCTCAGAGGCCCTATGTGATTTTTAACTTCAGCTATGCTGACACAGATCAGAACTCTGTGAGGGTATAAGGAACACAACCTCCATAGTCGAGCTTAGTATTTCTCAGTTTTTAAAAGTCTTTCCAAAGCACAAGGCAGTTCTGCATTTTCTGTGATATATTCCATAAAGCGTTTTTAAATTAGTGCAGTAAATTATCTCAAAAGTATCAGCTAAAATCAATGTACATTTACAGCGAACAGTGACAGATCTGGGATACAAGGATAAGGATGAACAGCAAATGCCCAGAGCTGGTTTTCCGAAGTATGAAAGAGCAGGGCAGGGTAGTTGAGTGGCGGTCATCTGAGAGAGCCGATACAGCAAGAGGTTAGGAGATGATCAAAAAAGTGGGTCCTTCTACACGTAACTCCTATTTAGGTCAGCATGGTGGGTGCTCAGCTCATAAGGGGTGTCTTGCTGCAGCAAAATGTTAGGGAATCCTGGGTTTCACATCTAGAGGAATACTGCAGTTTCTGGCATAATGAACGTGACGTAGGAGACAGCAAACCCTGGAAAAGACACTTGGGCTTATCCTCTCTGCATACTGCTCTACAGCCAACTGCTGGTTTGTCTCCAGCTGTCTCCTGGGTCACCAAGCACCACAGCAGCCACTACCAACTGAAGGGATTGATTCCCACCCCCTTACTGCAGCTCCACTGGAGGTGAGAAAATTCTGCCAAGCTACAGGGATGCTTATCAGTATGGCTAAACGCATGACCCTGGAAAGCTTTATATCACAGGGCTCTTTAAGGTTACTGACAGGGATCAACTTTGCAATTCACCTTTGGGGACATCTTCAGGAATCTCTTCTCATGAAGTATTTGAAGGAATTTCAGTGATAGCAGAAACTCTATAAACCTATGATTAAAGCAGTAGTGAGTGAAGTTAGTGCAACGAATCAAAATTGGACTCAAAAGGCATAGCAGGAAACAAGATTAGGTGATAAATCACTTTGTATTGCAAATTTTAAAAAGGAAAAGAAAGAAAGGATGAAAAATTCAATAAAACGGTCCAGCTAGCTAAAAGCTCAAGCAAACAGGAGTAATAGTCCAAGAAATGGTTGCATCCAAATTGCGTAAGTCAACCAAGGGCATAAATCTGGGAAGTTAAAGTAAATAGATGTGAATAAAAGCACATAAGATTTTTAAATTAAATCAGAAAATCATGTGTTTAATTCTGAAGGGAACAGTGTGTGCCAGAATATTGAGTTATGCATTGCTTTATTGAAGAGTAGGTCAAGATCTTATCAGCTCTATTATGAGGAATGTCAATAAAAGGCTGTGCAATGATAAAATGTTTAATTAAAAATGAACTTTGTGCAACATATGAACTCTTTGTATTATACAGAAAAAGGAGTCAAATGTATTATGTTCTCCAAGTTACAAATTGCACCGAATCATTTTCCCTCCATCAAACATTCCTATCACCATGAAATCTTGTATAAAAATAGATTTATTTATATTGGCTCCTTTACAAATTAGTTTAAGATTGTCTACCTCCAGGGTACTTCAAATGCTTTGAAAATCTGGGACAACTGTGATGAGAAGAACACTAGGGTCTTTTTTTCTTGGTACTCTTGCAGTTGAATAAGCAGTATGCTTTGGCAAGTTAATTAACAAAGCAAAGGCTTAATACTTACTCAGTGTGTTGATCAAAAAGTAACAAGAACTAGCAAGATTAAATATTTTGGTTTATTACTTATATAATATACATGCATACAACATCACTGTTCTAAAGGTCTCTAACAACTCAGTAGAGAAAGTATCAAATATGACACCAGAAAGAGCACGTAGAATTAAATGTAGTAATACCCATGGCAGACAGACATCATGTTTCCTCCCTGGTGAAAATAATCTTACCTCCCACCCTCTCTGCAAAGCTAACCATGTTAAATAAGAGGAAGTGCCAATGCAAGGATACTTATCTATGGAGGTAATGTCTCAGCAAGGGATTTCAAGCTGGAAGGTACGGTTTATACATAGTTTTAAAGGAATGAAGCAAAATGCAAGAAGCATAAAATGGTAAATTAGCACCATTGGAATAGGCAATAAATGGCTTAATACCTTCATGGCCTTCCCTCCTGGCATAACTTTGTGTAACAAAGCATAACAAGAGCATTCTTATGGACACTTTGGCCTGAGCATGTAGAAGAGATTTTTTAAATATCTCTACCAATCAGCTTCAAACCCGCAACATAAACAGACACATGTGCACACATACGCGTATGCACACATACACTGCACAAACTTTTTATGGCTGTAATTCTAAAGACTCAGCCCAAACTGGGAGGGATTTTTAATGAAAAACACTGTAAGTTTTCTAAAACAAGGTTCACCACTAGAATGAAACTTCCAACAGGAGCTGCTGAATGAATTTAATGATCCTGAGCTACTGAAACAGAGAAATCAAAATATCAGACTCAGCATTTATATTTATCTCTTTTTCCAAAGCAATTAATAGTTGCATTAAGAAAATACCCCAGAGTCAGAAGCTCTCATGTAGCATTCATGTTTATGACAATCAAAAGTAAAGTCTATATGTCACACATCAATTTTAATATACTCTTATGCTTGCTCTATACAATGAGTGGAATACAGTAGAGTAAAGAGCAGCTAAACAGCACATCAGCTGATAGGAAAGAAAAATTATGTACAAAATAAGAATTCTGATGCCCTTTAGTAGAAGGTTTTGTAAGTTATGAATGACCTGTGGGCGATACATGCTCCAGCTGTAGAAGTGTGACGGAGTCTATTACTAAAGCAAGAATAATACGTAAGAACCACTTTTCACCCATGGACAAAAATTCAAAACAGTTGGTAAAGGAAAATCCACAACATGCTCAAGGAAAGAGTTTGTGATCATAAAAACTGGTGATATTAAAGAGCTGTTAAATTATCTACTCTTTCCTCTCAGAGTTAAGCCCTGTATCTTGCAGTCCACTTCATAGCCTTCAACAAGCAGAAAAGGTTTATATTGTATCTTACCTGTAGGATCGCCACCCCATCCTTTGGGAAATTATTCTGAAGTCCTTTCTCTCTTTTTATCAGATAGTACTTCTTGAAAATCAGTCTATAATTACCCCAATGCTGTCGTATTTAAAGACAGACAAATATAGGTACAGAAACATGTTTTTATTTGAGCATACGATCCCCCAAATCAAGTACAAATAACCTTCAATAAGAGAGAATTATTACCTAAGAAGCAGATTTGGTAGTAATATTAAAAACTAAGTCCTCAGAGGAGGTCTAGTTAGAGGCATGAATAGAACAAATCCTTCACCAGGAGCCAGCAGAGATTCCCAGGGTCATGGTCTAGCTGAAGTTAAGAGAAAAACTCCTACTGATTTCAGTGGGGCCAGGATATCGTCCCCATATTTTATTCATAGTACATCATCACAAATGGAAACTACAAATAAAGCATCATGAGGCGAGGTGCCTATAATTTGTAATGTTTTCTTCCACTGTAATAGTCAAGACCTCTCCCTGAACTCCAACGGAGGCAAATTAGTTCCACATGTCAGATACCAACTGTAATGTTTTCCCTTACACTTGGTACACAATGAGGGGATGCAGTACAGCACAGAGCAATTAATACATTTCTTTTTGTGAAATAATGCATGACAGAACAACTCAGAAAAGATGTCGCTCACTTGAAAGTGGTGAGTTGCTAGCCCATGAAGAGTAGAAGTAGGAAAAGCAATCAATGGAAAAGAAGATAAATGAAGCCCCAATACTGTCTCACATCTTCCTAGCGCTTGCCTTGCTTCATTTCAACCCTTCTTTCTTTGCAGGTCTCCAGGTACTCTCACTTACATCACCTCCTCTGAATCTGGGATTGCAATCTGTCACAATCCAAAGTGAATCAAGTCAGGCTGTATTGTTCCCTGGAACAGAAATCTAATATATAGGCTAGGACTGATGAGCATAGGCAACCAGTGCTTTTCGCCTACCCTAAGGTATCCTGCCAAGTGCTCAGCTGCCATTCCAGACCGTTGTGGGTCTACCGCAGATTTAGTGTCATATCTACCAGTCCCGTGTTTAAGTAACAAACTCTCACCTCAATATGTCTTTTACCAGTGAGAAAGTAGTAAACTGGAACCAATGCCTTTGGGCACTATCTATTCATCGCACTGCGCTTTGGCCAGAGATGAAGTGCACAAATAATACGCAAACGTTTCTCAAAATCACTCTCATTAAACTCTATTAGAAAATAACCTCAGCTACAGAGCTCTAATGTGCTCCGACAACACATGCACAGGGATTACAGAGTATACTTGTAGTCACAGGTAACAGTCACAACATCCCAAGAATGCTTTGGAAAAAAACTGTGAGACTAAAGAAAGCTCACAGAACATCAAGCCCAGCATAACACCTGGATGCATCAATAGCTCCGTTTGGTAGATACCAGCACAAAGGAAGCCACCAAAACCAATGACAAGTCAAGGTGAAGTAAAACGCAGATCCAGCACAACACTCTAGGTTCACAACTGCCCCCCTCCACTGTCATACTTCTACAATTACCCTACAGAACTTCTTTAGGGTTTGCTAATCAAAGAGTCCTCTCCAAGCAGAATTCTCTCTCTCAGCTTCCCTAGTTCTAAGCTTTTCATATATATTCTTTTTTGCTTTCCTACCTCCAATATACTCTAACCCATTTTTTGCAGCACCATGTTGAAGAAAGACCATATACACTTGATTCTTCTGCTGCTATTTCAATAGTCTTCAAAATTACAAGCAATTAATTTTCCACTATAGAAATATTATAGACACTATTTTTTCATGCAACCAATGATAGGAATTAAAACATAACCTTATATTTCCCTGTTTCTGTTGCTGATCATGAATGGTAGTGGGTTTTGCTGCAGTGCAGTGGTGGTACCTTGAAAATAGCCTCTGCTGATAATTTTAGAGGTACAACCAAGTAACAGTAGCAATAGCTGTGAGATCAATAACATTTCTCCAAAATTTAGAAGACTTAAAATACCTGTTGGACTTCAATGATATTAAATAGAAAGGTAATTATGAAGAACTTCATCAAGCCATGCCCTTTTGAAAAGAAAGAAACCTACCTTATTCCAAGAGATCTCTTCCATTTGCCAGTACTACTCGGTACTGAATGTGGCATCACCAGAAGAATGGGACATCATACCAGACAGAAGCTGACATCTACAGAAAATGTTACTTTCCAGGCCTGTAATATAAAGACAAGGCACAGTTCTTTCAGAAACGACGACTCTGTTAGAAAAAAAAAAAAAGAAAGAAAAGAAAAGACTTCACCACTCCTCAACCTGGCAAACTCAACTTGACATCTAGAGTTCAAGCTATATTTTTATGGGTTATGCATTATCATCAGTAAGCTTGATCCAGTTTAGAAATATAATAATGTGCCATTCTTTGAAAAACTGATTTTTATTTTTTAGAAGTAAAGACACTGTTACTTTGTTTTATGAGCTTTCTTGTATTTGCCAAGTATCCATTATACAACAGAACGTTGAATACCATGGTAACAGTTTCAAAATATGCAGTAATTGTAGAAATGTGAAGATAAGCATTACAGAACAGCACATAAGTGAACTAAAGAGGTCTATGTACGTCAAATTGAAGGTCATATTATTAGAATTTCATTAATTTTTCTGATAATGCGTTAACCAAAGTGGAAACTGACTTCTGCTCCTAAATCCACGTGCACTTGTATACAACCAGTATGAACATACACAGAAAGGGTAAGTGGAGAAGGAAGAATTGATTATTAAAGAACAAGCTGAGACCACAAGGAATAGAAATCTCATTTTAAGAAAATATATAAAATTTATAAACATTGTTCTCAGGCATTCTCTTTTCACAGTCATCAGCAGATTTTGAGCCAAATGCATACAAAGATAGCTTGTAAACATGCATAACTTCAACAGAGTAGCAATCAAGTTTACAAGAGACTAATTTAATCCCTTACTGTATAAAGTACCAATGACTTAATATATCCCTTACCCTCTTTGTTTGGAGTACCAGAACCTCACTAGCACTCTGTTTTAACTAAAGGTACACAGACCACAGTTAAAGTACACCATGCTAAGGCAAGAAGAAAATGTCTTGCATCAAAGCGTCTCTCTGAGTTTGAAGCTCTTTCAGTGACAGAAAATAAATACTTTCAATATTTTATTCTAAGAAGTTTGTAAGCCAACTGCCGATCTGCAGAATGCAAATAAAATATTTTTCTTACACTTGATGTATCCAATAGTTAAATAATTATTTCTCCAAGGCAAATTTCTTTTTCAATTGAAAGTAATACATACTTTAGGTACACAAAAATACAAAGCAACTGATTCCAATACAGTATACATCCCTTTCATTAACCTCAAGCGTTGAATTACGTCTATGTGTTTATCAGGTCTGGGTATCTACTTATATGGATACATATATGATTACAAGACCAAACCTCAGGAGACCCATGGTTCAAAATGTCAGCCATGCACATGCTGTAAATGAGTTGGTCCAAACAACAAAACAAGTCTGGTGTGTTTCTAATTGGTTTTCTTTATTAGCATACACAGAAATCCCCACAGGCAGAGCCATGCACAGGTAAAATTATTGGATTTCAACTACTTTTTGCATAACATTGTTAACCCTTGAAGTACAGATTTTAATGCAATCAGACATTGGCGTTGTTGGTTTTGTTATGCAGTTTACAGAATAAATTGAAATTTCAGTCCTTCAACTAGTAGCTATTCAATACAAAACTCAATAGTTGTACCACAGTATGACATTCTCCTTCACTTCCCATAGTTTCAATGTGGTGAGCAGAGTATATGACTATGTACCATAAAGAAAAAAACACATAACGAATATCGCTACAACCACTTTGCATAACACAATGTCCCTGTTCACTTCCACAGCGATAGTCACTCTTAGTAACTGGCATAGGAGAATAATCTGAAACACATACCACTGCCGTAAAAAAACCCTAGAGCTTTCAGGGGATAAACATCTATGCAGAATGCTTGACACAAATTCACCTATGTCATGGAACTCTGGTCAGATCCACTTTAAATACGCTGAAATTGAGTCCCATCAGCACTCTTTACTTCATAATTGAGAAAACTTGTCATTTCATATATAAATGATTAAGACAAAATATCGAAGTCCATAGAATAAGAAATTATAAAGTACATTCAAAATTATGAAGTGTAAGTCTTTAACAAGGGACTATAGCACACCTATCTCAAATCAACATCTTGTGGAGGGTCAGAAGTAGAGCTACGATGGAAATCAAAATTTTTCTTCCTAAAGCAAAACAAAACCAAACTCTGTGACAGATAACATACCAAAACAAAATCTTATGATACTGACACATTATATGCTAAATGCTATCACAGTTCTTCTCTTGGATAGGGAATGAGAATAACCTCTTATTTAAGGTAAGTGTAATAGGAAAAAATTACCATGAAATACCAATGTCCTGCTGCCTTCCGCATTAAGGTAAAAGAGTAAAACATAAACAATTAAAGAAAATCTTCAAGCTCTGCCTAAGAATTCTATGAATTGAACCATTTTCTAAAGGAAAGACGCAGTAAGGTTCTGCTCGGGGTCAAGCTCTGACTTGAAACAAACTAGTGACCCAGTCCTGTATTATTTCTTCTCTTTCAGAAATGAAACCTCAATGCTGTCCTCTCGGAGCTGCATCTTCTCAGCCAATGACCAGAGCAGCACGCAAGGAACTAGAGGCCTGTCTTCTTTTTCCAAAGTATGCAGAAAAGAAAGAAAGATTGCAGGTCAGTCCAAAAAAATTGGTGCAAACAGGAAAAGTGGATATTATGAAACATATGTTCTGTACAGTGCTGAACAGTCTTCATTGGCTGAACAGACATTATAGCGCTCTTCTCCTTTTCCAAGAATTGGTGGGAAAGACCCAACAAATGACTACAAAGAATGATAGCATTCAAAAGTACTTGAGCAAAGGTGACTGACATTTACAACTAAGAACATTGTTTGTCACTTTGATTATTGTCTCAAAATACATAAAATGAGAGTACAAACTGCAGTTCTTCATGACTATTCATTATAAATATTTTGGCACTAAATAAATTCAATAGAGGAACACCTGCTCAGAAAAGAAGAAAAAAAATCTGTTAAAAGTAGAAATGAGCTTTTTCTTCATACAAGATCTGGAAGCTTTAAGTGCTATTAATGCGCTTTGGACTTTCAATACTCCACCACATTGCAATGTGTTCCCATTCCAGCTTCAGAATGAGTTGACAGAAAATGACAACATTCATTTAGTCTGCCTGATCTCTGGTCTTTGTCCACTTGGGTTAATACTTCTGAATATCAATTTGTTATGGAAAGCACCATCCTTCCTTTCTTCTTTTGGCCTCATTATTTATTCATTTATTTGTCTATTAGTATTTCCTACGAATATTAAAAACATATTGCATACAAGCATGATCCCTCAAATGCATCACCTCCATGTTGCATCAATTTTCATATGAGGCAACCCAGCAGTGGAATTTGTCTGTTCTAGCTAGGAAATAACCTCACAAAGAGGGGTTGGGCAGAAATTAATCACTGTGCCACTAATCAGAAATAATTTGCATTTCTACACTGCCATAAACAGCTGATTTTAATTTGCATTAGTGCTATCTCACCTTATTCTAAAAGACTTGTATAGATATGACTTGGATGAATCTATGGCCTAATAAAAGCACAGCAGGTAAAAAAGTTCCTACTGCACTAGCCTGAACATGGTTTTATCCAAGCTTTGTCCACATGCTAAAATGAACACACAACATCTGAATTTGCTATTGACAAAGTAAGAAAATATTTTAGGAGCCTTCTTCAGTTACTTCCAAAAGTAGCTATGCTAATAGTTTGAACGTTTTAAACCAGTATCTCTTCACTGGATAAAAGGAAATGTTCCTATCCCTGCTTTCGTGCCACTGTTACAGCTTCCTTGGTGTATCATTTTGCTAAAATACTCCTTCAGAATTCAATGCCTTGACATCAGATAATTTACAGTCTGGTGATGAAAGTAAGGGAATAAACAAGAGCAAGTGAACCAAGGTGTTGTCTTCTCCATTCACCTTTCAAAATGGCAATAGGCTAAGTCCTAACTTCTCTTTTTCATGTATTATCTTCCCATTGTCTTTTTTTTCTTTCCCAACAGTAAGAAACACTAGGAACCAGAACCTGAAACACTTCCTCCCGAATCCTGATATTTTTGTACTAAATGACTACAGTGCTCCAATACAATCTCCAAAATTACTTGGGTAGTGCTATTTTGGTGTTTCTGAAGACAACTCTGACAATATAACTACTGCCTAACCCAAGAAGCAAGACACTAAGATTATAAAGACTTCTTTACTTCCTTATTTCACCACTATTACAGCCTGAAATCCATTTGGTTTCATCCAGAATGTGTTATATTGCTGAATTTGCTTAAGGATACCTGTACTTACTAAAACTGACCACCGAAACTTTTGAGCTGACTTCCATTAGACACCAAGAAGCCT
Organism: Steatornis caripensis; assembly: GCA_013398225.1. NCBI lineage: Eukaryota > Metazoa > Chordata > Aves > Caprimulgiformes > Steatornithidae > Steatornis > Steatornis caripensis. Next base: position 228,404 of record VZSC01015407.1, read on the forward strand.
GTAGGCAGAGACCTAATGAAATTGTATCTATTATTTTCATTGAAATACCACTAATTGAAGCAGAAAGGGTGCAACACTAAGTGTCTACAGTTGAAGATGACATTTAAAGGAGGATTGAATTATCTTCTTCAGAGATGCATCCCAGAAGTGGCAGCCATCAAGATGAGACATAATTGACTTGAATTTATAACAATGCAGCAAGCCCTTTCAGCTGGCATCATCAGACCCTGTATTTCTGAGGAACAAGACTTCACTGCCTACGGGTAGGGAGGTTCTTGGTTTCCATCATCTACTTTGTCTTCAACAAATACTATGATAGTATGGTGACATGAACAAAGAGGACAAAGAGTATTCTATTTGATTTTAAGGTATGTTCAGATTTTTGTGCAGCAAAAATTTAGGAATGTGAAAAAAAATCACAATCTACAAAAACTCTTAAAAAACTCTATAATCCAAATGCTGCAATTTAGCAGACTCAGATTGTGAAAAGTGTTTTATGTGAATTAAGAGTTGCTCTGCTTTTACTTTTGTAAATTGAAACTTCAACTCCTCCTTTCTGTTCTTTATTTTTAAAATAAATACCAATTTATTTTACTAACCAAGATATAGATGGCTAAAGTACTAATCTTGATCTTCAAAGCCTCTGGAGTTAATTTGAAAAGATGCAGCTAGTACCCAAATCTTTGAACATTTTTAGAATGGAGCTCCCAAATGGAATTCTGAGCTTTCAAGCATTCGAAAATATTTCCTAGATGTGCTGATTTACCCCAAGAAAGGTCACTTCTCTCATGTCATTCAGTCAGAAGCAGAAGTGCTAGGATCCCTTCCTGAAGGTGTTTGAGCCAGTGTGACAACTGGAAAAATAATGAACAAACTATACGTGGCATCATTTCTTCATGATATACTTGATTCTATACTTACCACAGTCTAACTAAACAAAAAACATTATTGACTTCTAGGACTGTGCCTGAACAGCAGGGGCGGTTTTCCCTTCTCATAAAGGACCGATAACTAACGTTCCTAATCTGGTAAGGATATTAACTATCTAAATACAATTATTACCCCTCCAGCCTTTGAATTTACTGTATTATACTTAAAGAATGGTTTATTGTTATAACTACTATGGTCTAAAAATTAGAACAATATCAAAGACAGAGATGTCTCTTTTGCTGAACAAAAATTAAGCAGGAGATTCACAAAAGCAAAAAAAACCTCCAGAAAGCTCCTTCTGTAAACTTTGGTTTGGTCTATTTCCCTTTTGAAAATGTCCTCTGCAATTGCCATTTGTTGACATTCAGTTTCATGACAGCAGATCATCGCAGAAAATAAAGTTTGAAAATGAATTTTTCACCAGCCACAGTTCTGGCACAGAGCATTTGTCACCCCAACGCATGTGTACTACAATTAATCTTCATACTGTACAAGGCTGCCCCAGTAGCTTCACACCAGAGCAGATCACAGAGAATTATCGGATTTATTATCCTTTTATTGATCTTCCTGAGGCATTTGGATGGATTGATTCTGATATGCTAATCCTTAGACATATTAGATAGATCACTTAACAAATTTCAGAGCAGCTGACCGTGACCAGGTCAATATCTCACAGGAAGTTCTTGCTCACATATACCCATCACTTGCCAAGAGTATGTCTTTCTTCTGATTTACTGCTGTCTTCTTGTGATATACAAAACAGACTACATGAAGAGGAAGTTAAAACACACTAATATTGTGTTTGAATTTAGACTATATTTGTGGCTTAATAATACACTGCTTTGCATACTTTGAAAGATCTCCATTATTCTACTGTTTTCTATCAAAAGGAAATGTGTCTTCAGAGATGAATCACACTTACATTACTAGTTTTTGCTTTTAAAAATGCCAACTTCTGACAAAACGGACAGCCTTCTGCAGCATGATTTAGTTTGAACTGTGGAACAGAACAAAAGGAAGGACATTTAGCAACTTTTTAAGAGGCTACATGATAGAATCTGGCGAGAGAACGTGTGGTTTACCACAGCAGATTCAAAGCCTGACACAAAGCCTGTTCCCTAACCATGCTAAATACATCCCATGCTTCTGAAGTAGAGAAAACCGCCCTCCTGCAGATCTCATCCTACTGCCCAGTAATAATGGGCTGCTCCTATTTTACCATTAGTCAGGAGCCTTTATACCCTACAGAGACCAAGGATATGTCCAGCTGAGGACTACGCATTTCTAAACCTGGAGTTTGACCCTCAACTTGACTCTCACTCAATTTGTAGGAGCCACTCAGCACAAACATCCTGAAATCTCAGGTCTCCTCCTGGCACAGCAAGCTAGGATAACTCATACCTGTCACTTGGACTCATGAGAGGCCAAGCAAGCTGGAGCTGGGAGGCTGCTGTACAGCAAGTGGTAGCCACTAGCTCAAATGCTCTGAAGTCCAAAGGGATGGAAGAGATTGCATCAGCCCAGGGGAAAGGAGGAGGACTCCTCCTCCTTCTCCTTTCTGTCCTTCAGCTCTGCCCTAAAGTGAAGTAAAGGCTGGATAGAAGGGAGGGAGGGAGACAATACAAAAGTCCTTGGCACACTTATCAGACCACTGTCTTAAGTTAGGCAATAGAGAATACTAAGTACAGGACATAATCCCACTTCTCATATGTTTTTTTCAGAACTGCAAGAGAGGACTTCTATCAGTGAGATGATGCCTGTAGAGAGACCTCTCTTGAGGCTAGATTTCAGTAGCTTTCCCTTCCAGCTTACCTTTTTTTCTTTAGAAGTCAGGTCAACCATGGAAGAGGAAAGGCAATGCTATTGGCTAGTTCCTTCAACCCTTTTTTGTTATTTTAAATATAGAAATATAATTACTAGACCAGTTGCTCAGCCAGTATGAAAGTTGAGCCATTTCTTTTCTGTGCATGAAAGGGTCAATACACACAAGCTCCTTTTCAAGAAAATGCCCTAACTGCCAGGCTACAGGTGATTCCGGCTACATCTTAGTGCTGAGGACCCAATGACCACGCTATGAACATTTCAACTCCAGTTCGCTTCTGCAGTTTGAATGCACGACTGGAGAGCATCTCCCACATTAGCTTTACCTGAAATTAAACTGGTTCACATGCTCCAAGACCCAATGCACAATAAATGGAGATTATTTTTTCTGCAAGTCTGTTTCACATGCATACATACGAACTTAAGTTAATGGAGACTATATATAAACCTAGAAGAAGTCTGAGCCAAGGAGCTGAGATGTGTGGCTGAATTATTGATCAGATAATACGAAAAGAGAAGGTAATAAGTGTACTCAGAAAAGCTTATTCACTGAAAGCATTTTCCCCAGAAAATTTAGACTGATTAACTCAAAATTATAAAAATAAACTAAAGAGTAACTGGCTAGTAAGTTGGCCTGAATATTTTCCAGAGCAATTCAAGACAACAGCCCAAAGATAAACTTAGGTATCTAGAGAGAGACAGAGTTGGCAAGTACTTTTTTTCAGTTGGTACTCTGACTAGAAAAAAATGAAAGTGCTTTTCAGTAAAGAAAACTGTCTTCACCCCACAAATCTTACCCAGTACAGAGGAGTTCTCTTATTTAAATTATGCAACTAACAGAAAGGAAAAGGTTATGATAATTTTGAGAACATATGGTCTTTTTCATAGAATTAGACGGACCCTAAAGGTGAACAAGTAAAAAAAAGAAACTCAATTTACTCATTACAAGATATTTAAAAGTCCATCTACAAAGTCTTCTGAGAATTCAAAGTTTAACGGAGGATGTTTCTTTTCTTGTTATCCAGATCCACACACTTCTGAAGGACTAGAAACTTAGCATCCACAATTCACTGCTTTCAGTAGTAAAGGAACAATTGATCCAACCCATACATGCTGGGTTTTTAAGGAAGCCTGAGGTAATAAAATGTTCAAATTACTTTTCAATTCATTGGGAGTCAGACTTCTAACTCCTTAAGGCCTGTTGAAAATTATGTCTGTAACTTCGAATATAATTAAAATTTTGAAAAATCTTCTGTGAACCAGTAACTATTGATTATTTAATGGTTGATTAAAATTTCTTACTAACTACCGCTGGATTTTCACAGTAAGAACATTAGAACTGCTATTTCTATTTTTCACAAATGTCAATTCTGTCTGACACTGTGTGTTATTCAACATGAATGATACCTGGAAAATAATCCTGCATAGCAGTAGGCTATGGCATAAAAGCTGTCTATTGGTATAAAAGCTATCATTGTTGGTAGCATACAAACCAGCAAAAAAATTAGCTAAGCCAGTAAAAATACGAGCCTTTCATAAGAATGTATTTTATAAACTAGAACTTACTAATTTTCAGAACAGAAAACAAAGTTGGAGATTCAGATTCACATCCCTGTTCTGTTGAAGCACAGCGAGAGGCATTCAGGGTTCCAGTCCACCACCTGTGCCAGGGTGGGTTCTCCTATTCCCATGTGCTACACCCTTTGCCCATGTGCTACACCAAAAGGCATGAAAAACCCTGCTGCTGTTGCAACGAAATGCAAAAGTTAAATTAAACAACACAAAACTATTTTATGAAACTAGATTCTTGGCTTTCAGCCAGCTCTAGGGCAATCACACAAGTAGCTGAAGTCTAATACTTGAGAAATGAGTTTCTGCGCTGTCCTACAGGACAAGTCCAATGACAGCTCCTCTCCTGCCCAAGGCAGAAGTAGCCAATCCTTGACTCTATGACAGGGACAGCAAAAGACATTATTGTCAACACTTCTGAGAAGCTTTCAGCCAGCTGTGATCCTTTTTTACAAGTCATAAAATCTGAAGACTGCACTTTCTGGTTGGGAAGGTTTTGTGCTCATATGGTATTTTGCAGGAAGAGATTTGGGGTGCACAGACCTCACCGGGAAGTTGCACGTGGTTCTTCAGTTGATACTTTCAAGAGTTGGGAACGTCTACAATGTATGATGCTTGGGGATTTCTATGTGTAAGCATTAGAAATGGAGAAAGAGAACTTGTGTTTGGTCTAATAATGGACAAACACAGCAAAGAAATTCTAGTATTTCAATGCAGAAATAAAGAACAGCACTGCTTGTTTCCATGCCAGGTCAATTTTATTTCTGTTTTAATTATAGAGAAATGAAGGCATTGGGAAACTGCGCAACTTTCCAACAGTAAAAGAGTAGGCACTAACTAAATCCAAGATTCCTAACTAATGTGTATCCTGCCTACAACTGCCTTCATTGCCTTTGCTTTCCCTGCAGGGCACATTGGTTTTGTCCTTCAAAAACCGCTCTTGCATATGAGAATTGAAAACCTGGTCAAACAAGATACAAGCAGAAAAATGGAAAAGGTCTTAAGAGACCACATATAATATATCCATGCATGAAATGCCCCAAGTTTATAGAACAAAGTAAATATTTTAAAATATTTGTAATCAACATAGGGAGTCTTTTATCGCTACGCAGAAATCTACGCCAAGAAAAAGCTGCAGCACTCTTGTTTTTTAATGATGCAGCATACTGTTAATTTGGGTATAATGCCAAAAAGCTCCATAGTGATATTCAGGAAAGAAAGGGGTTTGTGAACCCCTCAATGTCTTAGATAAAATTGAATCTGAATGCCTAAACCAATTTGAAAGCAAATCAATTCAAAACTAATTTTCTCCACAACGTGCAGTTTTTTAACAAACATCTTTCACTGCAACAGAGATACTAGCAACACCCTTAAACACACTACATTTATTCCGTTCCTGATGTTGCACACAAAACATCAACACATTTCCAGTACTACTCAGACTACAGAGAAAACAGATGCCTGAATCCTTCCTCTTTTGTTGTCTCATTCCCATCATGAAAAAAAAAGTCCACCTTGCAGCTAGGCAAACACCTCGGAATTTCTCCTGCCCTGGTTTCTTGACCATTCATCAAAACCATCCTCTCTCTCACCTGCAGTTTTAAGGTCACACCAAGGCTCTTCACACGGCCTAAATAGGTCAAGACTCATTTCAAATCTCTCCAAGAACATGTGTATTCTCTTGCATTTTGTATCCAGGTGCTGCAGATACTGGGTGGGAAGGAAGAGGGAGACAGGGAGTTGTTGAAAGTGACTGAAGGCAGCTGAGAGGCAGCCCACGTGGACAGGGGTGCAGGGTGGCCCAGGAGGGAGACACAGAATAGATCTCACTCATCTTCTCCGTTCACGCAAAAGATGTTTTTCACTTTGTGTCCCAGAAGAGCTGCTTCCCTAGAAAGTTTTACACTTGTTCCTGCTAACCCAGCAAACAACTGACCACATCCTAGCATGCCCAGCAGTCTGGTATTATGCTACAGGGAAATGCTATTCCTCCTCTGGAAGGCTGCATAGCCCAAAATCTGAGCTTTGCCATTAAAAAAGGCAGCTACACTGCCTCTCACTAAGCAAAATTGTTCAACGCAGCCTGGTTCCTTAGGCATTAATTGTAATGGAAAACAGAATTATAGTCCAATTTTTAACAGCTTTTTAACCTAGCAATTGGCACATTTATAAATACATATATATACACACACACATATGCTTTGTCAATGTCTCACTTCTCATTATTTTTAAATGTTATCACACCCCATCATATACATGCTGTGTACATACAGCTATTACTCTTGGTTTATCCTGTTAAGTTAATGATAAGCCTGACAAAAAATGCGCTCTACTCCAGCAAGCCTCCAGACGGCACAGCGTACTCGGTGTAGGTATTGCATTAGCCACTTCACACAAAGCACAGGGATGGGAATGGAACCTCTTTCCAAGGAATAAGTGAAAGGTCAAAATCCCTCAGAGCCCATCATACACTAACTTGATTAAACTGATGCCACCTTCCAATCACATCAAGAAAACAAACGCGATTCTATAAAGTAAAGCATAGTACATTCGTGGCAAGATGGAGTTCTCTCACGTATTTGCATGGCTTTAATAACTAAGCATCAAAATTAGAATGTGCAATAGTAAGAGATGTAAGGGACAAAAGGTTGAAAATTAGGGGGTTTTTATCTTCCATAAAACTATGCGAAAAATCAGCCACTTCAGTTCCAGTCTCTGTCTCTGAATTTGCACAGGAAACAATCTTGAAAAATGCATCAAAAAATAAAGCAAATAAATCACATTGGTTGACAAACCAAGGAGCCTGTGGGTTTTTTAAAATCAAACCCTAATAATTCCTAAAAACCAGTATGTCCACAGTACTTTAAAAAAAACACGTAAACCCAGACAGCAAATAACTTCACACTCTCTTATCCACCCAGTAGTTATGATCCAGCCCTGAACATCAATGTGAAGCAGTATGAAGTTTCCTGTTACACTTTTTATTGCTTTTGAATCCAGCCTGAAAGTTCACCTTAACCTTCTAAGTACTGCATTAATCACATCCTCGTCTTTTGCGTTGACATAAGGATAGCATAAACGTTAAGAAAACAATGAATCAATATTTTAGAAAATCTGAAACAATACAATCTTTTGTCCTTTCTACACGCCCTTTTATAATTACACTTATATTAGTTCTTATCAAAACAAATCACTACTCCATTACAGTGCTTTCAAATCAAGGAGAAGAATAGGCATCTGAAGAAATGCAAAAATATTTTTGTCTAAGTTTAAGTTTCAAAAGGAAGCACAGAATCAGGCTGTTCTTTCAGTTATTCTGAAGTATTCAGAAGTTGCTTCAAAATGTGCTTTCTGTTTTCTCATTAACATTTAAAGCATCTTAAAAACACCTGGGGGAAAAAAACCTGAAAATAATAAAAAAAGCCCACAACAAAAAATCTCCAAGATAATAAGCTTAGTTTCCTTTTCAGGAATTGAGAATTTTTTCTACTGTGTAGTTCATTCTTTCTACTGTGTAGTTCATTCTTTCATGCCTTTATTTCTTTGTCCTGTAAGGATTTTCTGTCCTTTTTTTTTTTTTT
>VZSC01015407.1:241666-333595 GCA_013398225.1 Steatornis caripensis
CCCCCCCCCCCCCCCCCCCCCCCCCCCGCCGTGGGATCTTGGAATTAGACCGAGTTGCTCTTCACATTGCACTTTTTTTAAAAACGTTTTACAAGCACAGTTTGGGTTTTGCCCCTTTGTCAAAATTTAAGCTTCACAAAAACATCAAAGCCTTCATACCAAAACGAAGAAAAAGGAGCTGCTTTAATTATTTTTAAAATATTCTGCCTACGAAAAAGCTGTGCCAGACTCCACGGCCTCTGCAGTATTCGTCCTCTGAGGACGTCACCTACTTCATGTACTGGCGTTGGGACTCCCAGAACAGTCCCCACTGCTGTGGTAGTTTGAAACACCGAAAAGAAAATCTGGGAAATAAAATCATGATGTGTTTATGCACACACACACACACACACACATGGTACACGACTTCCAAAGCTCTTAGTCCTCACATGTACATTCGTTTACTGGAATTAATGCTCTTTATCGTGTTGACTGCCCGCAGGACCCAATCCTGAAACATTCCTGCGTGCCGGGTACTTACAAATTAAATATGGGTTCACTGCAAGTCTAAGCTACTCAACAGAGTATACAGAGCTTACCTCCCTGTATACCTCAGGACAACATACCCACTCATGACTGCAGACATTACTCCAATCTGTATGAAATTTCGCGAAGAAATATCAACAAAAATACTAGTCTGAAATCGTGAGAATTAGACCACAAAATTTAAAACCACGTGCTATGTGTAAGAAGAAATACGGCAAAGATACTCCACTAGGAAATAGGCACAAAGTTGGAAGAGAGAATCATTCCTGCAATCCAAATATAAAACACAGGAGATGAGCTCATACCGTGGACATGACACAGACCTGAGAGATTTTCCTTTGGTTAAATATTCAGAGAGCACAAAGTCGAAATTTTTTTCCTTCAAACCCTAGCACAATAAACTACATTTCTTTAACATTAGTACCATGTTTCAAAGAGTACAAGTCATTTTTTTTTTCTCCTGGGATATCAGAGTTTTTACTTCATGAATGAATTTCAAGACTTACTCATTGTGTGACACTAAAGACCCCATCATAAACAGAAAAAAAAAACCCCAACAGGTTAATGTAAATAAATCAAAGTATTCTATCTATCCCCAGCCATCTGTCTCCCCATAAATACCCATTCAAAAAATAGAATTTGCTAAAAGCGGTTGTTTAAAAAGTCTATCACATTATTGTTCCAAGTAAAAAAACAAGAGCAGAAAGTGCTAACAGTATCATCTTACCTGCCTTTCAAGCAAAAGTGTAAAAAACACAACACACAAGAAAGCCTACAAGCTGACAAAGACTCTGGATTAGCAACAGCAATTGACCCAGTGAAAACGAATCAGACTCACTTTTTCTTTAAATGAAACAGATTGCTCCCCTACATATTGACACATCAAAAAATATGATTACAGCTCAACTTGAAATCACAGCGTGTACCATACACCTTTATGCTCTTAGCAGCTTTGCTCATCAAAGCACTTGCTCAACAAGAAGTGTTTTTATGATCCCATAAATGTGCTAATAGTTTTGAACTGAGAAAGGTAAACGCACCTTATGTTAGGCTGCTTTGCATAGCCTCATTTCATAAGCTCTCTAGTAGCTGATGAGCAAGAGCCCCATTTTTTTCAACCTCCATTAGTAGTGAAAAGTTTTGAATTAGATGCCTCACTGGAAGTCCCGAACTTTCTAGAACTTGAGTGTGAAACTAAATTTAGTTTTATCAGCAGCACCACAAATTCGACAGGAACGTATCAAGGTGACCCTATACGTACCGATGTGTGTAAGATCAGTACCTGAACTACAGTATGTTCAAAGTAACATAATGCAAAATCTTTGGTACATCTCTGGTTTGTGTATCTGTGAGCACTGGGATGCAATGAAGGACGCATTTACACTTTCACAGGGGAGAAAATTCTATAATAAATTACAATGACAGTACCACAAACAGAATACTGTCTTTTCACAGTTTGTGTGAATCTGATGACAAAGATGCCATAAACAAGACCAAAGAGTGTAATGGGATTAATCCAAGATTATCTTCATTGATCCTTTCCGTAAGTACAGTGAAACCACATTCGCTTAACAGCATTCAAGAGGATAATGAGTAAGCAGGAATTACCTAACTTCAACGTCAGCATTGGGCTGAGAATACCAAACAACCATGCAGAATACTGGACACAAATTAAACCAAGATAAAAGCTGCTGTCACTTACAGAAGGACCACCAGGAGACCTACCTATGTTTCATCATCCAGTTATATAAGCAGGACAGATAAAGATAGCTGTAAGCTTGAGACTAGTTCAGTATGCCAGGGATACACTTCTCAGCATATACTTATAGCCTAGAAAAGTGAGATAAAGCCTTTTCCAAAGGTGCTCTGGGTTATATTTTTGCCTACCAAGTCTGGGGTCAGAAGAGAGGTGGTTTTATTCATAAAACAAAATGTAGTATGACTATTTTTAAGTGGTTCAAATGTATTTGAGAAATAAGGAAGTGCCCTTAGTACCTACTCCAATATCTGGCCATTGTTTAAATAACACAACTGAAAAACATTAACTGTTCATAATCAAGGAAAGCTAGAAACTTTACTTAAGGAGCTATGGATGGTAAGTTGATCTTTATCAACTCAGTAGGACAAAGAAGGAAACAAAGGCAAATATGTAACAAACAAAACATGCTGCCTATTACTGGCAGGTCAGGCATGTTCCATACAGAACAGAAAAAATATTTATATAAAGTTTTTCCTAGGAAAAAACCTTTTGTTTCTAGATCACAGTCATTACTGTTATGTTTGTTGTGTTGCATATGTTATTGAGGGGTTTAGGGTGCTTAGTTTTAATCTAAGTCATCTGTTCACATCATATATTCCTGCATAGATGATGTTCATATCTTATATTCCCGACAGTCCAAGTGTGTATTTTCTGATTGAAGATACACATAGAGAAACTGTCCGAGTGTGCAGGGATGGGGTTGGGAAAGCCAAAACCCAGCTGGAGTTGAATCTGGTGAGGCATGTGAAGGGCAACAAGAAGAGCTCCTACAGATATTTCAGCAGCAAAGGACACACAAGGGAAAATGTGTGTCTGCTGTGGAAATGGAGCGGGGAATGTGGTGACAGGGACATGGGAAACACCAAGGTGCTCAGTGCCTTCTTCACCTCTGCCTATGCTTGTAAGATAGGAATCCCAGGCCCCTGAGACATGAGGGGAAATCTGGAGCAAGGAAGTCTTAGCCTCGGTGGAGGAGGATCACATTAGCGAACATTTAAATGAACAGAAGTAGACATAAACGACTCCCTGGGTCCTGACGGTATCTCCTCATCAGTGCTGAGGGAGTGGGCTGATGCCCCTGCAGGGCCACTCTCAATAGTCTCTGAAAGGTTGTGGTGACTGGGATGGGTTCCTGAGGACTGGAAGAAAGCAAATGTCACTCCCATGTTCAAGAATGGGCAGACGGAAGACCCAGGGAACTACAGGCCGGTCAGCCTCACCTCAGACCCTGGGAAGGTGTTGGAACAAATCCTCCAGAAAAACATACCAAACATATTAAAGACAAAGAAATGACAGGAGTAGTCAGCACAGGGACTCTAAAGGGAAAATCATGCTGGACCAGGCCGAGAGCCTTCTATGATTAAATGAGCAGTGACCATTTATCTTGATTTTAGACATTTTACATAGCCTCCCATAACATCCTCATAGATAAAGTGATGAAATATGGACTAGATAAATGGACAGCGACGTGGACTGAAAACTGGCTGAATTGCCAGGCTCAAACGGTTGTGATCAGCACAAAGTTCAGCTGGAGGCCAGTCCCTAGTGGTCTACCCCTGGGATTGATAGCAAGGATAATACTTCTTAATCATCTTCCTCAATGACACAGGTGATGGGACAGAATGAACACTCAGCAAGTTTTCTGATGCAAAACTGGGAGGAGAGGCTGATGTGCGAAAGAGTTGTGCCATTTAGAGGGACTTCAACAGGCCAGAGAAATGGGCTAACAGAAACTTTATGAAGTTTCACAACGGCAAATACAAAATCTTGAACCTGGGGAGGAATAGCCCCGGGCACCAATACATGTTGGGGGCTGACCAGCTTGAAAGCAGCTCTGCAGAAATGGACCTTGGATCCTAATGGACGCCAACCTGTTCATGAGCCAGCAACGTGCCCTGGAGTGCTGTGTCCCAAGCTGGGCTCCTCAGTACAAGAGAGACAGGTACATGCTGGAGTGAGTCCGGCAAAGGACCACAAAGGTGATTAAGGGACTGGAACATCTGTGATATAAGCAGATGATGAGAGAAATGGAACTATCTGTTCAGCCTGGAGCAGAGAAGGCTCAGGGGCATCTTATCAACATGTATAAATACCTGATGGGGAAGTAAGGAAGATGGATCCAGAATCTTCTTGACAGGACGAGAGGCAATGGGCACAAGCTGAAATACAGGAAATTTCATTTAACATAAGAAAACACATTATTATTGTGAGGGTGGTTGAACACTGGGACAGGCTGTACACAAAGGTTGCGGAGTCTCCATCCTTGGAAACAATCAAAATCTAACGGGCACGGACCTGAGCAACCTGCTCTGACCAACCCTGCTCTGCGCAGGGGGTCGGACCAAGTGATCTCCAGAGATGTCTTCCTGCTTCAGCCAGCCTCGGAGTCTGTATCTTAGCCACTATGATAGACTTCATGGTAAAACACAACACAGTTGCACGTTCACTGTTTTCAGCTACCAGAACTACTTCTATTTAATTATCCAGGCTGGAGAAAAAAAAGAAATCAAAACCAATTTGGGGTTAGACAAGTAGGTACATAGTTACAAGTGAAGGCTGAAAAGTGAAGACAGGCTTGGCTCATCCATAAAAAAAAATATGTATGTACAGAGATGAAAGTAGAATTCTGGTCTGAATCACATACTGGAGCAAATCCAGCTGAGACCACCAAGCTGCTGAAGGGCTGGACCTCAGGATGTAGGAGGAGAGGCTGAGGGAGCTGGGCCTCTTAAGCCCACAGAAGAGAAGGCTCAGGGGAGACCTCATTGCTGTCTACAAACGCCTGACCAGAGGATACAGAGAAGATGGAGCCAGACTCTTCTTGGAGCTTCAGTGGAACTACAAAAGGCAACAAACATAAGTCGGAACATGGAAAATTCTGATTAGATATAAGGACATTTATTTGTTTGTTTGTTTTACCATGAGAGTGGTCAAACACTGGCACAGGGTGTCCAGACGGGCTGCGGAATCTCCTCATGGAGGAATTCAGTGGAGGAATTCAAGACATGACTGGACACAGATCTGAGCAACCAGACCTAATTAGATCTGTTTTGAGTAGGGTGTTGGACTAGAGACCTCTGGAGGTCCCTTCCAGCCTCATTTGTACTGTGGTGCTCTGAGCACCATGATTGCAGAATGACTAAGTATGTAACTCGTAGGCAACTTTCCAAGCATAAGTACACAGAGTACACACAGGAGCTTGTAACTGCTTTATTCTTGATGAAACCTAAAAGAATAAAAAAAATGCATGTCATAAAAGACAATGAACCTCTCCTCTTTCAAACTGGTTACTGAGAACCATCTCTGCAAAGCTACCAGCAAGAAGTTAACCTTTGTCATCAAAGACTGGTTTGGAAGATTTAAATAACTGACACTTACTTTACATTTATTTTATTAAGTGCATAACAAATCACATGAATATGATGGCAAGCTTTTCACTCCTGAAGTCACTTGTAATTTATACCTTTAACTGCTACCCTTTCAAGACAGCAGGTTTTTTTTTCCTCACAGGTATGTATACAGAACCAAGTGATATCTAACTCCTGGTGAAGGTTCTTGCATGTACTACAAGATTTACCAGTAATATTAAGAGGACCTGCACCAACAAAGCAAAGCAAAGCAAACCAAACCAAACCGAAAAAGGTATTAATGCCAGAGGAGAATCCTGAAAATATTTAGCAGACATGCACGTGTGTGTGTGTGTGATGGTGTGTGATGGGGAGGGGCAAAAGGTGAAGCTGCTCACTGAACTATACTCACAGCATTTGTTCTCAGTGAGCATGCCAACCCCAGCAGGTACAACTCTGCACTGGCAACCATTGCTAATGGCAGAACCCAAAGGGCAAGGCGATGTGCTGGGCAGACATTTGAAATCAGCTCAGCTGTTGATGTGCTGTGGCTCTGTTCATACATATAATGCCAATGCAAGAAAAGGCTTCCTCCCTTCAGCCTCGGCACTATGTAAACAGAGCTTCCTTTCTCTCACAAGCATGCTAGGAAGCCTGCACGGCACTGTGCTGGGTGGATAATATCCTGGCAGTAGTGCCTCCTTTGCCCCTTAACCAATTCCACAGTACAGATGTGCCCTGTAACCCCAGGATTTAGACCTCAAATTGGTACCTCCTTCTGCCTGGATATGCTTGGACCTCCTCCCCTCAGACCAGACCTGGGGTTACTATCTCCATAAGTACCTCAACTGGTTCCACTTAGGTTCAGATTTGCTCCCACTGGGACTGATGACGGAGCAGTCAACGACCAGAACAAACCCCTCAGAGTGCTCTGCTATTTGTTCACAGGAGAAAAGGAACAAACACGTCTAAAACCAGATTCACACGCTTTCCTATATTTCCTTGAAATTCACCATTCCTTGAGTCCTCTTATAGACCCCTTGTCTGTCCCACGTCCTTTCCCTAGACAAATATTGGAAATGAATGCTCTCACACACAAAAGGGACTTTCAGCTGTTTACTGATCCTTTCTGCTCTAGATGCCAGCTAGGTGGAAGTGCTGTGTCTCTTTACATTGGATTCTAGATGCTATATGAACTGTTACTTTGGTGCTACCATCATGCACTTCCTCCAACAAAATCAAGGGTCAAAACCACATAAAAAATAAAAAAGCAACCAATTACATAATAAAACTTCTTTTTTCTAGAAATGGCTCTAACAGGAAATTAAACTACAGACTTCCAAAGTAGTTTTCATACTACAGTCTGACTGGCATAAATGGAACCAGCACTTGTTGGCACTGTGCTTGAAGACATACAAATGCACTAGGAAAGACTTCCCTGCCCTGAAGTCTTCATATATTTTTTAGCTACCTGAGAAACCTCCAGATGAGTGGTTTAATTCACTGGCTAGTGTTTCAGAGAGTTCCTAGGAGCTAGAGTTAAGTTAATTTTCTTCAGGGCATGAGGTTTAGGTTACATTTTTTGTTTGAGAGAAATACATTCCAAATGTCATCCATGTGCTTTCCTCTGCCTAGCAATCCCTTGCAGGCATCACCCTGCACATCTTTTACTAGGGAGTTAAGATGGGCATCTTCATTCTTTCCTACTGGGCTTTTCCTCCAAAAGATTAATTTCCAGCCTTCCTTGTTTGCTTTGTGCTGGGCTTGTATTCCCAGGCTACTTCTCTAGGAAATTGTGTGTTGCAGACTATCTGTAATATCTCAGAAGCCTGCTTTGAAAGGGCCAGCTTGTCCTGAACCAGGATCCAAAGATAAATTGGGTAGCCAGAGGCTTCATATACAAGCACCTAAAGAAGGTGGTCAGCTTTTTATTCTTAAAAATCAGTTGAAAGCATCTACTGTCTATGGGTGTTTAATAATATTTTTAGGATACTTTTGTGAAGTTTTCTCATTTGATTCATTTAACTCCAAACCTCTAGTATGGTCCCTTACTCATACTGCTAATGTATGCAGTAACTGATTTGACTAAATCAACCGTAATCACTTATGGAACTGATTTTGCCATTGCCTATCTCTGTTATCCTTCCTATTCTATCTTTTGCTCATCCTTTCACTTAGGCATAAGTTCAACAAATATTTGAAGGTTCTGAACCTTGTTTCTTCAGTTTTCTCTGACTGGTATACTGGGTACACTGGAGAACCGATGTCAAAGATCACCGTTAGTATGCTCAGGCCAAAAGGCTGATATGAAAAACACCAGTGTCTCTGATGATATCTTCAGAAACCCACTGCAACCTAAAAGGCACCAACAGAGCCCTTGCGAGACCTACTCAAATGTGACCTAAAAATGCCTAGAGCACTTTTATGAAGCACTGGAGCAGACTCCCTTGGAAATCCAGGACCTACTTTTCCTTCAGTGAATTCCAAATGGATCTGAAACACAGTGAAGAACAATCTGTACTCCTCATGGACATTACTGCTTTTTAGTTTTTCAAACTTCAATATATTGAAGCTGTACTATTTTATTCCAATGTTGTAATTAATTAGCACCACCTCAAAACAAAAATATACACTCAGTGTGTGCTATAAATAATTACAATTAATTCTGTAGAAAACAATCTGATTTTTGATTCAGCGTACCTGTAATAAATATAAATTTCTCTTTCTAAGGGCAACCTTATTTTGATGCACTCTTGTACTTGCCAAGTTCTTAAAGACATCTCCACTTCTGGGCCTGCTTTCCATGTATAAGTATGTCTCAAAGGATACCAACCTAATTAACCTCCTTCTGTGTCTAGTTTGCACTCAAGTCAGACCCAGAAGCACAGTCACTGAGAGCCCAGGAAAGATACAGTCAATCTGCTTTTGGTTTGGGGCTTCTATTCCAAAATCCAAATCTGCCTGAAGCAGCTCCTCATTGAAGCAGTAAATAATATTCTGCTCAGTCCTAAGTTGCTGTTTATTTAATGTGGAAAGAATACAAACTCTTCAGCTGTGAAGGTCTAGAGCTCTCCATTAAGCATGTAAATACTGAAGCATTCTGAAAGCTTGCAACCTGGCCAAATTTGAGCAATTTTTGTAGTACTGTTAAAGGCACCTTCCCTTCTGTCCTGGTACGTTAACCGAAGGGCAGAAGACACTTTCTGGAAGAGATTGCCTGAATATTGGTGGAAGGATGGGTTTCCTCCAAATTTCTGAATCCTTTTGGCAGAAAGGGAAAGTGAAGAACATGGATAATTTTAACATAAAAAAATCATGGTTTGCCAGAAATTGATTGAAAGCAGGATCTTAGAGTGGAAGATGTTAGGCATCATTCATAGATAACACTTGCCAGCCTGAAGAAAAAACCACTGTAAACCTGGACAATATAAAGCAGGAGTCCCAAGCAACCACATACTGAATATTTTAAAACATTAAATATGTTAAGAAATAGAAATCCGTAACACAGAAGGCCTACGTGCAAAGTCCAAGGCATAGCAGTGAGGTCAATGGGAGCTGAAGAGTCTTTACAGCTTTTAGCAGCAAGCGCATAATTATAAGCGTGGAAGTGTTTAAAAACTGTGCTTTACTTTATGTGACTTTTAAAAAAATAGTACTTTCAGGTGTACATTGACTTAAAGCCTGAAAGTTCCAAGCAAAGAAACCGGAATTGCACTTCCTTCGTCTAAGTCGTCAGCTTCACACTAATTGAGTAATAACAACATAGTGATGTAGCTACCCCTTACCATTCAAACTGTAGACTTAGTCTTTAAATGGTGACTTGCTTAGTGTAAAGTCCCTAAAGACCTAGAAAAATACGGCAATAAAAGGTAATCAGAAAACCACGTGTTTTACTGAGTTTGACTGGAGGTCTATTAATTTTGTATGATTTCTGTTTTGAGATCTAGCTGAACACATCAGTGGGAGGCTAATTTAAATGATGCTGGAATTGACGCCTTCTGAATTTTCAACACTATTGTGCCCATAAAGGCTAACTCGGCAACATTAAACCATGAAGTTCCACGCCAAATGTTGTGTTCATAGCTACCTTCAAGTCCTTGGGCTGAACTCACCCGACCATGTTGTTTAGGAATGAGGCATTTCCACATCGCTTCAGGATCCCTCTTTTTAAGAAGACACTGATAATACTCCTTTGCATTTTTTTACTCTTTATAGCACAGATAGTTCTAAGGCTACTAGAGCACAATTAATTTGAATATTAAGATATCTCATTTCTACTTAGTCAGTTAACATGCAAACTCCTCATAGTTCTTTTTGTAAACTTACATGTCATAGTAGGTGAGATATGCTACACCGAAAATAATAGCAGTAATGATAGATCAGAAAAAAAGGTGCAAAAAATAGTTTTAAAAGTCCATGTTGTTTAAGGTTTTGCCTAATTTAATATTGAAAAATTCCCTAACATATTACTTTACTCTAAGGAGAACAATACTTACATTATCACTTGAAATAATGATTAAGTTTGTCTCTGTTACAGATTCTGATTATGAAATCTCTTTAGCTACAAGGTAAATAAATTGGCCTACGATCTTTCTGTAACATGTCAGAGGATCTATTTCAAGCATATCATAGGCTAAGCTAAAGAGCCTTGCAGAATGCAAAAAAATCAGACTCCAAAAGAAGAAGATACAACATAGCCATTTTTCCTCAGGTACCTTCAAAACCAAAACTCTTTGTTTTGGGACACACTCAGCAGGAAAGCTGGCACTTGGGGCATCCATAAAGCCAAAGAGGAAGAAAAATCAAAAGCGAGAAAAATACAATTCTGATGGAAAACATCATACAAACCCAGTGCTTCTGTTTGATTTTTTAAACTGGGGGTATATTCCAAGTAATCTATAATAGATTTTAAACAACAATTGGACTTTTAATATTGCTAGAAACATAAAATATTATTAAAGCAATAACTGTAACATCTAATATTTCAAAATATTCTATTTATTTCTTAAATCAGCATTTTACTTATGATAGTCACCACATGTTATTCCCACTAAATAAGAAGCTATGTATAACCAATAACAAAAGCCAAATAAACTGAAGGAAGATTAATCAGAAATAGCATCAGTTCTGATATAGCTATAGTACTTCATACACATTTATAGTACTTACAGAAAACGTTTAGTTATAAGGAAAAGGAAGACACACACATCAACGCACATGCACACAAATGTCAGAGTTCTTTAGAAATTATCACAGCATGATCTCCACTTATGTGTGTTCCCTTGTGGAGTGCTAACACTACGTATAATGGAGACTGTGGAGTGGAAATACCAGCAAAGATCAACCACTGTAAATCTTTCTGCAAGCACTGGAACTGACACAGCTAATTAAACTGGTTCATATAAGAAATAGGCAAGTCCATAAACACAGTGGAAAGACAAGTAATTCAAGTAGTTAATTCGCATAACAAAACGCAAGTCCATAAAGTTGTTTCCAATTCAACGCTGCCCTTAAGAAGTGCAGTCTCTTTAAAAGGGAGCATGTAGAGGCAGTAAGGGTCATCAGCTCAGCATTAGACAGTACATGACATGGGTGTGAATCAACTATCTGCTCCCAAAGAGAAGCAGGCTAAAAGTCTGTGGAAGGAAAGGACAGGAGAGGTCCTCTTGTCTCTGCTCAGGTCTCTCTCTACTGATTCCTGCCTCCTACTATTCCTGAATATATCACAAAGAAACTAAGATCCACGGCAAGAAGCCCACAGCAACGGTCCCAAAGCAAGCTATTCCTTTCTCACCTTTATACTATTGCTTTTGAGAATTCAAAATACACATGCTTGGTAACAGAGAGATGAATAGAAATGTACTGTCTTGAATTTCAAACTGCCAGTTGTTGAGTCACTTGACAAGAAGGTGGAGCTTTTTGGTTTATTTGTTCAGTTGAAAGAAACGGTATTGTCTCCTGCACATTTTACTTGAGTACTTATTCTTCCAATCTGTCCCAAAGTGAAGTGAAAAGTAATTTCATTTTCACATTGATTTCAATACTGGAACTAGCAAGACTCCTGGCATTGATCCTTATTACAGGCTTCGCCTTTCTTCAAAGACAGCTTTGAAATAATTATTCTTGAAATAAGAATGACTGGAGTGATTTTCTGAGCCAGCAAAAGTTTAAAACAGTTCCAGAGGAGTCTGAGGGTACTTACTGGGAGAAGAGTGGGAAGGAATACAGATCAAGGAAACAAATGGCCCAGCTAGATGACCTGCAGAGTATTTTACTGAAGGCAGAAACATCAACTAGCCTCAAACAGAATACAAAAATGTAAAGTTTGGGTAGAACTGGATTTTGACCGGATGTTCTCTTGTTGAGCCTGGACAATAGGAACAGGAAGATGGGTGCAGATGTAGGCAGTTCTGCCATACACACAACTTTCAGCTTCATTCTGGTTTATATACCATACTTACAACACAATATAAACTCTTTGCATTCAGCCCCATTCTCACCAAAAAAAAACAGCTTCCAAAAAACCAGTTGCTTTAGTTTTCCACAGCTCTTCCCTGTCAACAGCTAAGCCAGCTGTGAATGCTGTTCAATACTTTCACAAGGCAGAGGAAGGAGGAGAAAGGAGAAACTACACCCCTGTGCTCCGGCTGGAAAGTTTCACTACTGTCTTGGGCATCATGTTTTGTGAGTGCCAGCCTGGGTTGCGTAAGTGATCCCTGTGGCCAGCCATCCTGCCTTTCCCTGTCGGCCTGGGAGGAACAGATGGAACAAAACCAGGTCTTCTGCAGGGATTTGAGTGACAAGTTACAGCATTTCCAGATTTAAAAAAAATATACAAATGTCAAAGAGAAATCTAATGACATGTGCTTGTTCATAAATGCATGCTGAAATGAACAGCAGAAAAAAATGTTGCCAGTGGCAAAGGAAGGTGTACTAATAACATTTAAATACAGAAAGTCTCAGTGTACTGTGAAATATTATACATAATTAAAAAATATAGAAAAAAATCAACACTGCCATTGCTTACAAGCCCATCTCACTGGACATGAGGGTTTTTCCCCCCACCACGTATTTAAATATTATTTTCCAAATGCCCTAGCTGCAACTTTTGAAAGCATAATTCAAAAGATTCAAGATAGATACTGATGCAGAAGGACTGCAAAAAGCTACAAAAATTCCACTCAGGTGTAGAGCGCGCATCTTGCTTTTATTAATAGCTACAAACGAGAAACCATTTTGGCATGTAAAGGATGGGTACTGTGTTTCCATAGCTGGTTTAAGCCCAATAGCTGAAATAACTTGCTGAGGGACACATCTACTTGCAAAATGAAAAAAATATGGACAAATATAAACTTGTTTCATCACTAACAAAATACAAGTATTTTAATGAGACAAGGCGGGTTCCAAATTGATTCAACTGATCTACAGAAATTAGGAATCAATTTCAGTAAACTTCTAACTTGTAGATCACCTCTGTAGAGCATGCTCTAAGCCATTTGAACATACTGTGGTGAAGCTTGTCAGTTGTCTGTACCTAAAGCTCGGACATAGAGAGGTCCTGTGTATTGCCAATGCCTTGATATGTATGAAATAAACCGTATTTATTTTCAAACTAAGATGTTTTCAAAATGTTTTGCTTAAGGTAATATAACAAACAGAGAACACGATATGGACCTCAAAGACATTGCCCTGGGGCTGTTTTATTCCACAGCCATCTAATATAGGGACTTACAAACTCCAAAGCACCTGGAACTGGCTGCCATCACAGAAAACATATTGAGCAGATGGCCTGCAACCTGTTTCAGCTTGCAATCTCCATGGCCCTAAAACATTAATTTCAGTAAAATATGTAGTGAAACCTCATCACAATGTGTGGTACTTGTAAAGTAGGATCTCATTTTAAAACCCTCTTGAATCAACATAAGTTTATTTTGAATTTCATTGTGCTACTTACTGTATGTCAGGCACATAACCCAAACCTATATCAGAACATCATATGCATCTCCTGCCAGAGAAAAAAAGAACACATATTAAATAAAAATAAGACTAAAAAAAAGAGTGGGGCTGCTTGTTTATGAACAATATATATACTCTCTGATCATAAACGAACACTCAGTCCTCAGAACCAGGCAGGACCTAATCTGAAATCAACCCCTCCAATATGTTCCCAGGTGTGGACATCAGCTCCTCAGCACCAAATGTTTTGCTTTTCAGATTTGCTTCTATGGCACTCTAATATTTGCTAATGCAAACAAGCAAACTGATGCATTAAATTCTAACTATCATTAACTCTGAAGAGCTACATTTTAAGTTTTAAGATCTTGATAAGCTTTCAGCATCGTGCAGCTGTTCGCATAAAGTTGTAAGTAAACTGTAGTGCCAAATCTTTAGTTTGGTTTCAGACATACGAAGCAAACATAAAATATTCAAACCAATGGGCCTCTACTACTGTTTATTCAAGGGTGATTTGACCTGAACCGTAAGCAGGATCCAGTGGTACTTCTTGGTGTGGGCAGCCATCACATTTCTGGCATAGTCCACTGCAACACCAGCGGCATGAATACAAACAAAAGACCTGGGACCGTCAGCTGTGTAAGTCAAACTGTACTGATGTGAGATTTTTGGAACTAATATTCAGTGATTTCTTAGCTTTTTACAAACACATTTTTAAAAGTGTTTATTTTCTGCTAGCCAGCATTACAGCTTGAACTTTATGTAAGTCATTTGTAAAGATATCTATACCAAACATCTGTAACAAACCTAGGATTTCAGCTAGGCAGAGAACTACTACATGCATTGACAGGTGCCCTGGACTCCCCCACTGGGCATCTGACTGACCTGCAAGCAGTTCTGGCTACCAAACTGCGTCCTTTAAACAAGTTACACAGTAAAATAGACTCATTTCACTCCTGCACTCCCTAAATATTTACTCATTCTCCTAAATCCTCATTCTGCATCCAATTGCCTCAGCTGCCTCTGGGAGGCCCGCACGACCCGCAGCCACTTTATTTTTCTTTTGTCCCGCTAAACTCCCTTCCGACTTCTGGGCCGCGCTGTCCCGATCCATGCCCTTTGTAAGTGCTTCCACAGCACGGGTTTAAGCTCGCCTCTGCAGCAACAAGTGAAGGCGCAAGCTGTACAAATTCCCTGTGTCATGGCACCTCTCTTCTGGAAGGACACTACGCAACTCAGGGCTCAGTAGATGCTGCTCTGGAGAAGAAGCACCCATGACCAAAGGGGCAGTTCTGAAGAAATGCCACGAGGAACCTGTGTTGCCTACAAAACAGGATGGACAGGAACAACAGATAGACTTGGTGGGAGACCAGGGAACAAGTTATGCTAGGATTTATTTAGAAGAAAAGAAATACATGGCAAAGGAACAAGGTTTCTGATACTACCGTGAGGTTAACCAGCTGTATTGATTTTTATCTCCGTCTCAGTGGCTTTAGCTCTCCTCACATTTCTGATTATTGGCAGTACATGTATATTTTCTATTACATTAGACTTGTCAGACAGTTCTCCAAAGACATCAAACTTTTATGGTACACCAGCAAAGAAAAAATTGCTTTCATATGACAAGGTCTGTGGTGGGCCTAGCTCCTCTGCTTCATTGGCGTTATGACAGAAGTCAAATACACACGGGCTTAGAAAACAGACCTCAGAACGCTCATTCTACAAAACACTTTTCTTTAGTTCTAAAGCAGTAACTTTGGGCTATCCTTAGATCTAAGGACACATTACTATACAGAATACTTTAAGCGGTGTAAATTATTCCATAGCAGCAAATCTCAGCTACAAAATGTCAAATGGTGAAAAAACTTCATGTTGTATGAATAGATATGCTTGACTCTTAAATGTTGCCTTCATAAATCAAGTCACTACATAGGCTGTCCTGCAGTTAGGACCTTGCTGATAGGTGGTATAGTATGACCACTTACTATTCTGTGACAAACTGTAAGGAGGAGACCAATGCTGAGTTTTAAAAAGCAAAACCCTCATCTGAGCCCTGGTATGCTTTACATTATCTGCTGATGCCTCCTTCCAGTTATCTTTCTAATTCCTAGTGGTATCTCAAATTCTGACTTTCCAACATGCAGATAACTTAGTCTATGAGCATGCTCGGCAGACCTTTTAGCAGAGCAGCTTGAACGTTGATTATTAAACTGTACTGTCCATGCTTAATCATTTACAAAGCATTAGTCTGTTTGCAAACTATTACAGAATTCCCTGTCAAAATTGATTCATCTCTCCCCAGCTGTTTTAGCTGCAGAAATTTTCAAAAAGCGAGTTAAAAAAAAAGCTGTTGAATTATTGTATCTTTCTTCCCTGCCTCAGAATCAGAGATGCTATCATTGTCATCTACTTTCCCCCTAAAACCAAACCAAATAAACCCCCCCGCACACTGTAAAGCAGAAAGCACTTCAGCTTCTGAGCTTCACAGAGGTTACAACCCCAAAAAATGTATCTAAAAGGAAAACTGGAAACTTTGTTAAACTTCATTACATGTATCACCTCTACTCCATTCACAATAACTGTGTATCATTTAGGAAGAGTGTTAGAGGGGCGTTACCTTAAATTCCACACTGTAAGCGTATGCAGAAAAATTCAACGCTACCTCTAACAAAGAGGGGAAGAGGAGTAGCGCTGCTTACTTTGTCACTTACATTGACCTATTTAAAAGGAGCTTTCACAGTAATTTAAAAGTAATCAATCACTTAAGGACAAGCCAATCTTTCTATTTACCCAAGCCATACAAGGATTGCTTTTCTAATTTCCTAAGGACTCATTACCTTGTAGGTGAGAAACAAAACAAAAAGCTAAAGTATAACAATATTTGAGGTTGTATTTTACTTAGCATGACATGTAAACTGGAGAGCAGATTTACAACTTTGAAAACTTAGCACTTCTGAGTAGTGTAAAACACATTTCTACATGCCTCCAAAAAGCCAACGACTTCCTATTGACTAAGGACATCTCTTTCAGTCGTTCACCTCCCTGTCCTGTTTTGCTCCAATGAGTCGTCATTTTAATCCTCCAAGTGCTTCTGATGCACTTATACCGTAGCACGTTGATACCATCTGCTTTTTAACTCAAGAACTGCCACAAGAAAGTATTTCACATCAGCCAGCCCAGAAACTGAGCGATTTTACAAGAGGAAGAGTCTGTGTGCTGGTCTTGCTCTTCCTAACACTCCTTGTGCTGGGCACTGTGTTCCCTCTCGGAGAGGGGTCCAGGTCAGAGTAGGGGGAAGGATATGGGGAGGTTGAACCCCTGCATTGCAGGGAGGACAGGGAGACCCCGTCCCATTCCTGCTCCCCGCACTGTGGCCAAGCAAAGCTGGCATGCACTGTGACCACCTCTGGCCACCACTGAGGCTACTGAAGCCACTTACGGTCTGGCCCGCAGTGCTGCAGGCCTGATGCCAATCACAAGGCGGAGGAGCCCCTCATCACCCCCTCAAAGCCTGGCACCCTCAGAGGCGATGTAACACAGAGGTGCAGCAGCTTGTGCTGGGCCTGGCCCCAGAGGTCTCCTCCGGACCTTGCATGGCATGTTCCTTAGCTCCAAGAGAGCACTCTCACCTCTCCACTGGCCCTGTAAGCCACCACCTGAAGGACACCGAGTGAATGATCTGAACTCTGGATGATGACCATCCATGCCACACTGCTCCAGGGCACTGCATGATGGCCCAGGAGCCTCATATTCCTGAAGACTGTACTGTCTGCTTCCCCTCAACACGGCAGTTCTCCCTGTCCACACCAATAATCATAGAATCATAGAATGGTAGGGGTTGGAAGGGACCTCTAGAGATCATCTAGTCCAACCCCCAAGTCCTTCACAGAGCAAGCTAGTAGCCCTGGTGCTGTTTCAGCCCTCCTGCTGCCAGACGGTGCGTCAGCACATGCAACATGTGTCCCATCCAGCAGCAGGAGATGTTGAAGTTCATCATGGATGCCAAGTAACCACAAACAGAGAGCCACTGCCATCTGCACCCACGTAACGTCAACCACACTGCTCCCTTGCCACCAAGGAGGCAGCCCTCTCTGCCACCACTGGCAGCTCAAGGCATTGCCTGACCCTTTGGTAGGACCCAGCACAGCTGGACTTGGCTGCAGACCTACAAACTGTATAACTTCCACTACACAACTGCTTTAGCAAAGGATTTCAAGAGAAAATGGTAACCAAATATAAAAGAAGAGGCCTCTTCCGTTGCAAGGGAGATGAACAATTGTTCAAGAAATTGTTAAGAATACCTGCTAACTTCAAGTTGGTTCAGATTTACATGGGATTCATTTTTATTTTCACATACAGTTTCATACTCTAAAGAATCAAGTTGTTTGGTTCTGGGTTTTGGTATTTTTTTCCCAATTAAGCACTTGCTTCATTCAAATAGAAGCATCTAAAGACAGTGTATTCCTAAAAAAAGTAGTCTTGTCTTCTACTTAGCACCACGGAATAGTCTTCTACCATCTGAGAAGGGAAATGATAGCTTCTGCCCTTGGTGCAAGGGTATCTTGCTGGTAATGTTAATTCTTTTCAAGAAGACGGGCTCCCTCTTGCTCCTCTGTATTCAGCTCAGGAAGTAGATTTCAGGTTCAAGCTTCTTTTTCTTGAAAAAATTGATTTCCTTACGTCCTTTTTAAAAGCAGAAACATTTTAAATGGGCATAACCAGAGATTATCCCTGGAAAAAGGGTTGGGTTGCTACTGAATATTACAAACCAGCATGATATCAGCTCTCCAGAGGAAGCAGGGGAAGAGTACCACCCTGAATAGGGCCCAGCAGCAATGAAAGAAATTTAATCTCAAATTAAATGAGATGGGAGTCATTTCATAACATACTTGAGATGAATATTTTATTCATCACACAACTACAGGAAATAATTAACCCTATAGATAAGATTTTGTAGTAATAATAATAAACATGATTAGAAATAGCATTATCACCTTGTAATCCCTAATGTATACTCTGTTCATCAGATGAAACTAGGCCAAATCTAAAAGAAAGAGCACGTACAGCCTCAGCCCATGCAGGGAAACCAGGAAAATACTCAGTCATACACAACATAAAGTACAGGAGAAGAAACAAGTAAATTAATAGTCCATTGGCAAGGACATAGTATGGTATTTAGGAGCTTGTTTCTCCCAGGATCTGCCACTGTGAGCCTCTGGGCAAATCACTTCACTCTGAGAGCCAATTTATATATCTATAAATTAAACAAGAGAGTAGGGTACTCTTGGCAGAGTGCGAGAGTTTATGCTGGGGGCAACAATTCTTAAAAAGACTTGGCACTAAGAGTGGACATGACTCCGCCAAACATGAGCTCCTGATATTCCGTCAGGGCCGAAGGGAAAAATGCATCCCTCTGTGGAAGAAGCCTGAACAGGGCTGGGGAGCTTGGATTAACTGTATACTTGGCACTCAAGTATCTAGCGTCAGAAGGCTGTGTCGATGTCTGGTGCGTACAATTCAAGAAACTCACTGAAGAGCCTCCTAAATAGAGGACTGGAAGAAACTCTTTAAAGCAGCTCCATTTATCCTATGAAAATGATGTCTGACTTGATCATTGTCTAAGAGTTTCGACAGCAGGCTGTTACAGGTAACGGGCAACACTACAAACAAGCTCCCCAGACAAGTTCAGATCAGATACAGGATGCAGATACACAGGGAACAGCACTTCACCACTGGAACACCTTCCCAAGGGTGAGGACAGGTTCTCTGTCCTTGACTCTTTTAAATCAAGATTGGCTCAATGCGTTCTGAAAATCATACTTCAAATAGGAATTCATTTAGATTACACAGAGAAGGTTAGCCTGAGTGATCACAGTCTGTTTTGTTCTGCTTTTTCTTTTTCATCTACAAGCACCCACTACACATAACAATGATTTAGACTTACGTAATTCAATAGACTTTATAGAACAGTCTTAAAAACTCTGATGAGAAGTCACAGTTGCAAAGTATTGTTCATGGAAACACTGGTTCCTTAATATGATGTGATTCCCATATTGATGAGCTACTTACTAAAGATATCTTTTTTCTTCTTGTATATTAAATTACCAGAACGGCAAAGAATAACATACATAGTAAAATGACAGCATGCAAAACATTGCACACACAGCTTACACTGGTATATATAGGTGTGGAAAAGAGGTGGACGAGAAGATTTATAGGTGACCACATACAAGTTTTTGGGGAAAAGCTCTGTGTAGGACCAGCTACCACAAAGGTAAATCTTCGCAAACCTGTTCTCGGCTGCAGGTTTTCTCAGCATCTAAGCCTTCACTGTCAGGTCCCTGATGCTTCTGCCTTCCAGCTGCTGCCTACCTTCCTTGCCAGCCCTCAAGCTTGGAGCCTTCCCCAGCTGTGCACCACTTCTCGTCCTGGCTAGGACAGTGGTCTGAGTCTCCAGCATCTAGACGCTCCAGCTGCTAGATGATTCAAACGGACCTTATGGGCCAAACAGCCTATAACCAATTAGTTCATTCAATAACTTCTTTTGTGGTTTTTTACAGGGAGGAAGAGGACCATCCAACATGTAAGACATCTTGCTTTTAGACACAAGGCACTCAGATTACTTTATGTTATTCAGGTTGGGTTTTTTTTAAAGGCAAAACAATAGGCTAGTTTCATTGATACGTGTTTATCTGTTGCATCACTTCAGTAACACAAAGCAGTCATAAATGCTGTTTAATTGGTGTTTTAAGGCAGGTTTATGACTACAAGCATTGCTAAAGCATTACAAAGCAGACGAAGCACTGAACCCTTTACCCATTATCCCAGACACTACAAACATCAACAAATATTTACACTGTGGTCTATCTATTTATTGATTAAATTGCCAATTACCGTTTTCTGCTCTCTGATTTCTGCTCTGTTTATCATGTGTTCAGTTAACCTCAGCTAGCAAGTATCAGAGAAATCAGATGACATTTTGAGGTGATGCCTTGCTTTTCTATACATATATACATACAGATATTGTATGCCTCTACAGAAGCGAAAACTCTGGAATGTACAAACTCAGAGTAAGACTTAAAAGGATTGTGATATGAAATTAAATTCAAATGCATGGTGGATTTTTAAACTTTACCGTCTACTGATGACTTGAATGCATGCTAAAGTCATGTTTTAGAGTTCTTTCTGTAACAATTTGGACTATGCACCTTTTTTTTTCCATGAAAATGAAGATTTTTACCTAAACTCATGACCCCAGAATTTCTTTAAAACCTCAACGCACCCTCAAAGTTGCCAACATTACCCTTTTGCATCAGAGATCTGCATTAAAGGATTCAGGGATTCCTAGTGCTGACCTTTCAGAATATTTTTCCCACATGCTATACACCTGCAGTAGTGTTGATGAAGGAGAACACTTAGCCATTTGCTGCAATAAGTAAACCACTTGCAAAAACTTACATTGCTTAATAACTAAAGTATTTAAGATTTAGAAAATTCATAGAATCATAGAATCATAGAATGGTAGGGGCTGGAAGGGACCTTCTTAGTATTTGGATTAAATTCTTACTATTTGGATTAAAAAGTAAATAAAACAGAAGGTAAGTAAAACTTCTTTGTTCCAAGTTATTTTTTTTCCAAGTTCAGAATCATAGAAAATACTAATATGCTTAAAAATGTACAAGATGAACAATAGCAAATACTTGCTTTCTCAGTATAAATCTAGCCCCTTTATGGAATAGTACATGGTCTATGGATTCTATCAAAGACCTCATACACCAGACTAAAGTTCATGCTCCTTATGAATACACAATAAGATATGTTCATAAGTATAAGACAGTGAAAGCAGAATAATGAAAAAAAATCTGAAAATAAAGCCTCTAATGGATCTTGCCATCAACTACAACTGACTGAAAGCACTAAAAGTGGGGCCTTATAGGTTTCTCTGAATACATACTAAACAGGTAGGCAACATCAGTGATGGATTCAGACTACTTGGAGTTCACGTTCGTTATTTTACCACGATTCACCTTTAAAAAAGATGAAGTTTCATACAGCAATAGTTCCTTCCTTATTACAAGTATTTTGACAGAAGATTGCCTCGATACTCATTTGAAATGAACACGTAAGCAAATCAACTTTACTTCCTCACTGTAGAATTTGAAAAACAGATGCAGCAGGAACAATTCAATGGATGAAAATCATCGTAATCTTAGTGATATGAACAATTATCTAATAAAAAGTAGTGAATATATATAATAAAAAGTAGCAATAGTTTCGTTTTGCAAAGGCAGATACTGTGAAACAATGAGTCCAAGACATATTTCTTATAAGAAACAGCAAAAAATGTTTTTAAAGGCTAAAAAATAACCTCCTCTCGTGAAAATTTTAGATTTCTGTCCCACGGTTTCCAGCCTATGTTAGCTTTACATATCATCTAAGACGCCCATTCTCAGCAATCATATGTAGGTCTTCATACAAGCATGCGTACTGTGGCAGGGTGGCATTTATAATCTGATCATAATGGGTGTGGTACAGCGGGCACTGCTTATTCTCTACACTTCCAAGGAACTGTAAATATATCTGTTTGATCAGATTTGGGGGAAAGGGGTCATAAGATCCCATCTGCATTTGAATTAGATAAGCCAAGTTTCCCAATTAGTTCCAATTTTCAGTTACATATATAAATATATAAATGCATGCACACATTTGCAGATATCTCTCTGTACTTATATTTAGCTTTATTGTCACCAACAGCATGCCAGCAGGATACTGTTCAAAGGAGTTGCTTTATAGATGCAATCAGGGATTTCAAATGGAAGCTGCTTTCATCAAAAATTCTGCCTTCAACAAAACCAACTTTTCTATTTATGGAAATGTACTGGTTTTAATTTAAATGCCACTGGTGCACAAAGGCTAATGTGAAACTCTAACTGAAAAGATTTTAAAGTGTTTCAATCTTATTGCAATAAATATTTTCCCTCCAAATTTTTTTTAATCCAGCATGTTTAATTACCAGGCTTCTGTTATTTCTCCTCTTTATAGAGCAATTCTAGCAACACACTTCTAAGAGGGCTAAAATTACTCTCTATATAATCTACCCACAGGGCTGTGATCTGAATAGAAACTGTGTTGCTTGATTCATTGCACAGTACGTTTCTGTTGTACATGTTTTTCTCTGTCACCATATGACAGAAGTACTGGCACAGTCCTTTCCAGTTTATCAACATTTGGGATGTCCCAAGTGAATCAAATAAAATCTGCTTTTGTAAAACTCCAGCAGCATGCAGCCTCTAAGCCAAGGCTGAACTCAGCTTACCACATTTGAAGCAATTCAGATAAATGATGAATGTTTCTGAGTATCTCTCGCACAATCCTTTTTTTGAAGATTTTCTTCAAGCTACTGACAAATGTTCCTGCATGTCACGACCTGAACTGGCTTCAGGGTCAATCTCTTCCCAGTTCTCTCAATTTATTGTTGACTATGCATAAGTATACCAAGTAAAGTTCCTTTTTGTCAGCTTTCACTCACAGAGCCTTTACAAAATACTCCAATTTTACCTTTGTGACAAGCTTCCAAGTTCTTGATTTTTCTGCCTATGAGCTGAGAACTTCTACCTGTCCCAAAGCCTTCAGTTCTTCCATGAAATCTATTCCATGGCCATTAGGTACCTATCCCATGGCTTTCCTCTTGTTTGGGACACTAGAGTGTCAAGGGACCCCCCCCCCATCCCAAACCAGGAGACTTTCAAGACGGGTTCTGTGCAATGAAATAAGCAGCATGGTTTACCCACAACCCGCGCTAAAGGGGCACTACATAGAGCTGCTTTATGTTTTTCAGCTTTCCGTACGTGTCTGCTTGATCTCCTATAGAACCTAATCTAGCAACAGGGAACTTGATGATGTTTAATTTTGCTGATGATTCCTGCTTGGAAAGGAAAAATGGGTGAAGCACAAGTAGGACTGAGCCTTCTACAAAGCCAACATGTGCTTTACTTTTAGCTTACATGCACTTGTAGTCACTCACTGCATTATGAAGGAAACCCATCTCATCCTTTTCCTGTGGCCTGCTTCCCTTAGGGACATTCCCTGTGCCCAGAGGCACCGCCTGGTGAAAAGCAGCAAGGGTCTCTGGTGAAGGGATGCCACGAACAGACATGAATTTCCCAATCGGAGAAGGGGAAAAAAGGAAAATGAATGAAGTCATTTTACCTCCTATATCAGCACGTACAGCACATTTGCGTGAGGATTTCCTAAGTCTAGAACACACTAGTCTTGCTACGCGTGCATTAGTATTTCCTGCACAGATATGTGGGAGTCCTAAGCACATACCCAGACTCTCTGTTTGACTGGGTGCTTCACCAATCTTTGGCAAGAGCCAACTGAAGTATGCGTAGATGTCCGATTCATGATTCATACTAAGCTACTGTAATTGCAACTATTGCACCAACTGTTACTGAACACCTCTGAGAAAACTGGCAAGCTGAATCCACTGACTGTACCAATGAGTTCAACAGCTCAAACCAGAGCTTTTGGAAGTCAGTAGAAAGCCACATATTGATTTAAAGGCTGTTGGATGCAGGCCTTACCAGTTTATCAGTGCATAAGCATGTGCAGTAAACTGTAACCAAATATATGCTTACATCTGGAAGCACTTTAAAAAATGTGATTAAAATATAAAACCCACATGAAACACATGATTTTGCAGGAAGTTCTAACATCACAACATGCTGTTAAAAGGAAAAGCACACTACTGGTCTGGTCCCTGGTTACCGAATGGACATAAAGTGGGAGAGCCCTGAAGGGAAAAAACCCCACTTGCTTGGAAGAAATAATTTGTTATTGCACGTAATGAAGAATCCTTTCCTTCAGAGAATCCCCATGGTTTACCCACCAAAAAGGGTGTTCAGAAATACACAAAAAGGAGCAACAAATGACCTTCACATGCCACTTTCACAGTAGTCTTTATGCTCTGCTTTACCAGCTGTAAGAATGGAAGATTGCTCTAAGGAAGTCACTCAAACTCTAAATGCCCTGAAGAGGGGAAAAGACTGGCATTATAAGCACTGAACTTGCATGCACAGCAGACATCGGAGAATGGTCACTGTCTCTAAATGCCAGAGAAGCCTGTTGCTGGCAGTTAGGTTCAGATGCACAAGAGTTCGCAGGTGTATTGCCAAATGGCAATCTCAGACATCCTACACAACAGTCTTTTTTGCAAGCGCTGTGCCCTCTGCACTTCCCATGAAGACACGCAAGAGCTATTTTAAAACACTGTATATATTATTTGTCTGTATATTAAAGAGGACCAAGCGGGTTTTTTACAATCTGACTGCTTGCCTTAGTGTCTGCCATCCCACTGAGCTGTTAGGAAAATGTATCCTCATTTGCACATGCTTCCACCTTACAAAATCTAACTAAACACATTGTTAAATCTTACTTCAAAAGAATTAAATACAATTTTCTATCTTCTAAACCAAATTTTGTATTTTGGTTCTCACATTACTGCTCTGTCAGTTTATTATTAATTTAAAATACCTTTAGCGTGATCAGCTAGAGAGGTTTTGTTTGCTTTAATTTATGTTTGCTTAGGGGTTTTTGCCCCCCTTCATGCTGGTGCCCATAGCATACTCTGTGATGGACAATGAGGCTTCTGCAAAACTCGCTCCTAGACAGAACCAAAGCTATCACACGGAACCATGAACTTTCATGTGTATTACCCCTACCAGAAAGAAGTAGCACCAAATTAGAAGTGCGGTCCCTTAAAAACAAAGTCCTTAGACAACCTTCAGGATCACAACGGCATGCAAGATCACTTAAAATGAGTAAGAAGGAGAGGGGTGCTCAGGCAAAAAGTGGTCTGGGATAAACTTACTGTATTAAACACACACAAACCTGCACTATTGCTGAAATGTAGGGTTGTAACATTTCACCTTTTTTTTTTTTTTGCTTTAAAAAGCATTTATATAGTGTTCTCTCTGTTATTCAGCATTGTAAAGTATAGAGTACACCCTAATTGCTAATAACTTTTTAAATTCAGCTACAAATTCCAACCAAAACTTGTTGCTGAATGGACTTCTGTCCGCAGTGACCTGAATCGTTAAGATTTCCTGTTGCTAGTGGTAACATTCCTATCTTGAAAAATATCCAGGAGAATATTTAGAAGTAGTACCTTCCTAAAATAGTCCATAAAAGACAAGTGATACTTAAATGTCACAGGTTTCTGTTTTCCTCTAATAAATAAACTAGTGATTGTCAATAATCATCATCTGGCACTCATTCAGCTTATAAAACAAACACATACTAACGAACATTAGTTGGTGTTTTCCCTTATCTTGAATGACTTTAGGAGAAGGAAAATCATCTTAAACACTAGCTCCAACATTTTAGAAAACCGTACCCATGTAATCAGTGAAAACATAAAAGGCGACGGTGGTTCATTTCCATTGATGCGGCTTGTTTGGCCAAGAAATAAAATGCTCTTTTAAGATACTACTTAAACAAAACGAACAGGCAAGCATTAATATTTTCAGTATTACCATTCTCTTCTTTAGAAAGGTAATCCCAAGCCTACAGAAGCAGGCGATTTATCCAAGGATACATAGGCATTTTAAATGTAAACAAACAGAAAATAAGGAACTGCTTTAAAATGAAGCTTTTGTCCTCATCTAAATACGTCCATGCTGACTTGAACAGAGGCAGGAAAAGAACAAAGTTCTGGCTAAATTGCCAGTTGGAAAAAGTAGGTTTCCTCTAACTTAACTTTTATTATCGTATTCAGTATCTCGGCATCTCTATCTCATGATTTATACAGAAATTAACTGCTGTTGGGCATCTCATACGAAAGATTAGTATGGATCTCATGTGTTCAGTGCAGCTTGTGATGACTGAAATGGTATGTGATTTCTTTCCATACAGGATAAAATGCTCAGTAAATAGAAAAAAAAACAGCAAACAAGATATTCTTGTTTGCCTATAGCAAGCAATTTGCATCCTTTTAAGATCTTCTGGCATTTGGTCCTTTATTCTTTTGCAATAGCAAACCCAAAGTGTCCTGTAAGCACCAGATTGAATGAAACCTGCTTTCCTACAGATTTGTGTTCTTTGCTCTGTAACTCCACATTCTTTCGTCTCACTGCAAACGGCCAGATCTCCCCACATTGCCTATTACACACTATCACCTGGCAGAAGAAACTGTGCTGTGACTAGTCTGGGACTGCGCACATTTTGTTTGGCCACTGAGCCACTGCCAAACAGAATGTATAACAGCTATGTTCTGCCTGCCTTTTCCTCAAAATTGGCACCGGTTGGGGTTTCTGTCCTCCATACAGTCACAGATTTTCAGAAAGCATGATATTCATTGAGAATTTCACCTTTCAAATTTAACTGAGAGAGACAAAAGGGTTCAAAACCCATTGTAGGAGGGAAAGAAAAAAGGGGAACAGACAAACCTTAGTAGAAGTCTCGCTTTCTTAGAAAGTGAGAGTAATAACAAATATTTAAGGCTGATACTGTTGATGACGCGACAGTGCACCAGCTCTGTGAAATACCAGGCTGCAGTTTGGCTTGTTTGGGTTTTCTTAATAGATTCTAAGATTAGGCTCTTAAATCCATTTTTAGGAACCGTGACGAGTGACCCTGCTTTCAATGTGGCAGGAATCTACCACCTTACTTTGTGACGTGCACCATACTTAGCACTTTAAAATACAAGACTCTCACTTCCTGACTTTAGACATACCAATGAACACCTACAAACACATCCAACCAGATGTAAATAATTACACACAGAACACAGAAAATTAGACCTGCAAAGTTAAAAACAACAACAAAAAAACCCCTCTATATAGTTATTATCAAATTAAGGCACTTGGAGCTAAAAGGGAACATGTTAATTTATAAAATAAATAGAAATACTAAAAATATTTTAGCAGTGAGAAATTACATGTTTAAAGTGATTTGCCCAAAGGTACAAAGAAGTTGGATGACATCTTGAGTTTCCTAAATCCAGATACTGACTGAAACTTTTAGAACTTCTTGATGCTGTAGTAAACTCAGAGTAAACCCAGCATGACAGAGATGGACACAACGTCAATGCGACTGTTTACTACATTTCTGTTTCTAAACACCCATAAAACGGTTACCTTTTCAAATATTTAAACTTAAATCAATGTGTTCAATCAAGCTGACGTCTGAAGTTGGAAGTTCTTTCCAACAGTTCATAACTGGACTGCCTTAAGAACAAATTCCCCACCTAAAAATCAGGCTGATGTGCAACAATACATAGATACCATATGTTGCTCAATTTAGGGAAGAGAGTCAAATTTCCATCTAAAGTTTTTAATGTTTCAGTTTTGGCCAGGTCAAAAAAAACCCCTGCTGTCACGTTTTCCCTTTTGGAGTCCACCTGCAATGACTGAAGAGTCCTTTGCAGACACAATATCAGGCCATGTATAAAACATTTTACTAATTTCTATTTATCGCTGAGCAGATTGAGGCACAAAGAAATTATGCCTACAGTAATAGCATCATTTGCTTTAATAGGTAATCACTAAATATAGTGTAAATTAAGTGTCGTTAAGTTCCCTTTCCCCTAAAAGCATATGTATTTCCATATAGATTGTCATGTATTTCTTTTGCTCATCTTTTTTCTTTTCTTTTTTTTTTTTTTTTCCAGAAAGATGTACATTGCGGGGGCAGTTTTGGCCAAATTTTAGACAAAAGTGTTCTGGATTCAATACATGAAATTAAGCATGCCATTAAAAAAAATACATGATGCGATTGAAGTCTTAATAATATAAAATAAAAGATGTACTATGTGGAATAAAGTTAAGATTCTGTGTGTCACGATCACACTGTTCCCCGATGCTTAATTATTAACCAGAATAATTAAATATTCGTTCAGTGGTTTTCAAAGGAATTTTCTACATTTCTATTTTAAGAAAGCAATTCAAAAGCGATATTCTCCATGACCTGCCAATATGCCAAAAATAAAATGTGTATACACTCCATAATCTAGTAGTATATTACATGATGCTTTTTTAAAAATGACAGTTTTTTCAATATAAGCGGCTGAATAAAAGAAAGAACTTAAAATAGCGCTAGCTTCAAGGTAAGAGACAGAGGAGGTGGCCACTGCCTGTCCTGCCAGAGAGCCACCGGACAGCCAGTTATCTGGGTTCTACCTACCAACTAGTCACAGCACTGTTGTCAAATGCCTGGTGGTAACATCAGGAGAGATGTAGAAATTGTCGAATTATTGCAATGATGTATGCGGGGCGCAAGATAGAGAGGGGAAAAAACCTAACAGCACATCTGTAGATTTTGAACCAATGCAGCTCGCTGAAGCTCAAATTATAGTCTAGGAAGACTTCATGAAAAAAAAGCATCTCCTTGTATTATTAGCCATACGAATATATACAGCAACATCCATATGAAACTTGAACAAGTCCTATTCACTCAGAATGCCTTCTTTTTGTGAAAAAAATATAGTAAAAATTGATTGTGATTCTTAACTTCTGGCTCAGTAATGAAATCAACACTACTGTGGGAAACAGAGCCAACAGCAGCACTAAAATGAATAATCTACATCAATGCGCATCTACATTGCTTATTATTAATGCTTGAAGAACCTGGACGATGGAGAGGGGGTTCATTCCTTCTCCATGTGAGATGCCCCAAGATGGCAATCTTGCTTCCCGGGCTTTTGCTTCTCATCAGCCAGCTAAGTTAACCTCGGGCACATGGTCACGCCGAGCCCTTTCAGCATCACGGCATCTAAGAACAGGATGCTCAGTGCTATACACACACGATGCCCGATTCATCATATCATCCTCATAGTAAATAAGCGTGTACCCTAACACTTACGCCAAAAGACATGTAATATATAGCTATAATTTAACATCTCCAGTATATAACAATTTAGACCTTTTTTTACCCCAAACCCTTTAAAAATAGCCCACAAACCACCTGTTGATCACATTGTTTCAAAAGTTGTTGTTCAAAGACTTTTGTTGAGTGTTTTGTTTACTTAGCTTTTGACCGGAAAAGTATAATTTATTCCCACTTCTCTGCTGCTTAAAATAATTTTAACATATTTCCTTTAAAAAAAAAAAAAAAGAAAAAAGAAAAGAAAAAAAAGAATCACCTGTGGTTTGGGACTACATAATGGAAAATTTCAGGCCAAAAAGTACAGTTAAAAAAAAGGCAAAGCAATAGAAAGTAAATGTTTTAATATAACTTAAAACATGACGAAGTTACCAGATCCTGCCAAATTTCTTGTTTTTTCTAGAGGCTGGCAGTAGATCGTAAATGAAGAGGGAAAAAAATACAAAGGAAAGGATTTGAAGAGTCCTACTTTTTCTTTAGCACAAACTATCAGTTTGTACAGTTTTTGCCTTATACTGACGTAACTCTCATTGATTTCAGTGGAAGGATAGCTGGGCTTACACTGGGTACTTCTGGAAAAACTTTCTTCGTGTATTTCCAGCCAGAGCTTGAAAGAAGTTTTATGGAGCCAATACAAAGTGCCGTCTGATTTCCATATGATAAATACAAAGGTATTTTCAACACAGACTGATTCTGTCACTCTGCTGTGTCACATTTTGCATGTTTTATGAATAAAGTTCTTTGCTGATCACTTTCTCCTGCATTTTCCTCATTTCCTCTTTATAACTTACTCTCCCCTACTAGGGAACAGATTTTTATTTCAGGAATTTATTAGACACAGGCTGAAACAACAGATGCTCAGTGACAACCAGGTCATAATCATGAGTAACTTATAAAATATAGACCAAAACCAGAGTCGATATTTTCAGGGGACATCAATCCTCACTCTGTAGGCACAACGAAGTCAAGTTGCCTTAGGAAACATCGCTATTCCAAGGCACTCCCACTAGCCTGCCCGTAATAACCTAGACATTTTTGGTTAGCAGCAAAGAAAATTAATGTGTCTCCCTCCCTGCAGCTTTGCTCTGTTGCTCTCACAGCCCTAGATCCAGTAAAAATGCCAGTGGGGTATACGGTGAACCAGATCAATCCAGGTTAAAAACAAGCATATTTTTCGGCATTATTTTTAACTAGGGTCAATTCTGATCTGTTTCTCTGAGTAGCCTTCCGAGGATGTATACCATGAGAGGCACAGCAGAGAAGTGGGAGAAGAGGCAGTGAAACAGCAGTGAAAGAGCACTGGGGTACCTCCAACCAGCTCGGGCACAAAGGACTGTTCTTGGAAGGACGCCTTTAGCTGGTGCTGCTTTTTGGAAATAATGCAAATTGCCAACAGTGATGGCACACGTACTCCAGCGTAGGGCCTTTAATTTGTATTTCGCTTTGGCATTTAACACCATTAAGTGCGCACTGTTCAGAACAGGACTGATTAAAAGACCTGCGTATCTTCCACGGGACATTTATGGTCCACAGGACATTTTTGGGGTTAGGAGGAGATGTGGAGAGTTGGTGATATAAATGGAATACTTTCACTCAAAATGGCTTAAAACAGGGAGAAGAAGGTGCTTTTTGCAGTTCTTGAAGCTGTATTTCTTACCTACTTAGATCATATTGCTATAAACTGGGATCACATAATTAACACTGAAATACCATCTTTGGGCTTTAAAGGTAACACTGGAGTTGGGAAATGCCTCTAGTTATTGTTTGAATCACTGGACATTTCCCTAGAGGAGAGGTAGGTATCTCAGTAACCGGAGGTAGCACTACAGTGTACTGCCTTGGTTGTGTAGTGTAGGTGTCATTTCCAGTAGAATACTGAGACACCTTAAACCATTATGAGTGCCACATACATACATTGCAAATCATTGTGAAGACTGTTTTGAACTGATGGATGAGTGATTTGAATATAAGGTCTCGCTCAATCCCTACCGAGGTCAGTAGGGTTTTTGACAGAGTCCTGGATAAAGCCCTGGGTGATGAAAAAAATATAGAAGTGAATGGTCTGGTCAGAGGAGAAGTAGAGGAAAATCTGTTGCTATTTCTCTTGTCCTTCACTCCACGGATTTCCTGTTTTCTATTGTCTCATGTTTCATGCTGTAAATGGCTTGCATCTTTCCCAGACCCAAGAAACACAATTGCCAAAAGACCTTCCAAAGGGGTTTACAAGAATTTTTAAAAAGTTACTGGAATCCTGTTGGAGCTGAAAAAAGAAACTTAACCTGTGCTCAGAAAACATCTGTCACAACAGATGTAACCATCTATCCTAGCCTCTACCTTCGCTGCTAGACAGAGCAAAGTAAGTATAAGAGGATGCGGGCTCAAAAAGAGAGGTTCCCTCCGTCCAGCATCCCCCCCTGTCTGAAATGCTGTGACCAGAATTTGTGAAGGAATAGCCTTTTTTCCTGGGTAAATTTATTACTTCAGGCATGAAACTGAATGCCAGCAGTGGAAATGCTTCTGAACAGACCAGGAGAATGACAGCAGTTTTGTCTTTGTTTTTCCTACTTTTTTCCTCAGTACTTTGCCTCTCGCTTTACTGAAGCCAGACGACTGCACGTCAGTTGACATTTCCCAAGGCACAGGCTCATATTAGTGACTGACAGACCATTTTAGATAGGGTGGATTTCCTCTCTCATGCCATGTTTCTTGTACTTTCAGATATCCTCTGGTTTGCTCTTTGAGCTCCTGCCTCTCTTATCACTGCTCCTATCCTCGTATCAAATTACTTCTGCTTGTTCTCTGTGCCCATACGTTTTTACCTAAATATTATAATTACTTAAATCACTTCATGAGCCAAATGTTTCTCCTTTTATCTGTTCTTCTTTCACCTTCATCATCACCTTTTGGGACAGTCTTCTGCTGATGGTTTGAATATGTTGCAGGAAAGTAAAAACAAACTGAAAGTCGGCTTGGGTGTTCCAAAGATCACGTCTCTGCTCTCTTCCTCTGTTTTTCATGGACAAGCACATGTACATCTTCTGTTTCTTGCTCCCTCAACCCCCTTTACTGAGCCCCAAAACTCCAATGCTGGCTATGCTCACCTTTTTTTTTTTTTAACAAGATCTGTGGTTCCTGGATCCATAAAGCTGGGAGATCAAAGAAGTTTAAGGCCTAAGCAATTATAGTCACAAAAGAACTTCAAAATGTGATCGTGAGTTGTAGCTGAGAAGATGAAAGAAATTTGTCTTTCTTTAAAAAATAAACTCTTTCAAAATTGCTAGGATATAATGTAAGTGATGTTTTTCTTTTTAATTTGTCTTATCTACACTATGATTCACTGACACCATGAGTGCTACAATTCTCCTGTTACTGTCAATTTTGCTTCATCTCTCGGTATAGACATCACCTTGTCATGACAGCACAAACTAGTTCCTCTCTGACAGAAAAATCAACTGTTAGTCTTAAATATCCATCCTTTCTCATGTGACAGTAAAAATATCCACAGGCAGCACGGAGACCTGTTTCTGTAACGTACAGATGTCAATAAAATGAAAATGTCTAGTAAATAAAGTTTTTCCTTCTTCCACATGCAACAACAGAAGAAAGCTAAAAGTGAACATCCAAAATAACTTTTCTATGTAATTCACAAAACAAATCTAGTTCCTCCTTGACTAAACATTAAAGATGTTAAATATAAAACTTTCAAAGAAATGAAAGCTATAAAGCAATTGTGTTCTGACTTTTTAAAATGACTTTTTTCTCTAACGGGTGTCAGAGAGAATGTAAAAAGCCAGTATAATCATTTTAGTTTGATTCTTCGACTTTTTCTAAGATAAAATAGCAGTATTTGGAGATGTACCGTTGATGTTTAAGCTTCCTACCAGTCACATTATACTGTGTCAGTCCTCAGATGGTCAGTAAGAACACCACATTTAATCATCATTTGCATCATTATTGTACGGGTTTCCATGAATCACAGAACACATCTACTGGGAGCGGATATTCTCCTTTTAATGACAGACACAGGCACAAAATCCTCAGTAAATTCTTCTCCTCCTCATTAAGCCCTTTCCTCTTCATCGGGCTGGTCATCAGAGCATGAAGAAACGTTTCATAATCCCCTAATCTGGTGTCACAACACTGCTGGTGCCTTATTTTGCCAATGGAAACCCTAGAGCACAGAAAGGGCCGGTCCTCTGCTGGTGTGCCGATGGAGGAGGTGGCCACACGTTAGCACCCACCATCCCCTGCTCCCCGAGTGCCTTGCGACCACCGGGAGGTGGCTGGCTCCTCAGCAGTCCAGGCCAGCAAAGCTGGGAGGAGACCACCTCCTCAAAGTTTCTTTTACTTTCAGTTTTTAAGGGTGCAAAGGGCACTTCAGCAGGTATTCCTCCATCACAGCATTGGCAAGAAGAAAGTCATACATTTACGTTACATGACAGGACACATTTCTTTCCTTTAAAGCGAACCCTGAAGCTCTTAAAGGAAGAGCGCACCCTTAACTGCACTAAGGACACAGCCAAGAATTTTGTTGTAGAATGTCTAAGGCTTAGCTCAAGACAAAATAGATAGGAATTCAATTCACAACTAGAAAACAAGAAGGATGAAGTCCATTTAGACCATCTTACACTGCAGCACCACCTTCAAATCCGCATTTGTTAGCATTTCTTTGAAGTAATCTCCCCTCCTCCTCTTTCTAAAACTATTTTCAAAATTGATGGGCAAACTCAAGATC
Source organism: Steatornis caripensis (assembly GCA_013398225.1). Classification (NCBI taxonomy): domain Eukaryota; kingdom Metazoa; phylum Chordata; class Aves; order Caprimulgiformes; family Steatornithidae; genus Steatornis; species Steatornis caripensis. The sequence continues at coordinate 275,868 of VZSC01015407.1, forward strand.
TCAAACTGGCAAATAAGAACGGACATGATAGGTGAACACCATGAACTTCTGCACTTGAAAGGACTGCAGTGTCAGATCAACTTAGATCTGAAGCATTATCTTATTTTCTTAAAACAGGCATTACTGTTAGTAAGTTTCAGATGAGCATAAAAACTTAGAAAGACAGGTCAAGAAACAAGTAGTAATGTACCCTCTGTGTAGAGTTCATCTGACCAACTTCTTACATCGTGTATTAGAATTATTCTATCAAATGAGCATTCTCCCTTTAGCTCCAAATAACCGCTACATAATTCTGAGACTTTTCTTGCACCTTCTGACGTCGGTGAATTTTTTTTTTAAAAGAAATCTATATATTTTTAAAGAGAGATAGAACAAGGATCATTTTTTACAGAATCACACTTCTGGCTGGAGGAAAACCAGACTCCTTTCTCCTCTAAATCACAGACATCTTAAAACATCACATACAGAGTAACTGTGACATGCCTTGATGATTTATTGCTCTAAATTTCATCCACTCGTAGTTTTTGCAAATGTATTTCTAATGTTACTGTCAACATGCAATGTTTAATTCCGTTGCTGTGCTAATAAAGCAGCTTTTTCAAACTACGTCAGGAACTGAAATAACACCATAGCCCAGATCACATTTATTACTATTACACTAGATGACTAGTGTACCTAACACAATCTGTTCAAGAACTTAGCCAGAAGCATTGTGTTTCCCTCCTTAAGCGAGACAAATTTTACAAAAGCCTTGTCTTCTATATAATTTTGCAACTTACCTAAAATTTAGATAGCTCCCTGGTATTTTTGGAACTACGCATCCAAGTATAAAATCCTCTTTCTCTTAGCAGAAATCAGAATCACTGAATATTGTTTTAATAAATTTATGTGCATCACAAGAAAGGAATGCAAAAAAAGCTGCAGGGAAGCTTGAGTAAATAAAATAAATATGGATAGAATAAAACTGGCTTCCCCCCAAACCCCGAGTTTGTCAAAAGAACAAAGCACACACAAACAGCATGTAAAACCTGAACTCAAAATACGTTTATAAGAACGGGATGGGGACACATGTTTTTTCTATTTCAGCTTGAAAAATAAAGGGACACAGCAATGAGTCTTGCTGGCAGGCAGATAACTCATAGGCCCTGACCCTTCGACTCACCAGGAATTCAAACACAAAGCTCTTTTCATAGTGACCGTGCCATACATTCTCAAGATAAGGCAGCGAAATAAGGAGCAATGGAGAGGTGCCACAAAGCTCCAACTGCAGAAAACTGTGCACAGGAATCATGTTCGCTATTCACCTACATGCAGCTGCGCACCAAGTGCTAGCTGCAAAACTATTTCTTTCCACGTCGGAAGCCATGCAGCGTGCTTTTAGAAATGGGACTTGTCTCCTGAAGCAAGCAAAAGCAGAAGAGAGAGCAAGCAGCAAGGAAAGGACTATCCCTGTACATTTCTGTATCGTTCAGAACTGAAGTGCACATCCGGACAAATAATCTGTAACACAATGAGCTTTGCAAACGGACTGCTGCGGTAAAACGGAAGGGTTTTTAGAAACAACAAAAATAGCTACATTTCAAACAACATTTCAAATCTGGACTCACCATGAAAAAGCAACAGTTGCCTGAAGTTAGTGTGTTATTTTCTGCCCTGTTCCACTGCACTTTTTGCCTAGTTGTCCAACACTTGGTAGCTCAGAGCTGCCACACAGAGGCCCCTTCCGTGATCTGGCTTATTTGCCTGTCAGTTTGAGTCTCAGCTTCTGTATGATGCAGCTGTGCACTTTGCAGAAGGTCTAATATCATTTCCATACGCTTTCTCCCTGCCTGGAGCAAGCAGTTTGTTCTCCCTGCTCAATAAATACTCAGATCACTTTTCTGGTACTCACAGGGATAAAGCTTTAAGTTGTTAAGGAGTTCTTACTAAGTAGTGGGTGGAGAACATAAGCTCGGTACAAGGAAACTCTGCGCATAATCAGAAACTGAGAAACTTCCTCCCTTTCCTCCAACCCCTCCTCTCGCCAGGCGAAGCTGCCAGTGCCTCCTTTACAGAAATTTAGGAATGTAAAGGGAGGACTCAAAGGGGCCCAGTCAGACAAGCCTTTCTCAATCAATTAGCTTGCAGCCATTACTTGTGACCCCAGGTCACACAACATAAGCGTGTGGGGTGTGCCTTTAGGGGTACGCCAAAGCTGCTTATTAAAACTTACATAACCAAAAGTGTTCAAAATCAAATAAATTCTGAACGCTGGAAAATATTTTCCATGTACCACAGTTTTGCAGGAAGAACAGCTTTCAGTTAAAAAAAGTTACTTTGCCTTTCCAATAACAAATCATTTTATGCAGGAAACTAACTTTTTCGTACTGAAAAAACAAAAACTTTGAAATGCGACATACACAAGCAGACTTTAAAGATATGCTTGCTTTACAATTATGCAAAACCTAAATAATACCATCGTGAGTGATATCTGACAAAGCACGTGATCATGTTTCCTAAAATAAGACTATTGTCTGTAGCTGCAAAGGAATAGATGTTTATAGGGCTGTTTAATTAATTCGTGAAGTTCAGCCCGTGTACATCAGTCCTCTGCAAGAAATGAGTTCTGAGCATTCGGGTTCCGTTCTCCATTTTAATACTCCAACACGACAAATCAAACGATTTACTTTTCAGAAAGGTCTGAAATATTTAAATACTGCAGTAAGTTATCCTGCGTTGAACACACAGGGAGACGAGGGTGTAACTTACCACGATTCCCACACGACAAGTATACACCCCTCGGTGTGAAGGAAAACTTCAAAAAGACCCTTAGCTTCATATCCTGCCAACCCAATGACATGGAGATGATGCCTTGGAAAAACCCATGAGGGAGGCCTGATTTCAAAAGCAGATCTATGACAACCCCTTTCTGGGCCAGACAAGATCAATGCACTGCAGGGGCGATGCACTTTAATCTCAAGGTGCATCGCAAAGCATCTTTAAGCAGTGCCACAGATCAAGGCTTACACATAGTCGAAAAAACCAGTTCAGCCTAAACTTCACTCTCTGCTTAAGGTAACCGAGCAATAGCTAGACAAAAGCTCGCAGAGGACTCAGGGAAACACATAATAATATAGGAAAGTAGCGGTAATGTACTGAAATTCACTGAGGATGTTGTAGGCAACCTGATGTCTACATGTCTCTTCTCCATTAAAATCCCAGTCAAACTCTCTGAACAGGCAGCATGGCTTGTGTTAATTCAGACATTCATTCCAGAGATCAGATTGCAGGATCAGGGCCACTAAGTGCATGCCCTGGGGTAAGGATTTTGCTTCTGTCCTGCACATAAGGCAGCATTTAATAAATTAGGTCACGTTTAAATCCTTGGAAAGCCCTGGCAGTAGAAATAATAATCATGGAAACTTTGATTTTGAATGAAAAAAATGGGCTCAGGATTGAGACGCTGGACTGGGATTTAGGATATTTGCCTTCCGTTCCCATTTGTTTCTCAGACTGCAAGAGTGATTTGGGAGACGTCGTTTTGTCTCTTGCATTTATGCCAAACAGCACTTGCCTTACAGATGCAAGGCCTCTGCCTCCCCAAAGTCTATCAATAAAAAAGTGATAATAGCATTCAATACACGGATCCCTTCGATGCTGGTTCACAACACATGCTCTACATAGTGGAATTAAAAGCAGTATTGAATCTAAAATATTGACTGCCACAGGACTCCTGAATAACTGGAAACAAGGAAACTATCTACATCAAATCTGAAACATCATTCAAAAATTTGAAACATGATTAAAATCCATTATGGGCTTCAACATACACACAACCTCCGGGAGATAAATGCAAATCCATGCATATGAATAATGGTATACACTTCATTCTCTGCCCTTTAGCCATCTAAATTTAAAGTTCCTGGAAAGCTTACAGGGTTGGTCCCTTAAATTACAAGGGGTTGGAGTCCCTAATAGTAAAACAAATGGGAAGACAGTGCCTGTCTGGACACAGGCTGTCTAAAGCGTGGTTCCCAGCGAGTGTTAAGAAATGGAGAACTCACTCCATGTTTGGCCAATCTCCATGAACTTCCAGGCTAAGACAGAGGAAGACCCATTAATTTCAGGTTTCCCTTTCACCTACAATTTCTAAAGCAAGATACACCCCAAGCACTCCATTTGAATACACGTTATAGATTCACACACCTTTCTTTTGGAAAGGTTGATACGGAAAATTTACGACACAAATAACATAGAAATTTAAAGGATGTTTTTAATGTAACTTAAAACAATGCTTCCACACTGGAAATAATAACAGAATAACGGCTCCTCCTTGCACTATCGAGTCCCCTGGCTAAGGGCTCTTCCTTTTCCTGATTGCTGGCTGTAAAATTACCCCTCCATTGGCTCCACTCCATCGCTGCCACATTTCAGCCAAGCAAAGGCAACGTGAGCCATTTCAAAATAATCTCCAATGACGAGAGATGCAAAGCTAGAAAAGGAACATGGTCCTCAAACCAAAGATGGTAGCCAGAAATAGACAAAACTCCTTTAGCGTTCTCAGGGTGCTCTCCTACGAGAGTCTTTTTAATTAATGAAAGCAAACGTCACCTTAGTGTTTCCATTTCTCCATTCTAATAAGGATCAGCCCACAACAGACTGTATTTCAAGGAAGGATGATGTAAGTTTTCACAGATTTTTCCACATGCTGCTCTTTCTCCTCAAAAGTCATGAATTTTGGAGAGACCTACCTTAATTAGCACCTTTTATTTTTCCTTACATCCGTCACTTGTTCTTGCATACTAACAAGTAAATGCTCAGCTAGGGTGCATGCATCTTCCTCCTTGCGCTGAGGTATCTTCATGCTTACTAACTCAGAGGTAGCAAGGAGATGAAATACGCAAGTATAACACAAACTTTTCCTTTGCTTATGGAGATCTTTAGGCCTGGAATACACCGACGTTCAATGTGATCAACACATGATCATGCTACACTAGGGGATCCTTTGAGAATAAAAGGGATTTCTTGTTATTTGGGGGATCGTTTTTCTGCATAAGACTGGTCAATATAAAAAGCAATACCTGTAATATTAATTCACGGAACTAGTTCTCCTCCTCTGTTATGGTCTTAAATTATATCCATTTTAGTTAGAAAGATAAAAAAGCTATGTGCAAAACACTTGCGGTAGAATGTGTAAAGTTTATAGTGTTGATAGCGGTACTCAGTAAGATATTCGTATCTCAAGTTGTGCTCTAAACACTCTACATTAAAAGCGACTGCTTCTTTAAGAAATCAAAACAAAACTAATTCCAGGGAAAAAAAAAAAAAAAAGCTTGCAAATACACTACAGTACTTTGAAACAGATCTTCCACTCTTTAAGCCTTCTTCCCCTGCCTTCCCCCACCCCCTTTTCCTTTCAGGAAACAAAACTCAAGAGAAAGAGAGAGAGAGTCAAAAGGTTACAGCCGGCTTGTAAGTGCAAAGAACGCGAGAGGCCCATTCTTCCCCTTAACACCTGACATCCCAGGGTACATTTTCTTTAGTACCGAGCCTGGTGGATTAGACATGCAGCTCCTATTGATAATGGAAGCTGTGCATCTCATTCGCCATGCACTGCTACATAAAGTTCTCCTCCTACCCCTGCCTCTGTAAAGTATTCTCCCTCCTGCTCCACAATTGCAAACTTAATTAATGAAAATTTGCATTCTGTCATGATTAGACCCAGTTAAATATCTTGTCTGAGTCCTGGATAGCATATAAGAATTAATTCCTGGAACTCTTAAAGTTTGAAAAAGTTGCAGTAAAACCAGTAGAATTATGCATTTAATCTTAATTACAAATAAAAAACAAGACAGAATCCAATACAAAGCTTTGTTAAAGCCTTGTTTGTTAAAGCCTTGTTTAAAAATTAAAAAAATCCTGATTGACAACATTTGTGACAGCATGAGAACGTTCATGCTACCATTCCTTGACCACTCAGAATACACAGGTTTCCACGATTTCCACAGCTTAGTGAAGCAATGAAACACATCTAAGGCACATTTCTAACAGCTACAGAACAATTAAAGTGCTAGAGCGACATACTAAATTACCAAAGTCTTTGTTACACTTTTCCTAGAATGAAGCCCCCCCATACAGGCAGATGTAGCTGAGATCTGCTGGCTTGGCTGGCGCTGTAGGAACAAGGAAACAATTACCTCTAATTAGGTGCATAATCGTGCACAAAATGGAAAAGGACTGAGAATAAAGTTAATTCTAAACACCAGAAGTCTTCAGGCAAAAGGACAAAACAGAAACAAGCTTTATTAAGGCAGAAAAGGTACCATTCGCAAAAATCAACATCTAACAGGCCTAGCTGCACCAAAGAGTAGGAAGAGAAAGTGAGACAATGTGACCACTTGGACTTTCATACTATTCATAAATGCTATGATTTAATTTAAAGAGAACATCCTTTCAAGAAAAGATCCAAGGGGGTGTTGGGTAAAACCTTTAAAAATTAATTACCAAAACTGTGAAATTGAGAACATGGCAGAAAATGAGAGCTCTTTGCTGTTTGTGTGACCTCCTGTATCTGGTAGTGGGGTAGCTCTGGGATGTTGCCCACCAGCTGCAACCGAGCAGCACCAGTCCTTGCTTCCTCTCATCCCTCACCTAAACCCATCCTAAACACCAGCTAAGTGTTTTCTTTTGCATATACAAGACACTTGAATAAGTTTGAGGGTGCTTTTTTTTTTTTTTCGTTTTAGTATGATGTATATTGCAAGTTTTGTTTCTTGGATTTTGCAAATGTCTTAGTCTGGTAGCTACTCAGAGAGAATTGTCACAAATATTACATGAGGAATCTGAGAAGGGAAAACAAAGATCAAAGAGGCAAATGAAAATTCTGGCAATTGATAGCCATGTCTTCAAAACATACTGAGATCGCTCAAATTTTTAGGACTCGAATGTGTGAAAAATCCAACGAAAAGACCCCAAAGGAGGTTTGAAGGAAGACTGCAGAGACCTGCAACTCCTTTGAAGAAGACTGTATAACCAGCAGAATAAGACTTTCCTGAAGATGTTGCTTCTTACAACTTGTTTAGGTGCATTGTGGAGAAAACCTTGCTTCAGCTGGTGTGATCTCCAGGAAAAGAAGTGGGTTTGAGTTTGTCATCTGGTACCTCATTGAAGGACTAAGGTTGTTACTTGTTTCTTTTTCTTAAGTCACTTGGGTCTTAGAACTATGAGTGAATACAAAGATGAAGATTAAAGAGACTGCAGTCATTCCAGAGACAAGCATTAAAGCATTTGAGGTCTGTCCATCACCTCACCAGAAACCTGCCAGTTACCACCACAAAAAAACCTCACTAGACTTGCCCGTTGGCCAGGATGGTTGGATTAATCTTTGTTGTTCAGGTGTGAGGTAACATTCATTTTGACCACATAAAACAGACCATATATACATACAGACACTATTTTATTTTAGCAGTATTTATATTGGTAAAAAATATTCCTATAAAATGAACCTAGTGCCAAAAAGACCTTGAAGGGAGAGATACATGAATGAATCCGGCATCCTTGTTAATGTAGCAACAACATAATTTTTATATCCAGAAAATGTGCCAGAATGACTGAGGGAAGAAAGCAAGGAGTGGGTGGATATAGATTGGAGAAAGTTTAGAAAGTACTTCTAGCCCTGTATGTCTAGCCACAGAGCCTACAGTAAAAAAGAGAGTATCTAGCTCTGCTTGATATGAATGAAGACTTCCTAAAGCACCCGTTTGGTGGAGATCCTGCATCCTCACACACAGCTCATTACATTAATCCACTCATGTCTCCAACCCTGCCGCATGTTTCCAATGCGGACAAGCAGTGAAGCTGTTCTTGAAAGAATCTGAATGTCCTAAACAATGTTACAGAAGTTTTAAAATTTAAACTCATAATATACGTGAAAAAACACGGATGGGTAAAACGTTTTTCTGCCATTGCCAACACCTGTATTTAACACCTGCTTTCAAAATAAAAATCTGGAAAATTGTTGCCTACTGCAGATCTAGGCACACTTCCCTGACAGAGAACTACAGGGGGAAAAAAAAGATTGGTAATATTTGCTCCTATTTATTTTCTCTAAAGTTAATGCTACTTCTTTGGCAGTGAACTTTGTTGTTGTTGTTGTCATGAAAATCATGACCTTGCTGAAGCTTCTCAGTTAAAAATGAATTCTCAGTAGAAAAATATCCCTAAAGTAGATTCTCTCTCTTACCAGGGAATGCTCCAGCAGTCAACTTCAATTTGCCTTAAAGACAAAAAGGCATCTCTCTAGGGATAAAAATCAATCTCCAAACTGTCAGCAGCAACGTACAAAGTTTAGAAATGTGCTTAATTCAGCACAAACAAATGCTTGTAAATTGTCAAGCCAGTATGTGAGAAGCAACTCCTCCATTAAATAAAATCATGAGCTAAACGAAAAAACTAGAAAGGAGGCAGACACCTCAAGCAGATATATTTTATCCACCTCTTTTCTATCAAGCTCACTAGTACAGAAGAATAATAAGAACCTATTATTTACTAATAGATTACTGATTATACTTAACATTATTTTAATCGCTATTATTTTTTTTTAAAAGATCTTCATTACTGTTGTGTTCAAGTGCACGCAAAAGCATACCTTCTCCATACAGCTTGGCGACTAGCAGCAATTTGGGACTCCATCAACTCAGATCTGCAATCTGAAGGGGATGCACACAGCAACAAGCAAATCCGTTTTCCAGCTTGGAGACATCACCACAAAGTGCAACAACTGCACTAACAACTCAAGCCATTGCTGGCTACAGATATGCCCTGCTACAGCTGCCATGCCCTTTTCTCCTTCTCCCCTGAAGGCCTGAGCAAGGTTAGAAACCACAGCTCGATGTTCTTGCCTTCTCTTCTTCTGTGACTTGTGGTACCTGTGGAAACTGCGAACATCTTTCTGCCTTCCTAAGGTGTCACTGCCTCCGCTGGGCAGCAGTACGACATGTTGGAAACTGCCTCCACACCCACTACAGCGCAAGGATAAGGTACAGGGTCTGGCTGGATGGCATGTGGGCAGGCAACGCGACCTTCCCCATCTGGCCATTCCATCTGCAGTGACTCCTCCAGCTCTGGAGAAAGGGATGGGACTGTTTGGTGGGTTTAGTTCAGGCCTGTACCTTGATACTGGAAACCATTGACCAAAATAGACAGGACAGAGACAGAATATACAAAAGGACTAACATAGCAATGACAACTGTTACAGTGATCTCTCCCAGTCTCCTGAAGATAATGAGAACTTGAACTTTTCCTTCTATAAATGTGTTTGTTTTCTACCCTAGCAGTTGAGGCCATGATGATCTATACTTGACAGAAAGAAGAAAAGTCTTTAAACATCCTAAAGATTTGAGCAGAACTCCACCCCAGATCTCCTTAATCTTCAATGAAACAACTTAATCTTTCTGTATCCTATTTTCTGATCTATAAAGTTTCCATCTAGAGTATTAGCTGTTTCGAGCATGGACTTCACTTTCATCTAGGTTTTACGCAGTAACTAGTAAAAGCCTGTAAGTTTTGTTCTCACGTGTGGCTGTAAACATGACAAAGTCCTGAAACAAGAAAGTGCTATTCAGAGTAAAGAAACAGGTGTTTTGCAAAAAGTAGGCTGTATTTTACCTAAAAAAAGCCCTGCAACAACCAAAAAATCAAAAAACAACACCTCGTCAGAAAGGATCTAACAGACTCAAAGATCAAGTTTCAGTGATTTCTGCAGAGTTACACCAAAACATCCCTGTCTTAAAAATGGAAGGGCATGTTCTACAGTATTGAAAAATCCACGATAATTCAGTTAAAATATAAAACCATAAAAACATTTGAAAACATGAAGTGAATGGACAATACAAGAAAAAGAAGGTTCCGTACGACAAAAAGGCAAGTGGGAGAACCATCAAAGCAAGATCACTAATAACCAGAGCACAAACCAGTGCTATTTGAGAGTTCTTTTGTGTAGAATGTGGAAAAAAATAGACCAAGTTCCATGCTGGAGATCCACTGCAGGAAAGACATGACCATGTATCATTACTATGCTTTCATGTTACTTTCTGTGAGCACAGACACACCATGGATTGTGAACTTTTATGTAGCCCAAGGAAAGAAGGAAAAAACATAGCCAATGAGGAAAAAATGTAAGACAAAAGTTGCCATGTCTCTCTTTGCCATTACTTTCAGAGGGAACAATACAGTCAGATTTCCACACGCTGACACAACATGTCATGCAATTTCGCATACAAGGTTATAAGTGCCAGAAAAAGAATGGCTATCGCTACTCTCTGAATTGCTTTGTTATAAAGCTTTCTAGGGAGATTACCAAGGGTTGGACATGGAGGGAAAAAAAAAAAAACATTTCCTGATTTATCTTGAAAATCAGAAAGTCCAGGCTATTTGCAGCTGATACTTCAGAATGGTCAGAAATCTTTTCATGACTACTTTAGAAACCGAATTTTCTGATATGTAAGATCAAAGGAAAAGATTAGATCAGGAATCCAGCCATCATTTATTTTGGCAGTGTGCATATGTTAGTAGACTCCTTTGGTCCTCCCTGGGATTAACATGAGTTTCCAGAGGTGGCATGGGGTTCATACAAAACTCTGAAAGTGCAAAGCTATATTGCTTAGTTTAGTCACCCAGGAAAGTGAACTAGCACAGCTGAACTATCTTGCATTCAAAAATAAGACTATAAATTGTTACAGAAGTGAGTAAAAATTCATAATCACAGGTATTAGCAATCCCTCTCATCAGCTGGTTTCCTCTTCCAGACAGTACACCGTCACCAGAACCAGCAGTTCTTAACATCAAAAATCTTTCTCCAAAATGAACGTTTTATTTCTTTTCTTAACTTAATCAAATTACAAGTTATAACTGCATCTGTTTTTCATTGAATGTAAAAACATTATTGTTCTTTGGTTTTTATAAGACTGACGCATTTATTTGTGTTTTTTAAAGAGCAGTTACTTCTCTGCCCCTTTCACAGAAGACACTGGTTGTTGCTCAGGTCCACAATATACATGTTGCTATTTTCACTGGGTCCAAAGATAACAACAGTGCAAGTTCAGGCTAAAAGACCAAATAAATAGGTCCAAGTCAGGAGCAATACCACATCCCGCCCTTGGAAGGCAGTGATACATTTTGGTTAAAGTCAAGCAGGGCACTCCATGCTGCCTACAGCGCTTGTTGCTGCCTGCAGACACCTTCAAGTACTGTGTCAGTAGTATTTTCAGTCTTTTCTTTGTATCTGAGCTAGAACCTCTCTGATTTTATAAGCATGGAAGCTGTCACCTCTTGCAGTATCAGGAGCTGCAGTCCTAAGCACAGGCTTACTGGGGTTAAACCAGCAGTTCCCAAAGAATAATCAATGTTTAACTGGGTTTTTTTAATATCTTTGGAGAATTCCTGATTCCGCAAGCCAGGCTGAATCCATGCCCCACGCCTTGAGGAAAGGACAGGACGGGGACTCCGGGGGCAGCTCCTGAGCAGGGCACGATCACAACTTGCAGGAACGCTGCTGCAGAACGAGCTGAGGGTAGTGTACAGCTGGGACCTGTATCCGTTCTGATGGCAGCCCCAGAGGAACCTGCTGGGTTTTTTTTTGCTTCAGCAGCCGAGGATCTGAGTTACCCTGCAATAACTGAATCCTGCCAGTGGTCTTAAGAGCTGGATTGGCAACCACATCTTAGTAGCTGGCAAACCATTTGCAGCTCTGGAGTTGTAGTCTGGCTACTCCTAGGTTAAGTTAGATTACCGACGTACCGCTGGCAAAAGGAAAAATGAAAGCCTATGCTTGTCCTCTTCACAGTACCACTCCTACATCACACGCTTTCACAGTGTGTGCAGTCTGCTCAAGTGTGCTGGACCCTACCGCAACAGGGAGGGCAATGCGGACTGCGACCTTAAACCTTACCCTAAAGGCCTATGAGGAAAACAGGCTGAAGATTTCCTGAGGGAAATCCTTGCCTGGGCTGACTGAGAGGTAACTAGAAGGCTGTTGTTCTTTCCCTGTCCACTGCATGAGAGAGCCAGACAGCGTCTGAACAATTACTGTTTGATTTGGGTTAAGAGTCAGACACCACCTGGGGCAACGTCCAGACTGCAGGGAGGGATACTATTTCCGGAAACACAAATGACAGGTGGGAATTTGCAAATGGTAACACTTTATACATTTAAGGCACCACTGTGTTTCAGTGCAAACCCTTAAAACGCAAGCATACAACACTATTCAGGGTGATTTTTTTGCATTGGGCCGTAGCAACATTGAGAGCAGGGTCTATCTCCAAACTCCCCGATTTTTCGCAGCAGCTGGCGATCCCATGCTCAGGGACAGAAATACTGCCTTACTTTCTGCGCTGTTCCAATTTTAGCCTGTCAGACAAGTGTGCACCGCATCATCCGGTGAGACAGCATGGAGGCAGTGAAAGGGGGCTGCTGTACGATTGTACAAAGGCAACTTGCAGAACCCCATCGTTTCAGTTACAGCTGTGATCCTGGTTTCTTTTGTTTGATTTAGAGCGGGGGGAAAATTGCAGCAGGTCATTAGTAACCCCAGTAATGCAAAGCTACGGAGAGAAAACAAAAGTATGCTCTGATTTCTGCGAGGAGGTGTGCTCTGCGTAGGACCTTCACTTCATCTTTATCAGTAAGGACAACACATAGGTGGGCAAAAACTGCTCTTTGAAGACACCAAATGTTTTGCGAAACAAGACTNGTCTGATTTAGAGCGGGGGAAAAATTGCAGCAGGTCACTAGTAACCCCAGTAATGCAAAGCTACGGAGAGAAAACAAAAGTATGCTCTGATTTCTGCGAGGAGGTGTGCTCTGTGTAGGACCTTCACTTCATCTTTATCAGTAAGGACAACACATAGGTGGGCAAAAACTGCTCTTTGAAGACACCAAATGTTTTGCGAAACAAGACTAACCTCCATCAAACGAATCTATTTTTTCTGCTTAGCAGACAACCACAGACAACCAAACATTTGTCATTGCTGCTCATTATTCATTCATGTGTTCAAGGGTAAATGGAGGTAAAGAAAAATCGCTCGACTTTTAATTCCAACGATGTATTGCGTCACCTTTGACTGCTTGGCTTAAAATACTAGGTAGGTACAATACTCGTTTCTTAATTTAGTGCTATTTCCCTGACCCTATTCATGCTGACGGCTTCAAGTTCATGACATTATTTCCACTTCACTTGAATGACTGAAACTTCGCAAACAGAAGAACAAAACAAGAAATAAACTTCTAAAAGGCAAGGCTTTGGGGAAGATAATAACCCATAATAAACTCTCTGAAATTATTATGATCTGAGAACAATTCTGAGTGCAGGAAGACCATGTGTTACTATGCTTTTATAATGAAGAAAAATTCACAAACCTACTCACAAACCAATGTATTTTAAAATATTTAAGCAGCACTAATTTATACCCTTATTACACCCAACAGGTGGAAATACTGGCAGGGCAAAGGTGCTTATGCATGCTGGGCACGGGCATGAGAAAGTTTTGTCTTTAAGGAATACACCCTCCCTTTCCTCCCCTTTTCCAGAGCAATCCCTCAACTGGAGTGGTTATTTGTCATCTGACACCTCAGAATATCAGGTTATTGCTTAGTGAATGTTCTCTTCCTGTTTATGTCTGAAGGAAAGCTGAAGTGATTTCAGAATTTAAAATGCCCTTTGGCATTCGGAATGCCCTACGAGAGCCCAGAGGAGTGCAGTTCCCTAGCCACAGCTCCAGTCTAGCATTGCGGGATGCACAGCAAACTTCCACATACGACATCACAAATGTGCCCTAAACTCCGACCCACAGGGACCATCTTTAAGGCTGAGAGAGCACTTTGGCCTCTGTCCCTCCACAGACCTTTGGCTCTCTGCTGAGGCTGCTAGCCAGGGTGCCAATCAGTGCCAGCTGATTGCTCTCCTGATGTGCACACCTCTCTAGGCACCGGACTGAAGCTACCAGCTCACTTCATATAGGTCACTGGATGTTGACAACTTTGTAAGAGACTGACTAAGGCCCAATTTGGATTAGCAATTTAGCAGGAAGGTCCTGTACCCCACCGCCCTCCAGCCTCTCTCATGTACGTAATTTTAATACAGCAACTACTAGGCTGCAAATCAACTACAGTTTCAGAGAGAGGGGCGTTAGGAAACTCCAGAAGCAAGTACATTTACAAAGACTCCTGTAAATTGTTATTGGGAAATTAAACTGTGCCTTGCCCCTTTAACCTTCTGCTATGTAGACAGCATTTAAAGGATTTCATTAGGGCCAGAGGCTGTAGCTTACATTTGTGTTGCTAAGTAAATGAATCATGGAATAAATTGGCTTAACTGGGGTTTCCAATAAAATACTGGTTTTAGAACCAAGGACTCAACAAAGATTTAGCCACGTCAAAATTTTTAAGACACGAATAGGAAGCTTGCATTTTGTTTTACAATAAGAAAAAAATATGTAATTATAAAGCCATCTACACTCAATTGTAACAAATCCACTTCTACAAACCGTAAGGAGTGGGAGAGTCTTATTTGAAAAGTACATATTAATTTAGGCTATAGGATACTTGCAGTAGTTAAATGTTCACTGCTGTTAGTACCATAAATTGTATTCTGTAATACACAATGTATATATTCTTTAAGCTGCAACCATCAATTTTACTAGCTAAACTTCTGCCAAATACTTATTAGAGATCCTATGTAGTTTATTCCAGTGCCAGTCACTACCACTGGGACAACCCCTCTTTTCCCTGCATTCTCGTTTTCTCATTCCTAATGCTGCTGTGGAATGGAAATGGGATGCAGACAGCATGCATGTGCAGTCTGGAGACTTTAGGAAGAAGAAAAACATCATATTATGCATCACAAAAAAAGCTCTCCCATCTCAGACTGATTTCTTTCAGGAACTTCACCTTAGCCAATTTGGAAGAGGTGCAATAATCTTTTTTAACCACAACATTAAATTAGTACAACCGCAGTGTGCATGTAATTATGACTGGCGTAAGGCAACATCATGACTGCATCCATGGCAAAGGAACTGTATTTATAGGTCATAGCAGTTGCTAAAATTGTATAATTTTAATAGACAGTCAGGGCTACCTTTATGGCAAGATGAAGGTGTCACAAACTTTCTGTGTATCTAATCCAGCTCAGACACATCTGTACTCTGGATGTGTGTAAACACTCAGCAAAAATAGAAATATATCTGCTCAGCAGTGTCAGCCACTTGAGGTGCTCCATTTCCTTGACGCCTACTCATCTTTGACAGATGATTGAAATGCAACAGCTCGAAGGAGATAGGAAACAGGAGACTGAGACACTCCTGCAGGGCTCCACTGAGTTTCAAAGGTGTTAGCAGCAAGAAACACAGTAAATTTAAAAATGAGCGTGACAAGAAGTGCAATCTTCAGGGCTAAATATATATGGTATATTGTATGAAGAGTCGTAATATAGCCGATCTCCTGCTGGAGAACAGCTGTACAGTAAAGCTTTATATCAAACAGCTAAGTTGGCTAAGCTAGTAAAAAAACCCCAGTTTTCTGTCGTGTGGGCCATATGCAGAAGGGCATGAGAAAGCAGATGGGGACTTCCGTGTTCCCTTTGCTCCCGGCACTCAGAGCACCCCACAGACAAGCCAAAATGGGAGCTGCTCCCTGCTTGCATTGGGGCTAGGTTACAGACAACTCAAAGGGACACATGAAAATTGCAACACTGCCTTTGCTGTAATCCTGTCCATTTCAGCACGACATGATTGCTGGGAGATCTGGACGTTAGGACTCGAGCTGAGTCTGCACTTTGTGGCACCTAATGAAACCACTTTGCTGCTGACTCATGCTGCTATCCCAGCGTTTTACATCATCTACTTTGTTCAGGTTGAAATGCCTACAGTAAGGTATCAGACAACAAAGAACAAAAATCAAAAGGATTCTCTCTATTATTCATGTTTCCTGAAGACGGAGCTGAGGAGAGCTGTTCCAATGCCTTTTACACAGCAAGAAGGCACAGTAATCATCATGCTGAATTGCAGACTTCAGGACTGGTCTTCACTTGCATGGAAGGGAGAAGCCCGCCTACGTTCTTGGATATTTGTACTTTACAAGGAGGCCTTCACAATATGGTAACAAAGAGTGTACCAGATCACATTCTATGTATAATCCAGAGTTGTACCTATTAAAAAATAAATTAAATCAAGTCAATGAGTACCTTCTGGTACGTAGGTGGGAAGACACTACTTACAGAAAATAATTTGTTGCAAGAGGAAACTGGACAAATTCCTATTAGAGGAATGACATTTTTAACACAAAGAAAAAATGTTAATTAAAACTGCCTTTTTATGGACCTGGCAGATAAATCCTGAAACTCTTTAAGTCAAGCCTGATCATCTTTTTAAAATCTGTGTTTAAGCCCAATAGAAGTGATGAGCTTGAGACAGCTTTATTTAGTGTGGCACTATGGCCTTTGGTAGGTCATGGGGTCAGAGAATATCAGTCACCAGGGCTGCCTTTTCTGATGGCTTTAATCTTTGAAACCTTCCAGTGAAACTGTGTGACCCATTGTTAGCAGAACACATGAAAAAGGGCCGAAGTGCATATTTGGTTGCATGTCACATCATAAATTACCAACAGGACTACGCTGACCCACGAGTTTTCACTGAAATTAACCAAGAAAAAAATGGGGAAACAGCGTTCCCACTGTCACCACTGCCTATCAGCAGGCATCACCACGATGAGCTGACGCTCTGGGTCTCCCAGCCAGGCCTCCACCCCTGGGAGCAGTCACTCACCTCTGCCAGACCAGCCACCGTTGCTGCACAGGCAAGTGGCTTGTCATGTTTTGGTCTGCTGGCTGGAGGGGCAGGCTGCCCACCCGCACTGCTCGTCCGCCAATGGGATGGAGCCATCCTCCGGTCTTTTGGAAATCACCTTGACCAAGCTCCCCAAACAACTCATCTGTAAAGCACCAGCACTAAAACCTGACTGCCTTATGGACTGGGAGGCATAAGACAGCGGTGACTGTCTCTGTGTTCAGGAAAACAGGGGATTTCAGGAAGAAAAGACCAAGGACATCTTGGATCACCTGACACACCGTGTCAGGGCATGGCATGCAGGTCATGATGTGGCTACTTGAATTTGGTGCCCACAGCAGCGTGGGTTTCCCTGCCAGCAGCACCAGCGGAGGGCACAGCCTGGAAACGTGCCTCCGTTCCTCAGGGTGCAAGCAGGGCTCCACGACCCCCTCCTGCCTCACTACCTCTCACAGCACAACCTCCCAGACCATAAACACGACCGAATTCCAGTTTTATATATTCTTTCACAAGAAGTTTCACCTGATTAGAGTTAAGGTTGTTCAAATACCTTTACTCATAAAAACCGATGTATTAAAAAGACATTATTAAAGAGATGCGCACCCTCAAGCCAAGACACTGAAATCAAACCAAAGAGAAAAGACCAGGAAAACACACTGTAACTCACTCAATAGTGTAACAAAATCCTATCACTGCAGAAAAACATAAAAGTAATAAAAGTAATAAAAGTAACTTCGACCTTAGTAGCTTTTGAAGTGTTAGGTACTGATGGAAATTTTCTAACCTGATTTAAGAAACCTATTCTGCTCTGCAACCTCCTTTTTTTTTTCTCTGTGATATGAAATTTTTAAAGGCTCCAGCATTTTTTTTAACTCCAAGATGAAGTTCAAAAAATGAATCTATCATTTATTGAAAAATTACCTTAAATAACAACAATATTTTAATAACCTCCACAGCCGCCACCATTCTTTTAGCCCTCTTGGGAAGGGTTCCCGACACGCGGAAGTGAATTAGGAGCTAAACATCTTTGTAAACACAATTTGACCAGTGAAGTAGAGTAGGGTTCTTAAATCACTTGGGAATATAAATTAAGCTTCTTGGTCATTTGGACTCCTAACATTTTTATTTATCTTCCTATTTTTGTGTAGATTGAAGGTATATGCAACTTTATTTTCGTAGCAAAAGACAGCTGCTGTAACACAGACTCCAGAACACATTTTCAAATTAGGATTTCTGAGGATCCCTTTCTTTCACACTCCTGTTACAACCGTACCAGAGAGAAAACAAAACACAGTTGAATAATGAAAAAAAGGGATGCTACAGATAAAAATCACAGCTTGTATTCGGTATCCTGCAACTATATTCCCGGCCGAATTAGAAAATCAAAAATAGATACGTCTTGCTTTCTAACACATACAAATGAGGCAAATTATTCTGTTTTATGAATTACATCTTAAACTTTTTTTTTGGGGGGGTGGGGTTACTTGCTGGATTTGGGTGTTTAAACAGCTTACAAGCAGGAAAACAAGTTGCAGTGGCAAGAAGGCTGATCTAAAAGAGGTTTCTTAGCTTATCACACTCACACAACACCATCTGCAAATTTTCCAGTGTCTCTTTTCGATAGTATAGAGAGCAATTTGCTTAACTGCAAGCTCGCAAAATCCTGTACACAAGTTGCACAGAAAGGCAAAAGGGTAAAGGTGGAGTAGCTATCCACACAGCATCACTGTGTACTTGCTGTTGAGTCTAATGCTTCTGAAAAGATGCAGCTCATCACCCCATCTGGCTTTGCAGAGCATGTGCGCTAAGTCTGACGCTTCCTGAGCATCGGGAAGCAAACTTACTCAGCATATGCCATAAAATTGTTTTGTTTACATGCAGCGAAATACAGAAATAAGGGACAGAAACACGTAAGACAATTCTTCATAAGAAAGGGGAGATCATGTTAAGAATAATGACTGCAGAACGCATATGAACCGCCAGCCAGAGAACACAGACCCATTCCTACATGAGTTTTTGCTCTCAAACAGCTAAGTTCCTTGTGGCAAGAAGTGGATTTCATTTTTATACAATTTACTCAAGGAACTAAATAGAAGAGGAAAAAATCAGAATTAAACCACATTTTAGAATCTTACCTGGAGCTGTACAACCTTCCTTACTAAAAAGTGCTAGCCTGGTATTACTGAGGGTACTCGGATTGTCTCCTTTTTATTTACTCTATGCACACACACGCATGTTAAGCAATATCAGTCACGTTACAGAATCCAGTACATATGCGTCAGGAAATTGCAGAACTAATGTGCAATCTAAACTCAGCCTAAATGCTTACCTAGGCTTGATTAACAGTTTGTGATACAATCTTTTAACACATAGCACTAGCGTTCCTTTATTTAATGCACAAGATAGACAACGCTCATTTTAAGAGCAGCTCGCTCTGCAGTATTTTCTTTTGTTCCATTGCTCATATTGTAATCGTTCGTAGCAGGCTTTATTTCCTACGCATGGTTCAAAACCTGCTCTGAAGACAGATTTATTTACTTTGTCCAGGAATTTGTTTGGTGCTCATCATTAGAGGATACAAGTGATTCAGACGTATTAGTTTTACTGCAGCCTTGGAAAAGTCTGCATCTGTGTTCTACAGATGACAAAAGATGTGCACTGAGATTGCAGTCAGAGAGATACAGGTACACAAAATTTGAGACATCTGGCACATGAGCTGGAATAGTAGACAGCACTGTTCATTATTCTGTAGACTCAAAACACAACTCTCTAGTGACTTCAGAGGCAGATGTGGGTGTTCAACACTTCTGATTAATCAGAGTGTAGGATCTCACAGTCAGCATGCAGAAGCTGGGCAATACACGCATGACATGAAAAATCTAGTGACTTTACTAAACATCGGTGGCAGAGACAAGACTACAGTCCTATTTTTCAGAGTCTTATCTAACTTCTCAACTATATATTTCCTTTCCTGTAGTCTTTGACTTATCTACTACATGCCATCCAACTGCAAGAAATGAACAGTCACTGCACAACCCTATATATCTGTGGGCAGGTCTAACTTGAGGTCTGGATAAGGCAGAAATCCCACAGGAGGTGAGGGCATGGAGAGAGAGAAAGAGGCACTACGTGATTACGTAGTTAAAGACCGTGTTCTAATGCACATGAACAAATGAGCTATCTTAAACGACCTCAAATCTGCCATTTTATAACTTTTGAGTACTCCACTGTGCTGCCTTAAAAACACTTTGTACATTATTTTTTTCATGCTATTGCCATATGAAATCCTGTGCTCTATATGTCAGAAAACTTGCTATGACAGAATTTTGGAAGGGCAACAGAGGACTAGAAGAAGGGTATTTCCATATATAACTTTTTTTAACTTTCTGCTTTGATTTTTACTTCAGGCATTCTTGGTTTGGGGCGGGGGGGGTTGTTTGTTGTTTTTTATTTAAAATATGGAACTAATTTCATGTGTGTGCCTTTCATGTAAAGGTATACATGCTAAATAGTCCCTTATTTAATTAAGAATGTCTTTTCCATTATATTTATTGAAGAATAAAACCAAAGTCGCATTTAAGCACTGAGATTTGGATCACTTAAAAAGATTGGACAAAAAATAAAAGCTAGCTGAACGTCTGAATAACCAAGGTGTGACCATCCACAGCAGGACTCCCATGCTGTGGGGCACATTGCAAATATGCCGTTGAAAGTATCACCTAAATAAGCCCAAGGACCTCACCGGAAGAAACACATTCAAATTCCTACAATGTGTTTCTTTTATTGTCATTAGGATCTTGCATTCCTGTCTGTGAATTGGATGGAATTTCTTTTCCATTTGGACAGTGGAAAATATCCCCTCCCTCCCCAGCACAAAGTCTCATTTCATGTACCCCAGGCTATGCGGGTAATGCCTGATAGGCGATCTCGTCTTCGGGGAGCTGTGCTGGGGTCTGTGCCGGGGAGGAGGATGCCCGGCCCCGGGCACGCTGCGCTCCAACGCCGGATCAGGAGCATCCTCTAGCGGCCACCGCCTCGGGAAGTCCCCGCGTCCCCCAGAAACAAGAATCTTCTGGAAGACGGAGAAAAATCAGCGACTGAGGGAAACGGGCAGAAGCCAAAAGGATGCTCACAAGATGAAGCATATTTTTCCCGGTCTCGTTTGTGCCCTCATGTCAGACTAAATGGGAGACTGTTCTCTTCTGAGCCCCGAGTAGCACACAGACCCCTTTCCCTCTCTGCTCTGGAAAACCCTCAGCATCAAGGAACCAGCTCAGCAGTGCTTTGGCATGTAAGAAAGCAACAGCAACAAAAGAAAAAAAGAAAAAAAAAAAAACAAATCCCAACATTTCCCAACCCCCCACAAAAAACTCCAAATGAAACCAAACCAAAACACCCCATGAATCCAACCAGTTTTAAAGTCCTATAAGAATGAAGACATGTGCTGAGAGATACAGGTGGGAACTGCGTCCAAAACTGTGAAGTGTGTTACACGAGCATTAATTTTGTATTCACTTCACTTAAACAGCAGCCACATTATATTCTAATCAGCGTACGGTGCAAAATAGGGGCGAAATGTGGAACAAAGAAAAAAGAGCAATCGCATGTGCTTGCCGTTTCCCCAGCCCATAAAACAATCTCATTGTGGTTAATAAATAAATAAATAAATAAATTGCCCAGTAAGACTTCCCCAATTTAACTGCTTGGGAACTTTACAGATTTCGGCATTAGGATTAAGACGAGTGAAAAGCCTACAGTGGGTACACACCGGCTGAAAACATAAATCAGTTTGTTAGGGCATAAATCACACAGCAAGGTCAAGCAACTAGAAGGCAAAGCACAAGAATATATGGCAGGCTATGAGGATTGTGTCTGAGGTCAGAAATGGCCACCTTGAGAGCTGCAGGATGAGGAACACGACTGAGAGCACACTGGGGTTTGGTAGCGATGTTGGCTCTCGCCAGGCTCCCAGCCTCACAACTGCGCTCCTTTCTCTTTTCCTTTGATCGCTGCTTTCTCTCAGGCAGCACTTGCCCTCCAAACACATCAAAACCCAGCACATTCACCTAGATTACCCTTAATAATCTAACACATTCTGGTCATGCCTGGATTAGGAAAATAGGTAGCATACTCTGACAAGTATGACAGCAATATGGACAAGTACAGACAGTGTATTTATAAAAATGAGTGTGTTTGACTTCCAGGCAAAGCTTAAAATTAGTCATGTCCTAGTAGGTAACATTTTGAAATAAAATGTGCTTATTTACCTTAGGTTTCTACTGATGATCATTTTAGTGACTCTTTGCCGTGCTTTAAAGCAGACCGTATTTGCCTGTCTTCTCATGAAAGGAAAGTATGACTCAGTTTTCTTCCATTTCTGACTGGATGCAGTTAGAGACAGGGGAAAGCACCATGCCAGGGGCAGTGACTAAGCCACCATGTGTCTCTGTGGATTAGCCATGACCTGGGCACCGGGAGTGGTGCATATGTAACCTGAACTCCAGCGATCTCAACCAGGCTCTGCTGCCCAAGGGTGCTGGCCCTCATACACCCATCACCAAAGAGAAGCAGATAAAGAAATTCAAGTATTCCTAACGTTCACTAGACCGGCAAGACTCACACAAGTGCAGTGTGTTGAGAGCAGTGTCTGCCAACCTGCCGTAGATTGAGCAAACAAATAAAATTCACAGGAAAACAAACAAAATGGCTTCTGGCAGTGACAACTATCCTTCAGGTACTTAACCCGCACTCCTACCAAGGAATCCTGGTGAGTAATTTTTAAACATATGGCACAGACCATATGTATTGCTGATGTAGTCTTACAAACCATCTTTTATATCTCGGTGCAGTGGAAATCAAGAGACCTTTCTGGTAAAGACACAGTGTAGTGGGGGACCAAATATACATTCTTAAATTTCAATCAGACTTCAAGTCAGGTCATGGCATGGCACAGATATTTGCAAGCCGCCAATTTGCCAGTCTTTTCTAGTTTTCTTGCTTTTGTAAAAATAATAGAGAAGGCTGACTGATGAAGCATTGCTCTGCTCCCTCTCTTTGTTTCACTGACCTGGAAACTGGCTGGGCCAATGTAAATTTAGGTCTGATTACGCACAAAATACGGGTAGGTGATAAGGTGGTTCAAAATTTTTCTGTTGCTGTCTATGACATTTAGGTATAAGCTAATCCTGAAGACTTAAAAAGTCACATTCAGCGACCAAAATATAAAGTTTGATCCAGCAGAGAAACAGGGACCAAAGGGTCATACAGCCGTCCATAAAGAATTCAGTGTACAAATAGGAAAATTAACTTTTTTTGGCCCTGTTGTGGTTTATAGGACAAACACCTAAAGAAACCTGGAGTCTCTTACTAAACACGTAGCTATGACAAATGTACTGAGATAATCACTCAGCAACACTTGAGAAGTTATCACTTGTTTTATCTGCAGTACAAAGCGAATGCAGAAGTTTTAATAGCTCATGACCTTGTAGCACTTCCTAATGAGGAAACTATGCCAAAACCTTTTGTTTTCTCTTGCTTTGATATTAAAAATTTTCATTTAAATTGTCCAAATGTCATCCAAATCATGCATTTCAATAGTAATAGCTACAAATCAACTACAGAGAAAAATAAGCTTATATTAGTTTGCACTATGCTCTGCTGTGTTCCAAAGCTATACAAAACTGTTCTGAAGCTTTCAAGCTGGTTTAAAGGTTTGTGACATGAGAAAAGCAAAATCAGGAAAAATTCAAGCTGTTATTAGAAACACAGAAGAGCTCAGCACTGTTTGCCCTCTCATGTTGGTTACTTTGGCTTCCGCAATGGCTCTTGGAATAAAGTAGAACAATTATGAACTGGTTAAAAGCAAGGAAACAAAGAGTAGGAAATTAGTATTTGGTTTTGACAATAAGGGAAATCTACCAGAGCAATCCTATGCCAGATCTATGCCAGGCCTTGTTTTGCTCATGATACAGTTTTCGTTATAGGAAATAATAAAAGCAGAAGGAATAGTGAAAAGACTCTGTTACAAATACAAAATTATTTGTGTAGCCAAAAAGGTATGGAGAGTTATAGAAGATCTTGTCATATCAAATCATCAGCTTGTGAAATAGCAAGGGAAATTCACTGTTGATAAATGTAAACTAGTGTGCGTGAGAAAAATTGATTCAAAAATCCATACATATTTATGCATATATAGCTGCATGTAAGTGTATACGTACCCTGTGTACCTAATTATACATACACACATATAACGATGCAATCTTAATTGGCTGCTACAACTTAGGACAGTTATTTTCTGTAACCCTATACAAATACCAATTTTATATTCAGTGGGAGTTAAAAAGACAAATCGAATATTAGAAACTTCATAGAAAAAGAATNTGATGCAATCTTAATTGGCTGTTACAACTTAGGACAGTTATAACCTATAGTTATAACCTGTAACCCTATACAAATACCAATTTTATATTCAGTGGGAGTTAAAAAGACAAATCGAATATTAGAAACCTCATAGAAAAAGAATGGAGAACAAAATAAAGCCATTATGATAAAGATTAAGTCCAGGCATAATTCTGGTAACCTTGCCAAAAAAAAGATCTACCAGANCGATGCAATCTTAATTGGCTGCTACAACTTAGGACAGTTATTTTCTGTAACCCTATACAAATACCAATTTTATATTCAGTGGGAGTTAAAAAGACAAATCGAATATTAGAAACTTCATAGAAAAAGAATGGAGAACAAAAGATGTAAAGCCATTATGATAAAGATTAAGTCCAGGCATTATTCTGGTAACCTTGCCAAAAAAAAGATCTACCAGAACTCTACAAGAGAAAGGCAAAGAGGATGTCCTATGGTATAAGAACATTTCTGTACCAGGATAAATTAGAAAGCTATAAAATCACTAACAGGATAGAGAATGTGAGGAGTAATAATTATTCACTCTTTCCCAGTATGGAGCCTCAAATACAATTCTCAGGCCGCAGCTTTGAAACATACAAGAGAAGTATATTTCCACACAGCTCATATCTAGATCCTGGAACTCATTGCCACAGAACGCAGAAGATTTCATTAAGTGTAAATGTTAAAAAAAAAAAAAAAGGTTGAAAATATATGCAAGAAGGTAAATCATAGTCTATTAACACAAAGATACAGATAGAACCTCTGGCTTAGGACAGTCAACTGCTTGATGCACTAAAGAATGAGAGAATATAGTGAGGAAGCATCATTTGACCTGATTATCATGTCTTCCCATATTTTCCATTCTTAAGCTATGTAACGTTTTGTTTTACTTGCCTTTTCCATGTAAGCTTCTGTCTGTAGTCTACCAACTACTTTACCCATCATGAATGCATCATATTCCGCTATAGATACTTACTACTGCTGTAATTGTCAAATGTTCACAGCATTACTTTTAACCTGGCAACTACGACAAAATTCAGTGATAGACTTTGAGCATCCCAGAGTAATGCAAGAAGAGAAGAGTTTGTATTTATTCCTTTCTAAATTACTCATTAACTTTCACTTGGTAGATTTTACATTTTCTCATTATCTTTAGATCTCACTTTGCAATTCTGAACTTCTAAGACTTTCAGAAATGGAGACGCGAAAAAAGAACAATTTACACACACATACTCCTATGATCATCCTATATGCATAGCAATGAAATGAAAAATTGAAAAGCCCTTGATAACCATTGCTTTGTCTTATTTACACTTGTGTGCCGAAAAATACATTTAGAGATTGATTCTTAACAAATTATTAAAACTCTGTTAATGCCTATTATTCCTTCAGTATAAATAGACCAAAGAGAATAATTTAAAATGAAGAGCAAAAATACATAATAAAACACAATTTCACATGTAGTTGGCTTTCAATTTTGGTTCACAATAATTTTGTAACTTTGAAGTAAGTATTTTTTATTCTCAAAACACAAATATCCACTGTGAACTTGCTGTGAATTGTCAGTTGAAAACTCTGCACCAGTCTACAGTCCCCAACACATTCGTTGAAGACAGATATGAAAAGAGAGGGGGCAGAAAAGGAAGCAGGAGAGAGGACAGAAAGAGTTTTGAAACTTTCAAACTTCAGTTCTAAACTGTTACATTTAAGATTCAGGCCACTGCAACTGAGCAAATAGAAGAGAAAAGAAAAAGACTGAAAATTGCGTTCTTTAAAATGCTTGCAGGGGAGGGTGTGCAATTATATTTCACCACATTTAAACAAAGGCTGAACGAGTATATGGAAGAAAGGTAGAGTTGGTTGGCCATAAATTAGTTTAAAGTGCATAGCCCAGTTTCAATAGCAACTGTTGACTTCCTTTCTTTTTCAGGATGGGTGCTCAGAAGCTTGGTCTTTCCTGAGCCTGCTGGACAGACAGGATGGCCAGGCAGGCTGTCTTTGCCTGGCAGGGAGAGGCTCCGGGGTTAAGGTAAATTCTGAGCTGCCTGCACTCACAGTGTCACTGTGCTAGTCGTGACACGACACTGCCAAAATAAACATACTTCCAGGAAAAGTTCACAGATGGTCAAGGACAGATTTGGGTTAGCTTTCAAAAAGTTAAAACTCAGTTCAAGTCCATGTTTCTGTGACTCTGCCAGCTAACCAGAGCAGAGCTAAGCACTATTCATTAGAGTTCTTGCAAGTTCCACACAGATTCATATAACCTTAAAAAGGATTCCTAGCTGAAATTTGTACTGCCTTTAGTAGAGTGGAGTTTAAACCTCCATGGCTGAGGTTTGCAACTGCTACCAGAACATTACAGAACAGCAGGAGCATCGCTACCATAACCAGTAGATCAAGAAACAAAAAACCAACACAAAGCAATAACCCCTGCCTACATACAGAAAGACTAATTCATTACTCCATTACCTACAGAGGATATCTTAGCCATGACTGCAATCCAGTATTAAACTAAACACGGTCAATAATCATTGAAATATTTTTACTTCTTTTTGTTCACATAAACTTGTGAACATAATGGTCCCCTTAAAACAGATAACTTTTCACAGGCAGGGATCAAATACCTTCAAAATGTTATCATCCAAGTGTAAAAATACAGATACCTTGAATTAACATCTGGTTTTTAAAATGTCTTTTCTTTCTTTTTTGCTTTTTTCTCAAATTAATGCAGATACAATGCCATTATCTACTTTCTCAAAGTTTGACAAAGACTGGAGAAACTCACTCTTTTAATAAAAGGATGCTTAATAAAATTGTTCTTTGTAACAGACTTACTAATGATTTTCTGCTGGTCTGATGAAGTCAGGAAAATTTTAAGTATAAAGTTTACAGTATAAAACAGAATGTTGATGGAGGAGAACAGGAGCTTGAGTTCCTACTGAGTATATACAGCATACAGGATGGCACGCTTTACTGCTGCCTAGCAAATATAAGATATGGTGCACATTCTACCCTCTTTGACATAGGAAATTTTACCCCATATTCTGCAACAACAACAACAAAAATAGCATCTGTATAGTAAATCACTCAGAAAACAGTCAGTACTACGAATACTAACAGCAAACTAATTCAGCCTTCTCGTGAACAGACATTATACTGAGGTTTACATGGTCCCACCTCATGTCCCATCTGCTTCAGGACTTCAAAGCAGAGGAAACTTTCCCAAATGTATGAACATTTTGTTGACTTAGTAAAGCGATTTACAGATTATTCAAGACTGCAGAAGTGTGCCGTGGTCTAACTACTGTGAATAAAAATTTTGTTAAACAGCAAAAAATTGTTCTATGTCTTCACTGAAAGTAATGAAAGCTGTACAGCTCGGCCTTTGTTAAGGAACACCTCCCCTTGCCCTCAAATTAACTCAGCTTTCACTGATATACTATGACCCTGCCTTCACAAGGCTAATATTACCTTAAATCACCCATTTAGATGGACCAGATCACCTATAGGGTCTCCTGTCTTCACCAGAGGGGGATGTTCAATCACAAGCCTTTCACCGTAGAGGACATTACATATTAGTCTTTGTGTATTTACCTAGATCAGGAATAAAAAAGGACTTATAAGCTTTTGTTTTGGTTTGTTTGGTGGGGGTTTTTTTCTTACATACAACATACAAAGTTTGACTTGGACCCAAATGAAAAACTTGTTCAAATTACTCTGTTTAAACAACCAAGTAGTAAAATACTTTTGTAAAAGATATGTTAAAATATTTGGGAAGCGGTAACATTCTTCAAAAGCCTACAAAACCATTGCATGTTTTCAGAATATAATGTGTTAAGATATCTATAATTTTTACAGTGCAATTTTACTAATTTGGGAAATCTACCCAAACTTGCTACCATGTCATTTTCTATTCAGAAGAATAACCTTACCAATTGGTTAGATATTGCACCACATATATCTGATATGTTTATGTAGGTGTAACAAAATCCACATTGAGATTACACCTGAAGGAAAAGTTTGAGCAGGGAAAAGTCCAAGTTCTACAGTTGTAGTTAAAGCTGAACTATGCCAATTATATCTGGCAAATCTCACATCCTTGACAACAGGAGAGCAATACGCCTCTAAAATTGATTCAAATAACACTAGATACTCTATTTTAAGTTTATTTGTGTTGCAAGGGAACAGAAAGTGAAGTTAGGTAGCTTTTATCAAGAAACTACTGCCAAAAAACAGGAACTGCCTCACCTCATTGAGAAACATACTTTTGGTCAGAAAATGAAGGAAATACAAACTGTAACAAATTAAAAATATTAAAAGAATAATAAGAAAAACTTTATGCAATTGTTTCATTTCAGAGCAAGTGCTTTATTTAGAAATTTTTATTTTAACAAGCTACCAAGGAATTGTATTCATTCTAAATGTGTCTGCATTTCTTGATGTTAATTTACATTTATGAAATGTAAAGCATTGGACAAAGACATTACCTGTATCACAACTAATGTCATTACATTTGTAAGGTATACTGAGTTCTGACAAAGACACACAAACAGGAAATCTATCTCATTTCTCACATTCGCATGCAGTCAAAAGATCTAGCCATGGACATCTGTGGCTCCAAAGCATGTCTGCAGAAAGCATATATAAAAGAGATGGAATAACACCCTTTAGACGCTCTCATCAGGGACATTATCCTTGTGGCTGCTTACAACTCATAAGCTGCAGAGGTGTCAGGAGAAGCACAGAAAAGCATATTTATGAGTTAGAGGGGTATGTGTTTAAGGGCTTTTCAAAGCTTCTGTAACATCCTCTCAAATTCAGGTTCTACACTTTTTCACTAGAAGTCATTGAGACCATATCTCCAAAATTATTTTTTTAATACGAGACTTAAAATCACTAGGTGCTCTCTCACTTAGTCTACTAGATCTTTTGGAAACTATTTAGCAGATAGATGAATGAGAGACAAGTAGGATACATCAATGGTCTTGCCTGGACTCTCAAAACTGGTGCACCCACTCAACAATCTCAGTTTCTGAGATCCAGTGTGGAGAAAGAAAAATTATTATCTACTTCCACTGCCAGATTTGCCCATACTATCCGAGGGAACAGATATTATAATTCTAACATGCACCTTACAGTTTCAGGCAGGTAGGTTTCATTCACAGCTAGTTTCTGGAACTTGCTGAAAACCGTTCAGTAATGAAAGACCTACAAATTGCAGATCGTCTCATTAGCCAAATTCCAAGGCCTGACACTTGCCCCTTCCACACAGCTACTCTTTGCACTGCATAAACTGATCAGTGATTTTCTCCCCACTCACTGGCATCAGCCCCTGGGTTCACGTATTGCTAATCTGACTTTTGCCATGGGTGATAAGATTCTTGGGTGATCTAACTGATAATCAATATGAAATTTTAATATACACACCACTTTCCTTGTCAAAAGGAAAATTCCTTAAAGGGCAACTTGTTTTTACTGACCGCTTATCATTCAGAAAAGGAATGAAAAACACCTTTAATACGGGGAGCTAAGATGCACTGTTGGTGAATTAACTTATCAGGTTTTGCTCAGGTTGTCTCCTGTCCCAACCTTTGGATTACAGCACAGAGCTTAATAGCAGGTTACAGCTGAAATCACTGCTCTACAAGCTGGCAGCAGTCTGGAGATGAATCAGTTTATAAATGATTGTTTATGACAACTGAATTATCCAGAAGTTTAGAGTTAAGTATTTGCTGTGCTGATCATTTAAAAGATGGGGATCATTTAATGAAATCTGAAGCATGACATGGCTGAGGAGATTATAGTTTACAATCTACGCTTTCATTACTAGAATAGCATTTTAACATAGTATTCCACCGAAATAATGGCATAGAAAATACTGCAAAAAATTACATAGTTTCATATGTACAAGATCACCTGCTTTTACTCAGTGCCGGCATTATATAACCTAAGCCAAATGTACGTTATTGCTTTCCAAAACAAACCAGAGATTAAAATCTGTGAAGCAATATACATACTGAGACATTCAATAATTAAAAAATAAGGAGGACAGTTCACATGAATGCAAGTTTTACAAAAGCAGTTAAAAATAAAAAACAGGCAAGAGCAATGGAAACAGACAGTGCTTGTTTTCAAGCAAATGCTGTACAAAGTATTTCTCTTGCAAGAGAGAAGTTAACCCAATTGTGGAACTATCTCAGTAGCATTTCCATCCTTAGGCAAGATTTTACAGCCATTGCTCATGCCGTGCTTCTGGCAGGCAAATGTCATTTTTGAATAACATAGGAGGAATGCAGAGTCAGAGTTCACCAAGGAAGACGAGCACAGGTCCCAGGGTTCAGTGTACAGGCCAGTTGGAACCAGCAGTCATACGTTTTCTCAGTAATCTCTACAGATTAGAAAGATCTGTGGTTCACAACAAAGACAGAATGTCTGTCTGTCTGATACGACTAGTATATAACAGCTCTCAAAACCAGACAGTATCAAAAAATACACTTAGTCTATTCCAGCATACCAGATAGTCAGACAAAAAGAATCAGTTCTAAATTGTGATCTTTCTGCTGACAATTGCCATCTCGCAGAAAATGTAGCATCAGGTCATCCTGTACTATTAAGCTGTGGGCAAAAAAATGAATCGCAAACCCCGTCATTTCATCATTTGGAAAAACCAATAATGAGAGAACACAGTTTTCTAGGTTAAAGTTTAGTTACTAACCCAGTTCTGAAATATTTGGAAAAGTAGAAGACATATATAAAGCTTGGTCTTTAAAATTAGCATGCCAAGCTCTTCTCTGAAGAAAGTTCCTATTAAAAAGGGATATTTGAATCCTTTCTCGCAAGACTTCAGGATAATATTTGGCCATTTACAGTGATAATTTTTTTTTTGCTTAATCAATTATTCTAGCTTTATTCCTGAAGTAGGAAATGAATGAAAAGATAAAAAGTACCCTAAAAGTGACCGTTGCAGTTTATCAGAGTAAATCTTCATCAACTTCTTCAGTTGAACAAAGTCACTACAACAGGCATACTTTTCCTTTTTTTCTTTTCTTCTGCTTCTTTTAGCTAAAAGCAAGATGATTGAATCACCTCAGAGTCTGAAACACAAGCTCCTCATTTAATGGTCGTTACTCGATTATGATAAAACTTAAAGGATTAGACACCAAAATTTCAGCTTCAGTTGCTTTTCATCACTCTCCACTGAATTCAGTAACTCCTGCATTATTCAACCCATCCACCAAGATCACTCATCTATTTATGTTATAGAAATTGAAATGAAATGTTAGGTATCCCTTAAAGTCAATGAGAAATACTTTATATTGTGCAATACGAACGACATTACTTTTCAAAATACTACAGACAGAGATTTACAAATTTTTAACTGTTGAATAGATTTAGAATGTTTTTTAAGTTTCCAGTTGTGGCAGGATGTTGCTTGCCTGTTGCTGAAGACATTCTGCGCCAGTAGGATGACAGAGCACAGATCGATTTCAGTTACCACCCAAATTCTCCCTGACTGATTCATGGTTGACCTCAAAGGAAGCCAAACCTCTGCATTTGTAAGTAAAATACCAACTTGTATGTATGAATGACCAGAAATGTGACAATTTCAACTGGTCTTTGTCTTCAGAAAAGAAAGCCTACCTAACATCCAAAATCAGACCACTGTGCAAGGTCCTGTCAAAGTTCTTCCATTCAGGCGAGACTATCTGAAAATAGTGTTAGGCTTCTAATAGTTCTGGCATCTGAAAAATGGGCCGTATCTCTTTTCTTAGAAAGCAGAAGGAACGTTCTTTAAGAACTCTTCTCTGTCAAACCAATATCTGCCTATTGCCCATGAAAAAATATGGCCATTGAAGTCTAACTCTTACATTATTAATACTAAAAATTAGATGTTGATAAAAATTTACGTGCTTGTTTTCTTTTCTTTCTGTCTTTTCTATGTCACAGTAAAGGCTATGTATTTCCACTGAGAGTCTCCGAGGCAGAATTTACTCCATTTCTAAAGTTAAAGGAACTTTTATACTTTTTATTGATCAGATGTGCTGAGGCGGTGTAAAAATAGAAGCTTCCAGATTTGCTAGTTGTTTCTCAGAAGTGATGCTTCAAGTGACTGGGGCAGTTGCCATGGGTAAACTCCTGGCCTCATTAAAGTTTTCACAAAGCTTTCCACAACAGTTTGCCGGTCTAAGAGCATTCTACGAGTACTGCTAAAATAAAATGCTCAAAGTACAAACTCATGGCTGTATTCCACAATCACTACTGAATATTAATAGCACAATCTCTTCCTTCCTAGCCCGTATTTTAACTTAAAATACATCTTCAAAAACAACAAACTAAAAAAACCATGTGTGCCGTAAGAAATACCCAACTGGAAAGATTTTGCTAAGGTTTCTGTTTATCACATATTTCTTTATCTCAGCATCACCATTCCTACTTCAATGTGACTAAGCGGGTATTAAAATGAGTGACACTACCCACGACCCAAACCATTGAAAGCAAGTAATGATGGGCAGCTGAGCCCCATGATGAAAAGCTGTTGCCAACCCCCCCCGCTTCTTCTCCCTTACTTTTTCCCAACCTTTTGGCCAGATCTAATTTAAATGTGAATACCTTAAGTAATTGCCAATATTTGTAAAGTCAGTATATGCAACTGCATTAACGACAACAGATTTTTGTGTACTGTTTTGCAAGGATTTTTTTTTTTTTTAAATGCCCCGTAGTTGCTGGGAAGGTGCTTGGTAAAACTTGCCTCAGTTGGTGTACAATTGTTTTATACACTTTCCCCTTACTTCATTCTTTAGTGAACATCTCTGGAATAAGTAATTACTGTGGGAACACTTCTTTACAGCAATTCTCAAACAGCAAAATTGGCAGAGGTTGGTTTTATAAAGTTCACATACTGAATGGTGCCTTATTGCCATAAACAAAGGGATTTTAACTACTAGCATTAAAATACACTAAGAATAACAGATAAGTGAATCTGTGAATAAAGATAAGTCCTTAATTGACAAGAAAATGAAGGATTAAGCTAATGCAGCATTATAGCAATATGCCAGGGATTCAAACTTCGTCCTACATCACCATTCTGGACTAAGTGATTATAAAAGCTTTTTAAATGACAGAAAGCAGGACTCCCCTGAGAAATTTTCTGCCTAAAATTTGTCAAAATGAGTGCAACTGGTACTAAGCCTCAATATAAGCTCTCTAAATAAATACATAATGTATTTAGTTACTTAAGATAACTGAAGTCTTGCCAATTTAATTAAAAATAAGCTACCTCTTGAAAGGGAAAGATATTTCAAAATCTCACAACTACTGGTACCACTGGATGAATTCAATGAATTTGTTTTATTATCTCTTGCCTACTGGCTTTACCTGAGAAACCACAGATCTTTTGCCTGAAAAGACAGCTCGTGCAAAAGTTCAGGAATCAAATCCAGAAGTCTTGATGGGCTTAACCAAACAAGAACTGCTAGCCATGAACAGCAGCTGGTGTACACAAGTATGTATGTTGCTCTAAAATTGCATCTAGGGAGCATCTGTAAAATCGCATTGCTTTTCCATTTGTCTTTGACACCCTACCCAATGTTTGTAAAATTATTAAATGAAATTAAAAACTAAAAGTAAAGGGAATTTAATGGAACCCAAAGAGTTAAAGTTTCAAGAGGTATTGCAAGCTGATCTTCCTTTTGAATGAACTCATGGGTAAATACCTGAGAGAAGATACATGAACTTTTTGTGGATTACACTGAAATCAAGGGTGTGAGAGGACAAGTTCAGGTTACTACAAGTGGAAAAGGATTTATACAGAGAACGTTGTATAACTTTCATAACTATATCAAAGGAGGTGATGAGACACCCTCTATCTACTAACTATGCACTACTAAGTGCATAATGGTGTAACTTACTCCATGTACAGTCAAAAAATGACAGTCATTTATTTGGACTGCTGGGTACAGACACACTTCTCTTCCTAGTTTCATGAAACCAATTCTAAACTCTCCAAGAGTGTCACATTATGGAGTGGCTCTGAGACCTAGTTTGTCTTAAACAGTTAGAAAGTGCTCATAACCAGAGCATTTCAGCACACAAAAACCTAAGTGCTTTGTTGAACTGAAATCAAATCATAGAACCATAGAATAGTTTGGGTTGGAAGGGACCTTTAAAAGTTATCTAGTCCACCCCCCCTGCAATGAGCTGGGACATCTTCAACTAGACCAGGTTGCTCAGAGCCCCATCCAACCTGACCTTGAATGTTTCCAGGGATGGGGCATCTACCACCTCTCTGGGCAACCTGGTCCAGCATTTCAGCAAATGCTCATGTCCTTAACGTTTAAAGCAATCTGTAAAGACATTTCACTACACAGGAAGGCCTAGATGTCTGTGTAAAAGCCTTAGCTTACCCACAGTTCTGTCTGAGTCAGGATGTGCTTATTGAAGAGAAAAGCACTTCTCGGTGTGGGTAAAGACATTACCCACTCCAACACTGTTTGTTCTGGATTTTGAGATATATCTGCAATATCATTCTCTCTCCAACAGTAGACAACACATTTTAAAACAAAACTACAGTTGAAAAAGTCTACCATATTTAATGGCACCTATTATCAAGAGATGAATGAGCAACTCTGACAATGGATTGTGTTCATTTAAACCACAACCACAAGAAACCCACCAAATTTATGCAATTGTTTTGAACCAATTCATTAGAAAAGAGGCTAGTCATATTTGAAAATTTTTATTCTAACTTGAACTGTGGCAGAACATTATCAGCAATCTTTTTGAATCTGTTAAAAATGATTTTTCACAGACAGATTCTGAGATTGTCTTTGATTTTTGTTAAAATTTTAAAAAAAGCAGGACTTGGCTCTGCTTTGAGCAGATGGTTGGACTAGCTGATCACAAGAGGTCCCTTTCAAGCTGTATTATATTATACATCTGTGATACAACTATCATCAGCTGCAATGGACTTTTGTTCAGTCCCTTTTATATTTTCCTCTGAAGTCACAGAACAGTTTTTTTCAGTTTCTAGACTTACTGGACGAAACAAGCACAAATCTGTAATCAAGAGCAATGACGTCCTTTATAATCCTATGAGTTCAATTCATGCAATTGTACCCATGATACAACTTAGGTTTTTAGTCAATACATTCACTCATCTGAAGTAAACATGTACGCATCTTTCTATCTATTTAGAATGAAAAATAATCCAATGAAATTTTAGGTAATTTGACTGTTACGCACTCTCTTCCCAGAGCGGGATGAATTCTTCAGAACTATCCAGAGACCTTAAGTTACACAGACAAGTCCGTAAGTGTCAACCAGACAAACTGTTTTAAGAGTGAGATAGCCAAGGCAGAATGTTCTGCAGCACATTAGCTATTGTCTGGCCCCTAAAGGGGCAGGAAGGGGGAGTGTGTGGGTGGGGAAGAGGGAATAAACTAGACATCCAGTTGCTAAATCTGAATTGCAAACACACAGTCTGAAGAATACTCTGGAGAAGAGTTACCCACACAAGATACTCTAAATGTAGGCAGAGAAGGATGAGCTTAAGGAAGATTTCTCAAGAAACAAAATGACAAGAAAGGCACCTTAAGGATCAAATAAAGTGAGTGAATGCAAGCAGAAACAGATCTGGAAAAGCAAATCACAGTAATTTGTGGGATCCATTTCTTTCTCTGGAGATTGACAAGCTCCAAAAGTGTGCAAGGTTGCCATGAACGCAAGTCAAGGTTTAAGAGGGCTTGGAGCCTTCTCTAATTTGTTATACAGTTTACCTTTTAAATTATCTTAGGGTGTTGGTATGCCATGCCACGTATTAACACACAGAGCTCAAAATCTTGTTTTTACTCTGAATTTCAAAATGCAGTGCAGAAATGGGACGCCTTTAAAGTTATAGTAGGTCTAGTTTGTTTTAGAGAAAAGCATTTATAGAACTCGAAATAACAAAAGAAAACATTCACTGAGAATTAAAAGTTCACTAAGGTAAAATGAAGAGCAGAATGCTCCCTTAGTGATAAAAAGCAAAGGAACTGGGTTATGGAGAAACAGATTCACATAGTAAGAGATTATTTATGATTCGAAACAACACTCATACAAAAGTATGTGGAGCACAACTGCAGCAGGAAAGTAAAGATGGCAGAAATCACAGGTGGCTACCTTAAAAATTTGCAAGGGTTTTGTTTTGGTTTTTATTGGATCTTTAATGTAAATTGCTCCCTTCATCTTCCCCCTTCCCAACGTGGTCATTACTTGTTCACTAAAACACTTCTTGGACACAACATTGTAGAACTATACCCCAAGAAAACATCTGTAGATTACCCCTCAGCAGTATCTCCATTGTAAGGAATTATGGAGAATACGACAGAACAAAGTAAAAACATATAGTTGAAAGCTGGCCAAATCAGATGCAGTAACTGCTGACAAAAAGTAACATGACAAAAACAGAAGTATAATGAGACGTCATGGATAAATCTAATGTGGACATGTCAGCTGAACTCACAGACCGTGCAGCCACACACATCATCATATTATGTGCTTGGACTGTGCATACAGGAACTATTAATCAATATTGCATGCATGTAGACTGCAACACAGAAACAAAGTTCTGAGCTCCACTGCTGATCATGTCCTCCCAAATGGGGAACCCAAATTTGAGCACTTAGTGTCTGTTTCAGGGCAAAGTTGAAATCAAAACTTAGCTAAAAGCACTTCCGTAGAGCCACTTGAGTTAGAAGNGACAGAGCAAAGTGAAAACATATAGTTGAAAGCTGGCCAAATCAGATGCAGTAACTGCTGACAAAAAGTAACATGACAAAAACAGAAGTATAATGAGACGTCATGGATAAATCTAATGTGGACATGTCAGCTGAACTCACAGACCGTGCAGCCACACACATCATCATATTATGTGCTTGGACTGTGCATACAGGAACTATTAATCAATATTGCATGCATGTAGACTGCAACACAGAAATAAAGTTCTGAGCTCCACTGCTGATCATGTCCTCCCAAATGGGGAACCCAAATTTGAGCACTTAGTGTCTGTTTCAGGGCAAAGTTGAAATCAAAACTTAGCTAAAAGCACTTCCGTAGAGCCACTTGAGTTAGAAGACAACTTCTGTAAAGAGAAGCAAGCTAAACAAAGAAAGAATGCAATGGGTCACATTCTAACATAACAAAAATCAGTGCAGATCCATTATATCAGATTTGCCAACTTATTTCCTGTGGCTGCTTGGTCTGGACACCAAAAAAACAAATTCTTTTCAATTCCATTAGCTACCACAAACATTAGATTTCCTGGGCATAATTCTGCTCTTCAATATATATCAGTTTAAATGGCATTGATTTCATCAGAGATCCTAATTTTATATTTACATAGGCAGTTGTGAGAATAAAACTCATCGTGGTTAAACCTTGCCAGGTTGGCATCCATGTTCAGAAATACAGAGACAAATTTCCTTTATGCATTAAGTTTAGCATTGCTTATATATATGTTACAGTTTCAAAACAAAGGACTTTGTTTACTGGTCACAGAGTCATACATGTTCACAATGTTTAGTCTTCATTTATGAAGTTTATGGAACTTTAAACATCGCTTTAATGGTATCAGTGTTTTGTGTAAGGTATTTTACAGTAGACTTTTTAACAGGCTACTGCACATAATCAAAATTTGGATATAGATTCTTGTCACATTATGGAAACATATTTATAAAAATTTGGAAATGTGATTAAAAGTTTCACAGACCACATTTAAAACCGTACTGCTTAAAAAGCCAGTGGAAATGACTTCATTTCTGAGTCAAAGCACTGATTAAAAACTTTTAGGAGCTGTGGGTGGTCAGCATCACTGAAAGTCAAACATTTATTTAAGCTGTCTGTGACTAACTTTAAACCTTGATGTTTGAAATGTTTTGTGGATTTGAGGTATTGTTTGCTTTTTTTCTTTCTTTTTTTTATTATTATTTTTAACGTATGCTGGTATTTCTTACCCCTTCCTCCCAGGGAGGAGATGATCATGGAAGAGAGGTGGATGTTTTGGTTTTGTCACTAATTTGGGAAGATATGTGGCTGTAAAATTCATATACTTTTTTGGAAAACAGACTGACTCAGGTCTTCTGGCATTTCAGAGAAAACATTCAGTTCAGTTACAATGCCATATAAAGTGCTACAGCAATACTATTAGGTTAGCCTAAATAAGCTGGTATTCAGTACTGGTTTTAGTACTGGAAACGGGTTTACCTCCACAATGTGAAGCAAGGCCTAATTTGTTATGTTCCCTCTTCTTGCTCATTTGATCTTGTCTAGAAAACAGCAGAAATTATTTTCTACCAACAGATGGACTTTGCCATGGCTTAGGCAAGAGGGCTGATGGTCTCAGATCTACAACATGAAAATGATTGTCATCTGTGAAGTTGTCTTGCTTGCTGGCATTCTCTATTCAAAAATCAAGAACCAAGAGAGCACAGACTTCACTAACATCTCACTCCTAGCATGAGTCTCACGAGATTAGTAATGATGCTGTTTGGAATTGCAAAATGAAGCAGAAATTCCTTTGAAAACCAAGTTATGATAGCAAAGTAGCGTTAATGAAAAAAACCCATCAATTCAAGCAAACTTCTGCAACGCACAAGGTAATTTCCAATGACTCCCAGGAAAGCTTCTACGCAAGCCACGCTTCAGTAACCTGTCCTAGGGTTTAGAGGCTCTAAGCTGTGGAGCAAGAAGCCTGGAACACAATTCAACCCTAGCCTGTACTCTGGCAGCCTAGCCTGTTAGTTCTGTAAGAAAGGTACTGTAAAACCAAAGGAAACTTTGTATTATGTCTTAACGGGAAAACAAAACCTATCCTCTGGCCCTGAGGTCCAGAGGACAGAATGGCAAGGCTTACAAAGAGCATCTGTCATTCGTTTAATAGCCAGCCCAGCTTTAAGCAGTGACACAACCATATAGTTAATTCTGTTTCCTAAAAATAGGATGCACGTCCATACTGCCATACTGTACTACTCGGCCCATGCTATCGCTTAAGCCATGTTCAACCACAAGCCAAACTGTGTCAGGGAGCATGCTAACAATTAAACAGCATAGACAATTGCATAGAACTAAAAATAACAGCCTGGTCCTATTTCTTTTATTAATATGGCCATAAACTAGAAATGCTGAAAATTACCTCCTGTGCCAGCAGATTTCAGGAATTTCTTATGTACTTTCAGGAGTTTAATCACCACATCACTGGAGTGCCAAAGCTGTTCAGCTTAGCCACGGTTCATAGATATCTGAAATGAGTCTGATTGATAGAACTGAAGGGCACCAGATCCTTAAGAAGTCCTGAGTAAGCTGATACCCTGTATCCTATACTCCCAGGATTATTTTAGTTCAGAGATAACTGAAAGGAAATAGTGTGTTTATTTAAAAGTGAATGTTCTCTCTTTGCACAGAAACATAATTTGACTTTTCACTCAAAAACTGAACAGAATTCTTTGCTTTAGCTTCGTGCTTCTGATTACCTTACCCTGAAGCAAATGGTCTAACATACTGCAAGATCAGTTATGGGCACAGAAAACAGAAAAAAAATACTAGTTTTGATCAACTTTGTGTGGAATACTAAATTGATGATACACAGGAAGGGAAACTAAAAGGAAGACACATGCATCAGCAATGTCTCAACTGGCAGTTGTTGCTATTTTTACTGAACTCTGAATTATTGGAATTCAGTGTGGATTCTTAAAATCAGGTAGAAACTTTAATTGAGAAGTTAAGAATACAAAAAACTTGTTACTGATAGCATCATGCCAGCCTAGGCACAAGCAAGAGCACCTACTTCTTAAAGTGTTTAGATTGTATTTCTTGTGTTTAGAACTAGAAATTATGAGTGGTAGTTTGCTTAATAGGCAACATGGAGTTAAGCAACTTGTCACAGTTAACAGGGGAAGACTGAAGCAATCACAGAGAACAAAATGTACTTAAAAGAGAATGCTGAGCAAAGTTTGTCAGTCTCTTTAGCAACTTTCTACACTATGTGAAAATGCAATTTCATCTCTCCGTATTTCAGGATTGTCGCAATTGGAAAATAAATCATTGATGGAAAGCTCTTTCCAATCCATTAATTTGGAAAGGGCACATGCATAGCTGCTGAGTGAAGTAGAAAACACTACTGAAATAAAAACAGAGTGGCAGGCAGATCCAAATGAGAAGTGCTGTAGCAAATGCTGTTGAAGTTCAAGATCTGCGAAAAAGTGCAGGAAAATAAAGGAGGAAAACTTGTGGAGGGGGACGATAGCAGTGCTATCATGGTTCAAGGCCAGTACTGAAACTATGAACTTCCTCAGTTCTGGGTCTACTGGGAAAGCTACTCTTTTGTCTAAAGAACACAGACATAATGAAATTTAAAAAAAAAAAATGATACAACATACTAAA
Organism: Steatornis caripensis; assembly: GCA_013398225.1. Classification (NCBI taxonomy): domain Eukaryota; kingdom Metazoa; phylum Chordata; class Aves; order Caprimulgiformes; family Steatornithidae; genus Steatornis; species Steatornis caripensis. The sequence goes on from VZSC01015407.1 coordinate 316,496, forward strand.
GCCTTACATTTAAAGAAGTTTACTCAAACAACAACAAACACATTATCACAGAAATTTAACTGTCTAGAATAGATCAAGACAGTCTTCAGTTTTCTAGGTGACACTCTTTGTGAGAACAGCCGTGTCTTGAAACCTGTGCAACTTCACAATAAGCCAGAAAATGATCTGCAGAGCAGATTTATTGTGTTGGGAGATTTCTGACATTTTGGGGCATTACATTTTTCTCCATTTGAGTTCTTGTCCAGATAAGAGTAGTATATAAAAAGGGTAATTGTTTTAGGACAAGAGTTATGCAGGACACAGATCGATGGTCACTGTGGAAGAGATTTAGTAGTTATATTTTCTACTATCAGTAGATGAAATATTCAGTTTCAGTGGTGAGCAATGTTGGAGTCTTCGTCTTGAGCAAATGAAGGTTAATCAGGAAAGTGACTGGTTGAAATGTATGTATTGGAAGGCTCGACTGCCACAAAAACTCACTGCAATTTATATGTCTCAAATGTAAAAGCCAGCGAATATTCATGTCAGTCAATTCTATTCTAGACTGGTTGCTTTAATTTGATCCACATTATTCATTATTTCAAAGCACAATTTGTTTGGTATATTTTATACAGATGATTTGAATATTACCTGCAATGCCAAGAGAGCTAACGTCGGTAAAATCTTTTTACAGTAAGGACAAGGTGGGGCTAAAAGACTGTGCATCTTCCCAAGACTCTGACCTGAAAGGAGGAGAGGTTGTTCTTCATTTATCAGATGTGGCCTCTGCTTCACAGTCTGCTCAGTCTGAACGGTACTGTCAGGAGGGGATCTCCCACCACCGTTGTGCATCTGCTCACACGAGTTTACGAGCAGCCTCACCGTGGCAAGACACCAGTGTTAAGAAGGGCTGCTAGTGCAATGGTAAAGAAACAAACCCAAACACTGTAATGCAGCTTGTCATGGCTTAAACCTTTGGAGCTGTAACTATCGCAGTTTGTAGGAGTTTGCTCCCTGGATCCGGGCATCTTTAAGATGCTCTTTGGTACACAGACTGAGCTGGAAACAGAAGAAATTAAAATTTACTTAAACATTTGAATTCCTCTGTATTCATTCTACTCATTCTACTGATGAACATGTTCATACATGTGTCCTTAATTCCAGCTTGACTTTTCTGATTACCTAATTTCTGTGTATCTGCATCTGACTGCAAACTCCTTTCAGAATGAAATACAGTTGTCTTCTGTGTCGTCTTTCTGAACTTCCCATCACACAGAAAATTTCCATCCACAGGATAAATGAGACAGGGTTAGCAGCTAGGGAACATTAAATCCTGGTGAATACTGTTTGGGCAAAAGCTTCTTTGAATAATTTATTGAATATCCTTTGGGATATGAGGGGCAGTCGTGTGTCTTCCCAATTCTTGTTGCACGAGAGTGGTAGTGCTAATATACATTAGATGATGAGGTGCTTTTTAATCATCTGATAAGACCAGTCAGAAGGTCATCTAACAAAAAATTACTAGAATTTATAAAGTGAGGCTTAGTGATGATTTGCTTTTTCTTAAGAAGAGAGCAGATGGACTATGACTGCAAGTACAAAAGAGAAACTTCATGTTCCAGAAGACACCGATAACGAGAAATGAAGACTTCTCCAGCTTTTTTACTGAGAGGTGTCAAGAAATGAGGTTAGGAAATATATTTATTTCTTTAGTCTATTTCTTACATTGTTTGAAATAAAAAGTGACTTTTTTGGAACAAAGTCTGCATGCCTGTTAGTTTATGGTTCAGCCACATGTGGTAGTTAAAACTAAGACTGTCCTGTAAGCCAAGAGGGTACCCAAGTTGTTGTGTAGTACAGGTACCTCGGTTTATTCAGCTAGAGCAACAAGGCTTCTAGAGTCTGTAAAAAGGTAAAAGGCTCACAGCTCCTGACCTGAGAATTTGACAAAGAAAGAAGAGGCCCAGTCATTGCAATCTGAAAAAAAATTTAGAATGTAAGGATCCTATTTGTTGAAAAGGTTTGGGTATTCAAACGGGAGCTGTTACAGAACCACGTGACAAATGCACACATTCCTACATACAAACTCTTCAATAACACTAAGAAAAAGTAAAAGTAGCACAATTTAATTTTTCTCACTAATGCCCTATTAGGTAGAAAGATGACAGCATGACAGTACCTTCACTAGATCCAAACTGACTATTACAAGTTCTATTATTTTGCATATTATTTTTTCTTAGCAGACCACACACACACACCCTTTGTTGTAAAAAATAAATTCCATCTGGTCATTCTTTTGCATTCCTTTTTTTGTTTTTCAATAACTGTTTTGAAAGTGTTAACACTACAGTTGCTATATCCTGCTTTTGGTTTTCAAGAAAAACATACAATATGCCAATTTCTTTAAAGAAAGAGACTTCTAGGAATTGTGAGGCCTAATAAAGCAATTTTAAATCTGTCTTACTCTCCCATTCTTTAACAGACTACAGAAGGAGCCACTTCAAATGCAGTCAGGAACTCGATGCCAGTTCTTCCAATGCACATTACTTGCATATATAATTAAAGAAGTCATGTCAAAACTGCTTTTCATAAATGCACCGCTTTTTTCAGGACCTATCACACTTTGGAACATTTCATTTGCAAAACTCCATGATTATGCATGAACACAAGGACTATGAATTAACTTTATTTTCTACCCAAAGAAGAAAATGGGACTCCTAAGAGGAGTAGTGTATATAATAACAAGGATAGCTGTAGGGCAGTCTGAACCTCAAGGGGAATACCTCCAGGCACACTAGTTATAGTCCTTTACAGCACATGTTTAAGTCATGCTATTAGCAGACTTGCATATAAAGTTGCATTTCTTTTCCCATAACGAATCCCCAGGAAACCTGGCAAAACCAGCAACATTACTCCCATAGACTGAGCTAAAATTGCCACTGCTCTTGGAGAGATTTCTACATTACTATCAAATTTTAACAATAAAGGTCTGCATTTTTGTCACTTTTACCACTTTGCACCACAAATCAAAGTTAAAGCTAGCGATGACGATAATCTCAGCAAATTTTCAAGAGCTACTAAAGTGTTTTTAGAAGGATGGTGCTATGGAAAACCCAAGAAACCACGAATTGTGTCAAAGGCTCTGAAAGAAACCAAAGCAAACTGAAAACACTCAGCCACCTCTAACAGAGCCTAAATCAAAGCCTTACACAGCTAGCAAGCATGGCAGAAGACTTTGCTAAAATTTGACCAAACTTGCCTTAGATTTAAAAGGGACCATTGCCTGCACAACTCTAATTATCAGTCCATCACAATTTGAAATAGCCACCATTAGCAGTGAAAGTTTTCAGGCAGCCAGTTAAACTTGATTGGGTAATGGAAGCACAAGGCAGTTTAAGTCAGTGAAATGACATGTCTGCCTACAGGCACACATGAAAAAGGACAGAAGAACGAGATGTTCCGTTTTCCAAAAATGTAACAGATGAATACAAGTGTCATAACAGTTTTCCCATAATATATTCAATATGCTATGAATGTGAAAAGAAGGACAGCTTATTTGATTTCAATGATCATCAGCTGGATTCCCACTTCAGAACAAACAGAGCGAGACCAGCGCTGGAAGCATTCAAGAATGAGTGTTGCATTGCCTTTCTAAGCTGAAGGCACTCATCTTTGGCTTTTCAAATAATGAGTGCTTTAACTTCTCCACGACACATCTGTAAAATCTTAGCTACCCTACCCATCTACTTAAAATTTTTAAAAGCACCTCATCTCATTATTCAAGTCTGGAGTCTAACATCCTCGTTCCCTGAGTACTTTCTTGCCATAGAAGTAATCGCAATCACTGCAACAGTAGAATTACTTGCATGTAAAGGCACCGTTCAAAGCAAGATGAAGTGGTGGAGTAAGGCTCTAACTTACAAAGCTTAATAATAAAAGCTAGGGATTTTTATTGCCTGTACATTACAATTAATTAGGTACAGCAAATTAAAGAGGAGAAAAGAAACCGTTTTAGTGACAATATGTGCATTGTGTCGCTTAATTGAGACTAGGAGTTTAATTGCTTAATTCTGCTATGATCTCTTCATGCACCCTTTCATTGACAAATACAAAAAATCTGTGACTTCAACAAATAAAAGTGAAATCAGTAATTAAAAACAGTAATACCAATTAAAACCAACTTTGGATCCAGGCAGGAAAGCCACGGTATCATTAGAGGCTGTAGTGGTTGGACTCAGAGTAAAAACATACGAGTCAATTCATTCCGTGATTTCTATTTTGGAAAATAAATACTACTTAAGCAGTCACTTATCTTAAGAAGAAAGGATAAAGTAATAGCATTTTTAGTCTAAAGTCACCACTTTATTGCCCTCCCTCTTCTCTTGCTTTTTCTCTCCCTTGTTTTTTTTTTTCTGTTCTTGTTGAAGAAGTCTTTTCCAAGGCATGACCCTCCATAACATGACAAAGACTCCCTCAAATTACCCTTTAAGAACAATAATTAGTTTCACTCTAATAGTCTGTGAAGTATGAGTATTTTCTCCATCGGTGTAGTAATAGAGCACAGACAGCTCAAAGTTCCCACATTTGCTTCCTAAATGATATGAACTGGCATTGATGGAGGAACCACCTGTATAACATAAGAAGGTAATTTTGCACCCCAGGGACATAAAGTCCATGGGTGCTTTTCTGAAACATCTATTTTATTGCCAGTAACATTTGCATGTCTTGCACAGGGGAAAATAGAGATGTTCTCTATATAAGAAAAATGTGCCTCCCTCCCATTTACCTAACCTAATTGCCAGCTCCTTTTCATGGTCTCAGCACTTTTTGCTCCTGAGTATGAAGAACAGATGCCAAAATCCCATAACGAGAAACTGCTTCTCACTAGATTTCTTGCAAAGTTCAGCATACTAAAAAGGTTTTGACAAACGATTAACAGAGTCCAGAAGAACAGCTTCAAGCTAACAATCAGGTTCTGAAATCAAATCTTCATGCTTTAATTTGAGCCAGAGACTGTAGTGCAAACAGCAGAATCAGAATGTATTAGGAGACCTTACAATTAAATCACTGGAAACAACCTTCAAAACAATGTAAATTAATAATTTTACTACTTCCAACTCTGACACTCTTTCTTTCCGGTGCATATTTTTCTTCCCAAACCCTTTTTCTACGTCACTGAGTAATAATTTTCCTATCAAATCATATTTCTTCATTTCACTTTTGACATCACTTTTCCTTATTTTGCTGTACAACATAGAAGTGATCCATTCACAGAAAATTTCAAATACAAACAAAACACAAAAAATAAAGCCAGAAAGTAAAAGCATATTGGTGAAGGTTTTATGGATATTTTTAGCTAGACGACACATCTTGCTTCGACACGTACTGCAAGGGAAAGCTGTGCTTGTCTCCTGAACAGCAATTAGATCAAAAAACATTTGCTGCAGGAAGTTGAATTTACCTTTTGACCTTCATTCTCTTCTGTGAGCTTCACTCTCTTATATGAGAAACACAATTTGTTTTCACTAGTCAAAAGCTGCTTTATAGTTATGTTGAACTTTCCAAAGGGGATTCAATGTAAGCGTGAACATTGTGTTTTCCCAGGCCACTCCAACAGTAGAATGGTAATAAAAAGAAAGCCAGAAGTGAAAGGTCTTACATAAAAAATCCTTGATTTTAATCCACAAGTCTATCTGTGACAGACCTACATGTAGAAGAGGCCTTGGGAGTTCAACTTTTTTGTTACAGTGCTTTGCTATATACCTTTGTAACTGAAATTGCCTCATGGACATGGGTTCAATAACCCCTTGGTCCATCTTGCTAAAGGCATTTAATCTTAAAAACCCTTCAAAAACACTGGATACACAGCCACACATACGCTGTATAAGACTAGACAAAGGCTCACATAGGCTCAGCCACTTTTCCCAATCTTTCTATGTTCAATTACCCATTATAATTATTTGTCCTTCACCTGAAACACTGCACAGTACTCTAAGAGGAATACTTTCCACCCTTTCTGCAGGAATAAATCACTTTCAGCCCCAGCTCATAACGAGGTACTAGGCATGAAGACAAGATATTACGTAGCAGTAAATCCGCTATATCATCTCAATCCAAAATACTTCTAATATGTACTAGAATTGCCTTCACATTTTCATCTCCATAGAACAGAACTGGCCAAAATACTCAGACTCCATTTCCGATTGAACATAGAAAAGCCAAAATAAGAAACAAAACAATTAAATAATTAAAATGTATCTGTAGGAAAGATACATTTTACCTTACTATCTGATAACTATAAAAACACCTAAATATTTTAATTAGGGCCAAAAATTCTCATTAGAAGTTGAGGAGCTTTTTGAGTAGAATTTTTTTGTTTCTTTATTTTTGGAAGGGAAAGGCAGAGCAAGTCACACACAGGCATCATGCTGACATATTTTTTATTATTTTCTTTTAGCATTTTTTCAACTAATTCTTGTAGCTGACCATAGCGTACTTATTTTTTTAGTTTTTTAATAAGTTGTCTATAAATATAGTGTTTTCACTCAGGCTGGAAGATTTTCAAATGCTCCTGAAAATTTCTGTGAGTCTTTCAAGGCCAACATAGCCCAGGAAAATGCTGGTGTGGAAGTTTCCAAGGACTATGTTCACAGAAAATAATTCAAGACAGTGCAGTGTACTACTGGGCAAATCAGGAAACGAAAGCTAAGAAGTTCCTAGCATAACGTAAAACTTATACAAAGCATTCATGCAAAACATGAGTCTGATTAGGTTTTTGTACCGCACCAATACACTGACTATCCACTTGTACCTTGTCTCTCCTCACAAGTCAAGTTCAAACTGCTTCTCTAGTCTATTTCACTCGAAAAAAAAAAAAAAAGAAATAAAAAAAATGACAGAACTATTGACTGTGATTCCCCTAACAACACCCCCTCATCCTATATCGCCAACAGAATTACAACTTTTAGCAAACATGCTATCTTCAACACTGGATCCTGCTTCACTTGTAATTTTCTTTAATATTATTAAAGAACATGAATATTTATAACCACATACAAAGAAAAAAAAATATTCCAAGTATCCTCTCTGAATGTACTGTAATTTTTAATGTAAAAGCTGTACATAACATATTTCCATATGCGGCCATAAAAATCTACATGGAGACACAGTTGTAACACTGTTAAAGGTTAGCTCTTATTCACCAACTATCCATAACAGTAAATTCAATAAAAACACAAAATGAATAAAGAAAACACACAAGACAAGCAAGAAGCACAAGCGAAAATAGCAATCTTCGTGTGACAGAAGGTAGCAATACCTGATGGTATCTCCAAAACGCATCTCTGAACAGGGAAACTCACCAGGGAACAGCTACCAAACTGCATTATCTTTTGTAATAACACTGCAGAACTAAACTCATCTGTGAAAGTCATTAATGCATTTAGGTGCTGCTATAAAGATAACATATAGCCATGTATGCGCTGAGAAAATGAGCATTTTTTTTTCTAAATAGCACTTCCCAGCAGTCTCACAAGTGATATTGAAACCTCCTGTCTGATTGGGCCAGGCAAATTCAATAGCTAATTTAGCAAAATGCACGAGTTTCTTCTTTCTAGCAGATGTCTGTCACACATTGCTATAATAAACGGTCACTGAATACATTTGACGCTATCACACAAATGGAACAAATTTTTCAAACACCACTGCGAAGCAGAGGGTGGACAAGGAGGGAGTTTAAGACAAGACTGAGGCAATTCCTCTAAAGAATGTTTCATTTTCCAAGACCTCAAAAGCCCCAAATTTGGACAGAAAGGGTGCCGATCAACTGACTTGCTATTCAGAGAAGCAGGAGATGGAATGGATATTAATGAATACCAAATATATTTTATCTCTTTCAGTAAATGCAAACACAAAGCTTGTTCTTTATCATGCAAGTGTATTCTGTGCAGCCAACTGAAATCTTTTAAGTCCTTTAAATTATGTGTTTTATCTACACACAACGAGAAAGCACACCGCTAGAATTGCACTCTCATTCATTATTTCCTAAAGATTCTAGACATACGATTTTATCAGGATTTCTAGCATCTGGCAAAAAAACGCACAGGACAAACGATAGCTTAAACTGCGTATCAGCATTAAGTAGTGAGGAACATTGTCTATGCACCAAGGAATGTTTCAATTAACTAAAGAGGGTAAGCTAAGCTGTAGAAGCTGGAAGCACATTTCTGCCCAGGAAAAAAGAAAGGACTGTGAATCCTTGTATGTCTAACATGTAGAAATAGCTCAACAACGGAAGTTAAGACAGGAGCTAGAGAAAATGTTTAATGCTGAGGTTTGTGTGCAGATCAGAAGAGGTTGCTGGTGCTTCAGACAATCGGGTCGAAGAGATGAAAAACATCACCAAGCCTTTGGAAACTGGCTTGTGACAAACCCATCTTTCTCTCAAACATTTCCTTGGAGGCCACGTAAATAAACTGGTTTGCATTTAGTGAGCAATTCACAGGCTCTCTGCCTATAGCACATAAACTTCTTGCTGAAATGACTTGCTGACTGTTGCTTACCAGGTGCACTCAGTCCTATGATTCTGCATGAATATACATCACGAAAAGCTTTGTTTTCAAGGATTATCCTAGTGGAAAATGAATCCAAGTATGCTCCCATATTTCCTAGCCGGTGTTCCATTTTTCCACCAGCTACTGAATAATCTCAACAAAATCAATCTGAAGTGTTACTTTAGCTCCCTTAAGAACCCATCTAATTCGCTTGAACTGGATGGAAAGGGCATGATCAAAGTGAAAATGCATGCTGAGAGACTTGCTGAAATTATCCACCAAGTAAAATAGGGAGGAGAGAACCAATGGGCTGAACTGTTTTAAGGACAGTGTGAAACAAACCTTCTACTATCAAAGCTTAAAATATGTTGAGTACAGAACAGAGGGAGAGCAAATTGTCCAATTCACTAGCTATACACAAAAGCTGGAAAAGAACTTATAAATGGATTATCTCAGCAGCTAAGTCCTCAGAAATCAGTTCCGTATTTTCCATTCCCTCCCATGGCTCTACCTTTCTCAAATATGGTAAGGGATGCATTTGCTACTTTGTCACTGACTGAATTCTTCAAAGTACTTTAATGCTTAGTATATATTTGTATCGCTTTTTAGAGTACAACTTACTGACACAGATCAGAAAATACAATGTAAGAATCCAGATGAACAGGCACATCTCTGATGGCAGGTGACTATCCTTCAGCACTGTGAGTCAGAGTTAAATGTCCTTGATTTACATGCTTGCATTTAGGCAATGTGTGATTAACTCTAGAAAAACTCTTGAATAGAGCAAAATAACACCACTTATAGAGACAAGCGGGAGATACCAACTTTGATTATGTATCATCCGAACATGGTACCAACATACATTTTATTTTAATTTTTGTGTAGAACAATCTTCATGTTCTTACATTACGCTAATTTTGAACAACAGGACAATATCCACGTTTTAAAGAAATAAAGTGGGATTTATGTACTGAAGCTGATAGAGTTTGCAGTAGCAACAAATAATAAGACTACTATATACTATTCTGATACACATTACACCGCATTGCTTTTGTTTCTTTTTCTTTTTCTTTTTTTTTTGTCATTTGGACAGGATTTGCGTCCTCCTAATTGTTGAATAACAACACTAGCTCCGGATTCTGATTAGGCCTCCAGTGCCATCACAACATTGCTCTGATTGTTATCATGAATATTAAGATTAAAATAATAACTGCATTGGTAGGAAGGCAAGATGAGTTGAAAGTTATCAAGAAGTCTTTGGAAAACTTTAATATATCACATTAATTATAAGCAATACAGGTAATAGCAACTGTGAAAAGAAATGAGAGAAAATGAGTAATGTAGCTACCAGTTCTGAGAGCCTAACTCTTAGGAATATGAAGCAATTGGTTATGAGGTGCACAAATTTGTACCCAGTTCTCTCTCAGAGATACATTTTAATGAAGACATACATTTCTGTTTTCCATAGGCACTGTTGTGAAAAGAAACGATGCTAATCAAAAGGAAGACTAAGCAGGTAAGTTAAGGAAAAAAAATATTAGTCATTTATCCCATACACAGAGCTGCCAATATGATGTCTCAGGTACTCACCCCACTCCAACGCCTGGTCATGGGTAGCTGTAGACCTCTGACTTCAGACAAGGGGAAGGTATCAGAGTATAAATGAGTGCTCAGTCCTTGTCTGGGCTGGCATTTCAGGCTGTGTCTGCACATCCTATCATAGCTGTGTTCCTAAAAGACTGTCTGCCAGAAGCACCACAGAAAGCAGACAGATTTTTTAAAAAAACATTCTTTACTACATTTCTCCACTTAGCATGCCCATTTCTTTTGACACCACAGCTGTGACTTGCACAGCGTGAATCCCTGGATGCTCCACTGACCTGCCTGTACTGGGCCCTGAACAAGCACACATCATACTAAGGTGAGTTTTGCCCCAGATAGCTCACGTCTGCATAGGCCAATAGGGAATAGGTGGTTATCGTAGACCCCTATGGGGAAAACGACTGGTAACACAATATAATCACAGGCTATTTCAGATAGGTTTCAGAATGGCACAGGAAAATGCAACTGTGGGGCAGGTCTTTATTTATTCAGCGAAACCAGAACTTTTTTAAAATACACAAATATAGTTCCAAATACATGCCAGAAAAGGAATATGTATACTAAAATTATGTAACTATATCAACATAATGGTTTGCATTCACATCAACATTCATGTTGGTGTTGGCTCCCAAACTGGCTCACAAATTTGGATTCAAAACAAAACTACCCAGTGTCTTCAAAAAGAACTCTCAAAAAAAATTGCAAATGCAATTATTATAATTTTTTACAACGACATTATGTTGACTATTTACACATATTTCCACAGAAACATTAAACCTCAGAATTTTTCATGTCTTTGTGATCACTGTAACTTTGTAAAAAATATGGAAACAACACTTAATACTTTGTTCCTGTTCAGTGACTCAAACGGAAATATATTTTGTTATAAAACACCACCAGATTGTCAAATCCTTATAGTCTTGTTTTCAGCTTTAACAAGTGCTTGGGTGCTATTTACAGTGTAAATATTTATTGTCAGCATGGCAATCATCATTACCATAGTCTTAATTCTATGTCCATATTCTGCAGGACAAGAAACAAAAGGAAATCATTTCAGTTTTGTAGACCAATTAAAGCAGCTGCTTTAACAATGAGTGCTTTTACTAAAAATATGTACATTTACATGTACTTAGCCCATTCTGCATGGACAGTAAATCCGCATAATTTTCAAGATGTTGCATGTATTACCATGAACTATATCTCAATAACTTTAAGACCCAAACTATTGTAACTGCCTCTCAATAAAAAATTGTAAACTAATTGATCTACAGGAAACCGCCAGGTAACACAAATTTTGTGTGAGAAATTAATGAGAATCTAAGAAGAAGGTATTTCACACACATAGTGGTTGTTTCATAGGTATTTCACGGGCAGGCTTCAGCTCAGGAAGGCATCCTTCAGTTAACAGAAAAGGGAAATACAGACTAACACAGCAGCTTGCTGGAAATTGTCAAAAAATGAAATTTTCATGTAGCAAGATGTTTTGCCGTGCCAGATTTTTTTCATCAGCAAGATGGTCAAAGTATAGCAATTTAAAAATTTTATGTTGAATGGGACATTCCAAAAGAATTTTAAAATTCAGAAATATTTCAGCTTTGCTTGTAAATAAATGGTAAACACCTCTGAACACTCCAAAAAGCAAAATATCTTGTTTTAGTTGACTACAGTGTTTCAACATGCTTTATTTCATGTACCATCAAAATTCCTCTATCTTTTATTATCACAATGTAATACCTAAAAAGAACAATTTAGTGGCTTGCTGTTTCCATTTTTGTGCATATTCCATCTGCTCAACTATATGTTGTTTATTATTCCTGTACACAGCATTGAGGAAAATTTGAATAGTATTCTACTTAGCACCTCAGGGAAGCTAGGAATGCATGTACTATAACACATCAGAGAGTCCAGTTACCTATCTCTGACAGTAGATGTCTAAGAGAAAAGAATAAGGACACACAAACATGTAGAGATACTTTCCTGCTATAACTTCCTAGCCTTCAGCAATTCATATCTCAAGGATTTCCTGAGTTAGAGGTACTGTCCATGTGTTCAAAAGTTCTTCATTGATTTTTCATCCTTTCACTTGACTGAACACTCTTTGAATAAAGGTAATTTTGGGGAGTCAGAAGTGTCCCAGAGTGAAGAGTTCCATAGCATCATTTTGTGCATGGGTATGAAGATATCTCCTGGTTTTTGTTTTGAGCATGGACCATAAAAGAGAAAAGACACTCAACTACTTTTCTGATAAGATGACATGGTAAAACGGAATGTACTATATGCAGTTTTATCAGACCAATCCAAAAGCAAATTTTTATTGGTTTTGAGATTACTTGACCTGCAGTGGAATATTACTTTTCCATTCCTTCCCTGTTTTAAACTTGAAAATTCTTGGTAACAAACATCACCCAAAGCTAGCTCGGATTTTATAGAAACAGTAATTTTCGTTGGACAACCAGCACAATTATAAATTCCGAACCCACCCTACCAACTGCAAAACATTCCAAATTCTGCACACTAGATCAGATGCACTCAAATGGTCATAAATGAGTTACAGTGTGGTTTTCAGGACAGACCTTACAGGTTTCTCCTCATATCAACCCTAGTAGGACAAAACAATGCTCCACCTCCCCTGGAAAGTCCAAAATGTTTTAAATATGTTTCTTATTTGGCCTCTGTTCAAAGCCTTTGAGAAAACCAGTAACACACAGCCCCTAAATCTATATCTCCTTTATGTTGAATATAAAAGAATAGTCCCCTAGATTTCTTAGTTCCAGGCAAAGTTAAATCCTAAGGATGAAGCAGCTAACTAATAACAGAAGCAGGCAAGCCTTGCTTCCTTGGTACAACCCCTGTATTAGAGGTCAGTAATCCTCATATTGCTGCCCCAGCCCACAGCTTCCTGCCCCTCTCAGAGTCCTCCAAACCACCAACAGATGAACAACTCTAAAGACAAAAAATAGCCATTTCTCTTTGCAGTGGACAAGAAGACTTGATTACACTTTGTCAGATACTGAGCAGGTTGTGACTGGTGCATTTTTCCATCTCCATACATACTTATTAAGTTTAGTTCCAAGAATGAAAACACTCAACAACAAAAATTCAACTAGTATAAAAGTAGCTTTTGATGTGTTCAGCAATGGATTTCAAAACAATGACATTGCACTCATAGCCTCTTGCAGTAAAGTTAAGTTTTCTGGTGATTCAGTTTCAAGATTTCTACCCCTCCACTTGTCTTTTTGCAAGTAGAATTCTGCACAAAATACACACTCTGCCAGACTAAGGACTCTGCCAGCCAGTATGGGAAGTGTGTGCACGTCATGCAAAGTAATAATGAAATACAACCCTTCATGAAGAAAGTTCCTTCCAGTTCTAATTACTTTCATGCCAACTTGTAACTATAAAAATGAGGGTTGGTTCTCGACTTTCAAGATAATTTTGGCTTGTATGGTTTTTGTGACTTTCTGTTTAGCCATTTTGGATATATACTGCACAATGCAAAGCCATCTGGTGAAACTGCATTCATCTCAACTACACTAGGGATCTATCTCAGCTCATTAGGCAAGCTGCAAAGGTAAATCAGCTCATACCTTGTTAACAAAGCAAGCCTGCTCCCATTTCAAAGGTAACTTGGTTCATGCTACAGCTGATACCTAATCAGAATCGTACCATTCATTGTATGCTACTCCTGGTTTACTTGTACCCCGTTTTATGGTTATACACTGCCTGACATTATCTGAATATTCTTTAATAATTGTCTTGCCAGTCTAAGTTTTTTTCAAAATGTCTGTGTCATTGGGGCTTTTGGACTGGTTTATTCATGTTAAAAGAAATCCAACCCCCAACAATCCAGCCTTCTAACCTTCTAATCTGGCAAAGATATTTCTCTAAATTTGCCCTTCGGAGATAGCTTTCATTTCTTCATGAACTCAGATGAGGTCACGATCATAAGCTGTTATAAACCATGGTACTCTCTTACATTTTTCACTCCAGTCAGTATGACTTCTTTAATCCCCCTAAAGACACTTCCCAAAAACATTAAGTGACAGTTTTCATAACAATGTATTAGCACCTAATTTTACGGTTGCTGGATAATAACATGTAGCTCAGCTTCTCTCAGTGAAAACAATTGTTTTAAATTTATTGGGTTAAGGATTTTCTAATAGCAAGATATTTTCTCCGTTCATTTAAATGCAGGAATAAAATGAAAAACTATAAATGCATTAATGAAACATGTCTGGATTTCAAAATACACTCTATGCACAATACAACATCAATGTCTAACACGAAAAAAGAAAACAACTGTCAGAAGAAATAAAAACACAACCACAGAAGTAAGCAGTTTACCGCCTTGCATATCAAAGCCCCCCGTCTGATGGCCTTCAGGGTGACGTAGTCCAATATGCACTTCTCGACTGCCCTGCCATCAGCCGCCAGCAAAATAAAGACATTTCAGTGGAGCGTTTAGGCCAAGAAAGAGCCCTTTTCCAGTATCACCCTTAAGTCATTGTAGGCCTGACCTCAAACAACTGATGGCCTCTTATCTCTTATTCACAATCCTTTCTATACTTGCTTCTAGAAAATGGCTTTCCATCCCTTCCAGGGTTTTTCTCATACAGAGAATAGCCATCACACTCCACTTCCCACAGCCCAATTCAAAGTGAGGAAAGCTAAAGTGTTGCAGTAAAATAGTAATTGACCTTGTTTACCAAAGATCGTATTTTGATACAGTGTTAAAGTATCCCATAAATAAGCTCTTTCCTCCACAGTCTTAGGCAAGTACATATCTCAGTACTGGCTAAAACCAGAATAATAAGCATTCTGTACTCAAAGAACATTTATATGCCCAAGTGAAATATATATGTATGTACTATTCTGGATTTTTAGACCAAACTCAGCAAGGCAGATATTTCTCTATAGCTTTCTACCATTTCAGTGTTGGCTATAAAAGAAGCTAGTGTATTTAATAGCTCAATATCCTCTGCCTTTAGGTAAACATATGCAGGGTATTCTAGTATTGATTTATGCATTAGTATTAAAACCAATTCAATTTAGCATCCTGCCAAAGCAGAGGACATACAGGCCTTTTAAAGAAGAGCAGCTGAAAGGTCATCAACAAAAAAGAAACAATTACATCTTTCTCACAGTTGCTCTTTTAATGTTTTAAGGAAGAACCTAGAAGTTATTGGTTTCTTAATGTGTTCTTCCAGTATTGTCACTCTTAATTCTAAAAACTGACTGAATTAATCTGTTCGTTTAAAAATCGACTATTTGAGGAAACAGGAACATTCTCTTAAATTATAAAAAATCAGATACTACATACAAATTTAAATGCAGCAATTCACATTAGCAGTCACCTCTGCCATCCAATCTCACTGTTTTCATTACAAATGGTACAACTTGAGCTGCAAAAAGGTAGGATTTTTATAGACTATGTAATGGCTGAAAATGAATTCCAGTGTCTATACCCTCTTCCTGCAGGTGTCCTACTCGGAATCATCAGATACTGAAATAGGGTTTTGTTAGAAGAAATATGTTGAACGGACTTTTTGTTAGGACTGTCATCAGAAAGCAGAAATGCTAGCAAAGAAGAACAGAATCAAGTACAATGTATGTGTTCACAGAAGTAGAAAAGAAACACATTTTAATTTCCAGTGGCTGTTATTTGCTGGCTCATCCTCCAGAATGATATAACTCTTCTTTTAAATAGGATGAACATGACAAATGCCACGATCTACTTTGTTTCCTTATTTCATAGTAGAGTTCAGCTATCAGAAAGATGATTTGTCTCCCTGTGATCCATCAAATCATTATGTTATTTTGTATTGGTTTTCCTACTGATTCCTAGTATTGAAAACTCAAGGACTATATGAAGGATGTTCCTCAGTGGAGCATCAGTGGCTTATGAAGCTTTCTTCCTCGCTACTAGCTTGGCATGAGTCAGGGAGCAAGCATCAGCCACTACCCTGTTTGTGTAAATTTAGTTTATCGCTAGCCCACATTACTGAATTTGCCTTGCTTCTTTAAAGAATACCAATCTTTTTTGTACAGTCTTTTGAATATGACGGACTATTCGGGTGCTGAGGTCATGTCTTCCCTCTAACAGGATTCTTTAAATGTTAGCCACTAGATGAACTCCATTTAACTATCGCACCTCTAGTCTCAGAAGAACACCTGTTCCTAAATATTAGCACTTTTGATTTTCAGCAAGGTTATGGGTCTTATTTCTCTCTTCTAGAAGGTAAAATAGGAGATGATGACACCACGAAGACTCCTCCCCATCTCTATACATCTCAGTAGGACTCTAATAAACACAGCTTGTGTAGGATTAGTTACTGCAGTTGCATTGTTGTTCTTCAGTGAGGAATATGTAAGCTCCAAGATGAGATAAACATGCTAAATTGGACTTCTCTTTCTCCTTCTCTCTTCCCTAAATCAAAAATAACAACTCTGCTATTGCTAACAGGAATGGTCAAACCACTCATATACAAGAAAAAATTCCACTCCACTATAAGCTTACACAAAAAGAATATTTGTAAGAGTAAGATCTTGGGGGGTTTTTGTTTGTGGTTTAAGGATGATATTTCTGTGAATGAAAGAAAATAGTAGGCCACAGCGTTAGTAGATATGCTGCATGTGGCAGCAGTGCGCGCTCTATAGATGACAGAGTTGCACAGATGTGGGGTTTCTCTGTCTCTGCCCCCATGCAGCTGTTTTCACTAGCCTTCAGATGTCCTACAGAGCTTTTACCAGCAGGTACAATTCATCAAGTTGTATTTTCAGAGTATTTTCAGATTCTTTATTCCTGAGATTCGCTACTTCGTTGTGAAGTTTCCATATTTTCTACAACCTTAGCCCTTTTTTGTATCTGTTTTTCATTCACTACTAACTGATAATGCATCTAATAATGTTAGATTCTCAACTTGGGAAATGCAGCTCCAGTCCCACATGACAGCATACCATCAGCATA
>VZSC01015407.1:333893-346525 GCA_013398225.1 Steatornis caripensis
ATACCATCAGCATATTAGCTGGAAAATTACCTTGTCAGAGAGAAAAATGTCACATTTTTAATATAGCACTAATCATCAGCTAAGCAAATACCCTGAGTTTGAAAAAGTTTAGGAAGAGCCACAGAACAGCCCCCAGCTTCTATGTTCTTCTCCTCTGCCCCTGTTAGCCACTCCAAATGTCCTCAAAGCCTGGATTTCAGCACATGGTACATTCAATACACTTTTGATGAATTCCTGTAAATGTCCAGTTTTTACACTCCAGTATGCTCAAATATTCCCGCTTCCAAGAAAACCAAATTTATAACATGAGGAGAGGCTGCATATTTCTGGCACATGCAGTTGTGCAGATGTTATTCTTTAAGGAAGACTATCTTGATTGCCTCCGTGAATAATGGCTATGAGATGGCAAGGAGCCAACAGTTCTCTTATAGCAGAAGGTATAAAACCACTCTCCTACTGAAAGAAGGCCCCCAGTAGGATAATATATTATTACGCATGATTCAAATTACAGGATCTGCAGCAGGGGAGCTAGTGGCTGAATCAGGACAGCCGCACACAGAATACTGATGATGGGATGATGGAATGCATCATGCATTGAAAGAGCTATGGTTTAGTGTTTAAATTCTCTGTATTTTCAAAGTAACTACAAGGATCAATATATAACTGAAGCTCCATAAACAAATTGTGTGTGTGCAGGGGGGAAGTTATCACGTTGTAACAAAAATTCTATTTAAGAATACTTCTTTAAATAAAATTTTGCTTACCAAAGACTGTTGACCTCTTGAAGCCGACTAGCAATAGATATAGCTTTAACTTAATAACACAATATTGAATTTGTCTCTCATCTGATTCTGTTTCAGCTATTAGAATACTGAAGAGCAAAACCTTGCCTCATTAGATTATGTGGTCTGAAATCTCTGCATTCCACAGTATTCTGGGCTGGTTTTAAATTGTTCGCACAACAAATTACTTTACCCACAGAGAACTAAATCCAAATGTTCAACACAATGTTGGCTTTCCCAAATGTTTTCCATTTATAATTGAATACATCTCAAGAAAATGTGCATGTTTATTATTTTAAAAAAAACACCAAACCTCTTCTCTAATATGAAAAGCTGGCTAGAGAACAGTTTTTCAGGCTAAGATCTAATCTTTTCTGTGTAGATTAAGCACATCCTAAGTAAAAACAGAAATAGCTAAACAAAAATTCTATATTTCGCTTCGCTGCTACATACCCTGAAGCAGTATGCAAACTCTCCTTTGACTTCCTTTCATACTGGCTCTTGTATTCAGTTATTCTGGTAAACGGATGCAAATCAGGTGCATTGTGTTGAGGTGGAAGGAAGGGGGTGAAATTTGTTCAGAAATTATCTCAGTTCTATTCATTAATAAAATGACATCTTGGCTGAAAGTGGTGAAGAATGAAATATAGCAGTACTGAACTTCACTCAGTTGTAACAGATGCATGTTAAGAACCTTTAGAGAAAGCCAGATATGTAAAACGGCCACAGCGAAATGATTTCTGAAGCATTAGAATAAGTACTTAGACCGTGATGGCAGCTAAAGATGCAAACTCGATGCTGCAGCAACACCCTTTTTACCTTCCAAGACGGCTAAAGGTAATCTCAGACTATAATTGGAGGAAGCAGTACCACATTAGGTAAGGACTACAAGGAGACAAACATACACGAAAGAAAAAATATATGCACAATATTAACAATAAAAGACTCTTTTAAAGGTTTTATGGGGCCAGCAACAAAAAAAATGGAACAATGCCCATGGTTACCTGCAGAGACAGCACACAGTTAAAAAAAAAATCAGGAAAAATGTAGCCACCGTTTTGCATAGCGATTCAAATTATGCTGGCAGAATAATTAATGGAGGACCTAATCTCTGTGAGGAAAAAAAAAAAAAGAAGAAAAGAGAAAAGGATACGTTAAACAAAGTTCATTACTGCATGATGTAAATGAGTTTCTCACCAGTGATGTCACTGATTGGCTGGGATGTAGAGCTGGTTTCGAACAGTGCAGCATGGCCGGATTGGCTGCTAGCTCTTCTGGTTACTGCCTGCTTGGGCAGCGGTCGAACCAGACACTTTCTGTCTCTCTTGTTGTCGTTTGAAGCAAATCTTGTTCAGCCCAGCTGTGTCTCCATAGTAGTGGCACCCTAAGAGAGTCTCCCTCCTGCTTCCCACAGCTCATCTGTAAGGCGGTCGCTGCTGTGAAATACCAGCCTTTGGCACAGAGCCCAGACTGCGTTGTTAGATCCGTCTATAATACAGAAAAGAATTTTTTTAAAGCAGTTCTTTCACCGAATTACATCCTAAGAAGGATTAATAAGCACCAAATTGCAACTGATTTGTGGACTTTTAAATTATGTAGCTAGCACACTTTCTGAAATAAAACATTATCTGACCTGCAATAGCACAGCATCATTGGTTAAAAAAGAAAAAAGAAAAAAAAAGAAAGAATGAAAGAAAGGAAGAAAGAGAAGCAACAACTCTTCTTTGTTTACCTTGATTACAAAAAAAATTTCTTCGTTTTTTTCCCTTAGAACGGTAACTGATATCTTGGTGCTACGCAAGAATATTTTAAACTATCGCCAGTTTTCTATTTACATCCGAGTCATTATTTTCAGGTTAAGACAAGGGATCTTAATTAGCATTCTCTTTAACTATGCAAACTAAGACAGGGCATGAAAGAAAAATGCTGTATGGAAGAGACAGAGAGAGAGAGAGAGAGAGAGAAAGAAGGAAAAAAAAAATCTGTGCAGCTTTTACAGTTCAGCTGTCTGACCCCCTGCAAAAAGAATGCAGTCATATCAACTTTGCCAGACAATGGAGTACCTACAGGCTTTCCTCTAGACAAGTCCTTTATAACCAGTCAGTATTATGTGCTGCAGACAGTGGCCAATCGCTAAGCTGCTTTCTACAGCAGTGACACAATAGGTGCACTGGCCACACTGTCCTCCTAGCCTCTGACAGCGGTTCAGGTTCATTTTTTGTACACTGGAATACACATATGTCTTTAATGTTCCGACTGTATGGAAAAAAAAATATCAGCCTAAGCTTGCTTTGTTTTGCTATAATTACATCAGCCTAATTGCTGCAGCCGAGCCGCAGTGCCACTGCTCAGAGCGGCGCATAGGCATGCACGTCATATAAATATGCATGAGCACGCCTGCTTATTTAAATACAAAAATGCATCAATTGCTGGTGGTGCCTTTTTGTTTTTGTTTTCTGCATGTCCTTCCTCCCCCCTCCAACACCTATTCCTGATAAACCAAACGAGCTTAGGATGCCTAGCAAACACGGTCACCGTTTTCTCCCTTTATTGATCCAAACTTTTATTCGTTCCTTTCTAATTGCGAGCATTCAGTAGGAACCAAAAAAAAATTTCAAATGCAAATGAGTCTCAGTTAGCAAGGGGAAGGGCATTTTTCTCCCTTGTCACTAACCATCAGAGTAAGCGCCCGTAAATGAATCTGTATGCACTCCATCACAGCCACACATCAGATGCCTAGCTCTTATTAAAAGCCCGATGATCCCCCAGCATGTGCACGCATCCAGCTTGGGTGTTTGGGTATTCTGTAATTACAGCATCTCTTGTAACAGTACCTGAATCCGCTCATATAGTCAAAAGATTAAATCATCACTATTCACGTATTAGACAGACATAATTGGGCACATTCTATAGTGGGAATCGCCATGCTAATTTTTCTGATTTTATGCATGGGATTTACATATTCATGAAGAGAATAGCTGTTATGACCGCCGACAGAGCAACATGAAAAGAAAAGACACCATTCTTCAGCACACAGAGTATACAAAACCTAGGGGGAAAAGATGCAGCATATGGCAACAAGAAGAAGAAGTTGCTTGGCTTTCGAGGGTTATTTTATTTCCTATTTATAAATTCTGGGTAGACGGCTTACAAAAACGTGTAAGTATTCTGAACACGAAGGCAAAGTAAATCTGTGTTATTAGTAATCGTCCACTGGTAGCTGAAATAAAATCATTTTCCAGTTGGTGCCCAACGTTCTGCAAGTTTTGCCTTTGCATGAGAGACCATTTTCAGTTTAGGGATGCTTAGGATGTATTCACCAAGGAATGCACAAAAATACTAATGAATCAGAAAGGAATAGAAATGCCATCTGATATTTCAAAATCTTGATTTCATATTCTAATGCCTGCTCTGAATTAGGGAACTATACCTTTCCCGGGAGAGCTGGTGTTCTTCATTACCATAGGTGCTTTTTTCCGAACTTATTAGAACTGCATGTTTTCCAAATCTGATAAAATATATCCTCTGAGTGACTTCCAGGTTCTATTGTTTTTTAAAGAAAAAAGAAAAATCACCAGAGGAAAGATAATTCAGGCAGTATCGTAAACACAGTGCGCGTTGGTTTTTATAATAATTTCACACAGATAAATAAAAAAAAACACACTATACTTACTGTAACCTTGTCCCCTTTATGCATTTAGTATAATTATTTTAAAATGCTTGTTTCTCTCTCTGGTAGCTGCCACTCAAAACAGCCCAAATTTCCTCATAATAGCCAGATAACTTTACCTACGGATGTGTGCTTTTCCCTAGATTTTCCTATGTTTGGTAAGGATAATACTACAGACAGCAAGGTGAAAATATTTAATTTTCCAGTGGGAAAAGAAAAATTTTAATGCAATAGCCATATGTTTGACAGGCCTTGTTGTATACCGGTTTTCACAAAACACTGTATTCAATAATGCCACAAAAGAACAAAAAAGAGCTTTTTTCCCCTTTACATTTGTACGCTATACATTTCTTTGAATCACAATCCTTCAATGCAGCCAATCGTTTTTGTAATGACAGAAATTATATATTACATTATACAAAATATATACAAAAAAGGTGTTAGACTTTTTTATAAGATATTATAAATTTAACTATATCGAATGCATATTTAAAAACAATCACAAGAAATTGCTTTTGGTTCTCTAGATTTTTTTTTCAAAAGGAAAATAAAGAGTAAAAAAAAATGTAAACCCATTAATATTAACTAAAGCGTATTTCTTCAACTAGACCACTGTTATTGTGTCTGTCAAAACAATAAGCTAATACCTTATTTGTGTTTGTCTCCACCTAAAATTCAAAATCCAGCAACTCTAAATCTGTGAGCTAGTTATTAATTTTTCCCTTTAGCTTAAATGTCTGGGCTATGACATCATATAGCGCAAAAATAGGCTTAATTGCTAAAAGCGAAAGCCTTTAGAGAGCAGAACGGTGATATAATTTTTAAGGTATGAACCCTTTAAAAACCTTAGCACGTCCTCTATTCAAGAACCCCACTCCACATTGTCAAGTACATTAGTGATAATTCGGAGCTTTTATTAGAGGATAACATCCGAAATCTTCAAGCATTCATTGAAGAATTTGAGGCAGTGTTTTGCTTAAAGAAAATATGTAATTTTATGTTCTGTGCTTACTGAGAGAGAAAAACTAATACGTTTCTTGTTTGTAGCAAACAAGACAAATTTCAAGCACTGTACTGAAGCAAATGAAATCACATACCTCTAAACGTAGGCAACTTTTTGTCTTATTTTATAATCCCTACTGTACAGCATTTTTTTTTTACCTATTTAACTCATTCCAGCAGAGTAAGCATTTGGAACAATAGTATAAATTAAGACATTTCAGCAAAAAGATTATCTGATTTGTTATACCTGGCATCAAATGAAATGGACAAGTTAAAAAATATATCTATGTTTAAAGGCTTCTAATTCCAGAACTGCGTGACGTTTCACATCAGTTTTCCACATTCTTCTATAATTTCAGTTGCTGTTTTCTTTACAAACTATCACATTTTGTTATGTATTATTATAGCATGTAGTACGATTAGCATCAGTGCTTTATTTAAGTTCTTCTAAATTCCAAAAATACACTACACTATGTCAACAGCATTAGTTATGATGATATTTGGCGTACATACTCGCTACACCTTCAGCTTCTGAATTATGGTCTGAGTTTTGCAATACTCAGGCTCTGGCATCCATGTTAAACTCTGGTCCTGCTGGAAGTTTCATTCCAGAAAATTACCACGTAAGTGAAATTTAAGATCCTAAATAAGGAGGTAGTCTGACTTTCAGAAGTGCCAGAAACCTGCAGCTCAATTATACACTACAGGAGCTCCCGTTAACTGAACTGCCTTAATACGATACAGATGTCAAACACTTTGCTTTTGTAAAGAACCTGATGCAAATATTGACCTGATCTTTTTCATTTTAGTAACTCTTACACTCCCAAATGCTCTAACGATAGAATAGAGCTTTCCAGGCTTGGGCTTGTAACCTTCTGTGGAAAAGCAGCAATGGCTTAAAAGATGAAAAACGTAGCATTCAATATTACTGCTTAAATTTGTGGCAACAGAAGACTTGGGTTGACGTAAATATCAGATCTGTAAAAACGGATGTAGTAAAAAAAGTTTCTTTATCATCTAGTAATCTCTGTACCTAATATCTCTATCTGGAGAAGTGCTAGAAACTTAGAAATTCATTGCCCAGGGACTAATCAGTTTGGTTGTAAACTACTCTGGCATTATGGGATCGACAGAGACACACAGATTAAAATTCACCAAAGGATTTCCACCGTTGTATCTTTCATGAAAATATCCAGCCAAACAACTCTACATGGGAATAGCGAGATATAGTAATTTTTCTTCCTTTTTAATTCAGGTTTTCCAGGAAATTTTGCTGGGCTACATACCCAATAAATACAGAGCCTACACTTTCAAAAACTTGATTAATAAAAGTAGATAAATGCACATTGTTTGGGGGTAAAATCATAACCTGTTTACAGGTAATGTTTCATACATTCTTTGGGGATTTTTTTTTCCATTTTTAAATGTTTTTATTTATTTATTATTTAAAATAACAGAGGCAAAATTGCCTGGCCCTTTTAAATGTCACTGAGGAGTCACATTTAGGAAAATTTGTAATGAATACGTTTTAAGAATATATAAAAAATATTTGCCTAAATTCTTTGCCACTTAAAAAAAAACCATGTGCAGTTCTAGATCATTTACCCCTCAAAGAAACTTATCTTAGGGTTATTTTAACCCTCATTTCCTACTTGGTTGCATCTTCCCCTTATTCAGAATTCGTCCTTTCCTCAGGCTCTACTTAGTCCTCCTAAAGAGAAAAAATTGAATTATATGCTTTTGACAGTAATTTAATTAAACTGATTGTACAGGCATGTAAACATAAGATTAAGTGCCTGTTTCTCCACAGTAGCTATAGTACTGTAAGCTCTTTTACCTTACGTACCCCACCATAAACCTAATTTCACTTACCTGCCTCTCATTTATTCGGGAACAGGATACTCTGGGCAAAGTTGCATGGGCTGTTACTATTGAACATACTGTTGTTGTACAGCTCTTGCTACAACTGAGTTAACTGAACTAAACTGCTGATATAACATAGTTTTCCTTCTTTTTCTTGTACATGCATTAAGTAAACCTCAACAAATGTTCATTTACAGTAGCAAATATTCTGGGGTTTATCACTTGATACCAGCACCAAAGCAACGGGATACTAAACGGTGGATCTACTTCCAAATGTTGTTTTACCTCAAGATAGAGTAAGTGGCTCTATCTGAAGGCCGGTAAAGGCTCTGGTACTGTCGAACATTTGAATTACTAGGATACAGACACAAAGATAATAATTTTGAACTTTATTAGTCTCCTTATTCATTATGAGGTGTCATTGCTGTGAAGAGGACTGAATACACCTGTCTACATCAGCGAGGATTTTTGCTGTATTAAAAATATGCATCTAGGACACACTTGAAACTTCTTAATCTACAGTGAACATAAGAGTCTATTTTTAATGGAGCCTTTGGCACCATTTCCCAGAGCATTATCCTGGAGAAACTGGCTGCTCATGGCTTGGACAGACATATCCTTCACTGGGTAAAAAACGGGTTGGATGGCCAGGCCCAAAGAGTTGTGGTGAATGGAGTTACATCCAGTGGGTGGTCGGTCACAAGTGGTGTTCCCCAGGGCTCAGTATTGGGGCCAGTTCTGTTTAATATCTTTATCAATGATCTGGGCAAGTGGACTGAGTGCACCCTCAGTAAGTTTGCAGATGACACCAAGTTGGGAGGGAGCGTTGATCTGTTTGAGGGAAGGAAGGCTCTACAGAGGGATCTGGACAGGCTTTATCCATAGGCTGAGGCCAGTGGTACGAGGTGCAAAACTGCTAAGTCCCAGATCCTGCACTTTGGTCACAGCAACCCCATGCAACACTACAGACTTGGGGAAGAGTGTCTGGAAAGCTGCCCGGCAGAAAAGGATCTGGGAATATTGGTCGACATCTGGCTGAATAGGAGCCAGCAGTGTGCCCAGGTGGCCAAGAAGGACAAAAGCATCCTGGCCTGTATCAGAAATCACATGGCCAGCAGGACGAGAGAAGTGATCGTCGCCCTGTACTCAGCACTGGTGAGGCCGTACCTTAACTATTGTGTTCAGTTTTGGACTCCTCACTAGAAGAAAGACATGGAGGTGCTGGAGCATGTCCAAAGAAGGGCAACGAAGCTGGTGAAGGGTCTGGAGCACAAGTCCTATGAGAAGTGGCTGAGGGAACTGGAGTTGTTTAGCCTGGAGAAAAGGAGGCTGAGGGGAGACCTTATCGTTCTCTACAGCTACCTGAAAGGAGGTTGTAGCGAGGCGGCTGTCGGTCTCTTCTCCCAAGTAACAAGCGATAGGATGAGAGGGAACGGCCTCAAGTTGTGCCAGGGGAGACTACACTGGATATTGGGAAAAATTTCTTCACTGAAAGAGCTGTCAGGCATTGGAACAGGCTGCCCAGGGAAGTGGTTCAGTCACCATCCCTGCAGGTATTTGAAAGATGTGTAGATGTGGCACTTAGGGACATGGTTTAGTGGTGGACTTGGCACTGCTAGGTTTACAGTTGGACTCCACTATCATAAAGGTCTTTTCCAACCTAAATGATTCTATGATGGGTAATATTTCAGCACATCATGCAGCCAAGCAGAAAGCCTATGCTACCCAGCTGTAACTCCAGCTGTCTGTCAACTGTTTTGTAACCTCAGGTTAACTCTCCTCAAATACAGAAAACAATCACTGTACTTGAAAGAAAATGCAAAGTTAGAAAGTCCTCTAAGCACAAGATGTCTAAATACAAGACGTCAAGAGCAAGATGACAGTCCCCACAGTCCAGATGTAAAATCTCTGAGGGAGGCAATATCAGTTTGGGCTACTGGGTGCCACTGATGGAAGCAGCAAGGCAACGAAGGACGGTTACTGACAGGTACTTCTGACATGTTGTTTCACAAGGAAGTTCCACCACTTCCCCTACAACACAGAAAATCTCCACCATTAGAAAATAACACATGTATTGCACCTTATAAGTTAGCCATCAGGGCAGGATTTGGCAGACTGTGTTTAGTGTTGAACAACTTAGCGCCCCCTGGCCTCCCAGGACAAGAGACTGTGAGTCCTGTGTGGTGGCTGCCCAAGGTATGGAATTGCCTTGGATACCTACCAGTGTTGGAAACGGCACTCAGTGCCTAGTTTTAAAATACTGAATCTCACCCTCAGAGTTTACCTTCACCTTTCAAACAAAACTAATCTTGAAGCAGCCCAATCTTTTTTTCTCTCTCAGGAAGCCACAGTCTAGAAAACCCTCTCAGCAGCGAGCATCTGCCACCCCTCTTGGGCACGCCTATACCACTAACACAGAAAGTTATGCATGCCGTCTCGGGCACCATTCACAGTACAATATCATTATGACACTTTTATGTTGTGGTGGCTGACATAGGCTGGCTGCCAGATGTCCACGCAGCCACTCCCTCGCTCACCCTCCTCAAGAGGACAGGGGGAGAAAATAAGATGGAAAAGTTCATGGGTCAAGATAAAGACAGGGAGAGCGCTCAGCAGTTTTCATCACTGGCAAAACAGCCTCAACCTGGGGAAAAGTAATCTAATTCATTGCCATCCTCCAGTGGCACAGAAGGGATGAGGAACAGGGATTTCAGGCACTCCATAACAGCTCCTCTCTACCACTCCTTCCTCCTCACACTCTTCCCCTGCTCCAGCGTGAGTCTTTCCCACAGACTGCAGTCCTGCAGGATAAACTTGTTCCTGTGTGGGCTCTCCACAGGCTGCAGTTCCTTCAGGGAATATCCACCTGCTCCAGCGTGGAGCCCTCCACAGGCTGCAGTGTGGATACCTGCTCCACAACAGTCATCTCCAGGAGCTGCAGAGGAATCTCTGCTCCTGTGGCTGGAGCACCTCCTCCCACCTCCCCTCCATGCTCCCAGGGCTGTTTCTCACACTTTACGCCTCACCCCTCGCTGCCCGGCAGCATTTCACCCTTTCTTACAGAGTCTTTCCCCAAGGCGCCACCATCACGGCTGCGGGGCCCAGCCGTGTCCTGCGCTGGGTCAGTTGGAGCCGGCAGGGACCGGCTGTGTCCGGCACAGGGCTGCCCCTCTCCACACAGAGGCCGCCCTGCAGCCTCCTGCCCAGCCCCTGGGCACCTGCACCCAGGGTACACTTGTGTCTTTCTTGACTGAAAAACTTCAACAGTTCACACACACACACACCTTTCCTTGACTGGTCATGTGTTTAAATGAACACACGTAGACCAGTTTGCCTGTGTAAAGCACTGCTGTGAAGCAGCAACATGTGGCTTTTCATCCCAAGCTCTGGTTTCTCCACAGAGTGCCTTAGTTTTCCATGGACAGGTATCCTCAGTCAGCCTCAAGACAAAACATGTATAAAGATCATTTTTTGTTCAATAGTTAAATTTCTTCTGCACACAGATACAAGAAACTCCTGCTGCTGTCTCACCTCCACAAAGCTGGAAAGGTAGAAAGAAAAACTCTTACAAGAACTGCTCAAAACCTCTATGAATTCTCCAGCAATTAGGTGCTGTGGTGATTTAAGAAGTGACTATCCTTAGTTATGAATCTGCGATGCAGGAGCAGGACAACTCTTTGAGAGCAGGAACAGTAGAAGTAGGTTTCACTATCAGCCGCTGCTCTACCCAGACCCACAGCTCCAAGCATAGACAGGTAGTAAGACTGCTCCACAGCCTTTTGAACTTCTCCAAACAAGTGTGTTACTCCAGATAGGAACAATAGTTAAAATAATGCCTACTTCAACTGGCAAAGGACAAAAAAGTTTTACCAACTCAATAGCCATAGGACTATCCAGGTGAGGACACTTCCATTCCATTTGCATATCTATTGCATTAGAATCATAGAATCATAGAAGGACTTATCAAGAAGTCCCTCTTGCATAATTCTTAGGAAGCAGAGCCAGATGTCAATAAAAGAACCCTATGTGTTACTTTAACAGCTAGGATTAATAAATTATAGGTTTCCTAGTACAAATACGCATGTATTCAGTACAAGCTACTGTTTGAAACATATTGATAATTGTGAAAGGATTTGGACTGTTCCCAAGTCAAACTGTGTACTCCACGCAACAGCAACCGTCCCTGCAAGGTTCACTGCCACAGTTTGTATCGTAGCCTGCTCCTTGATTTAACACACTTAGGTGATGCTGAAATCCTTGACAAGTCTATCCTTCACAAAATTAGTACACCCTTGGATGTAATGCACGAGACACGTGACTTAAGAAATGCACAAGGGACACAAAACTAAGATACTCGTTCTGTGTTTCCCACTGTCCCTCCCAGCAGATGGATGCTGCTCTAGAGCATTCAGAGGCTGGCCCGGTTCTTTTAGTGAGTAGGCTTCTCTACACAGGGCTAGGAAATCCCCGCTCTAGAGGCATGTGGCTGAGTTTCTCACCCTGGTCTCCGGATGGAAAAGGTCAAAAACTGCTTTGAAAGGGCTCGAGTTTCCCTGTGCCCTCAGAACTGAACAGAAAGTCAGAGTAGTCTCTGCCTCGTCAGAGTTCCAGCCCAAGCAACATGTGCTGTAAAAATCAGGATGCTCTGCTGTTCCCCACGAGTGTTTAGGCTGTTGGCTTGTTTGTTTGTTTGTACTTATCCAGGAGTAAAGTGGACATGCCTAAGAAGTTTCTTTGTTAACCTTCCATTACTTGGTCTCCTGCAGGATTTAGCTACAAAAACTGAGCTGCCACAGCCAGGTATTATGCAAAAGGGTGACCAGTCACCTGAGGTATTTTCAGCAGTTGTCACCCTAGTTTCACAGCCCACACAGTCAATCTGCAAGGCCCTTTATGAACAACAGTATTATGAGAAAATGATTCTGCACCTGGGATATTGCCCAAGAAACCCAGATACGTGCCGCTTATCAGCAATGCCTTGCTCTGGGATCTATGCACTGGGGCCACTTACAGCTGTCAGGAACTTGCCCAGAGAGACACTGGACCAGGTTGCAAGTAGTAGCATACTTCAAAAGTAATTTCCAATCTAGTTATTCCTGAGGATCAGTAAGTTGTTCTAAGAATAAATAAGGCCAAGAGAGACTGAAATAATATGTGCAAAGGGACTATATATGGCCAGCATGAATCATTTTGAGATAAAGCTGCTTTCTTCATTCTAACTGACAAAATAGCTCTTTATGCGAAAGAAAAACTAAAGGCTCAGAGAAAACGTTGAATTAGAAGATACTGTGCTGGAGAGTTGGGAGGAGAGGAAT
>VZSC01015407.1:347023-374352 GCA_013398225.1 Steatornis caripensis
CTGAACAAGACGAAGAACTTCTTTACTGTGAGGGTGACAGAGCACCGGCACAGGCTGCCCAGAGAGACTGTGGAGTCTCCTTCTGTGGAGATATTCAAAACCCGCCTGGACGCGTCCCTGTGCAACCTGCTCTAGGCAAACTTGCTTCAGCAGGGGCGGTGGACTAGATGATCTCCAGAGGTACCTTCCAACCTGCACCATTCTGTGATTCTGTGAATACAGTGCAGATGTTCCTCAAAACATTATTCTATTCCTGCTTTGCCAAATAAGCCTTGATAGAGATTTCCAAGGACCTTAAGAAGAAGGAACCAGTCAGGAAAAAGAAAATTTGTATAAATAATATATCTTGAAATATTTGTTGAGTATTATACTGGTATTAATGTACTTATCCTGAAACTACTCATGAAAGGTATGGCTGTTACCTTTGTAATTTTACAGATGGGATTTTAATCCCAGCGATATGAAGCTAAGAAGGTAGCAACTAGAAATGAAACGTTCATCTCCTAAATTCTCCTTCCTGTGAATAGATCTAGAGCAAAAAGAGGAATCAGCTTGATCTACACTATATAAGAATTAGATAAATAGCACTTACTAATGCTATTCAGTGTCAGTCCAACTTAAAATACTTTACGTTTTTATTAGCTTTCATTATGCTTGTACGTAATACAACATACATGGAACTTATTTTGTATATAAGAAAAAAATACAGATGTTAACTCACTTGCAGCTACAGTAAGTACCAATAAGAAAGCAAAGGAGGAAAATTTGAGTAGGTAAATTATCTAAATCCCCAAGCTTGTCAGCTTGTCTGAACAATATTTGGCTCCTGGATTTGAGGCATGATACAAAAACAGACTGCTCCTCTCCCATGGACTATAAGGGGGAAATGTTCCTGACACCGTTAGCTTTCTTTGCCATAGCTCTTTGAGATATACCCTCCCACATGAAATGAAAGATGTTACATACCACAAGGACTTTCATAATTGCATAGATAGGTCACTCAGAACACAATGCCTGTATTAACTGTCCCCTTGTTCAATTGTTTTGCTTCAAAAAAGACTTCTTGGCCCTCTACTTGAAAACAGACGTGGGAGAGAAAGTCTTAATGAATACACGCTCAAGGAAACATTCAGGGATTTCACCGTGGTATTCCCATTAGTATCAGTGGGGGTTGTTTAGGGATTTAGCTATACACCATTTTGAAAAACATGCATCTTGGTGTTGGTAATAGGACATAACTGCTCTGAATTTGTCTCTATCCCTATGTCTCCAGCCAGGGAGGTTAATAAAAGGTTTAAAGAGAAGCAGGGTCAGGACAGAGGTTCTAATATGATGGCAATGCTGCTTGTCCTGCTGGGCTCTCAAGTCTATTTGACATGTCACTTCACGACATCGCTGTACAGCTGGGCAAAATGTAGGCATAGAATTATGTGCACTGTGTGCTTTAAGCGTCAGCCCACCCAGCACATTCACGTGAGCAAAAACACTAGAGAGCTTAACATGTTTGGCTTTAGTTCCATTTTCCACCACTTAAAACATTCAGATTTTTCTAACTGCTTAGGAAAAAAATATGAAGAGCCTCATAAAAATTCAGAAAATCAGGAACAAACTGATGTTACTGGTATCCTTTTCAACACCCTGTGATTTAGCTTTAAGTTAAAAATATTATAAAAGCCTTACCTAAGAGGGTTTTTGTGCTAAGGATTCTATGTCTATCCCTTCTTAAAGCAAGAGTTTGCAATTTAGTATAAAAAAAAAAAAACACAAAAAACAAAAAGGAGCAATCTTCAATACATATGTGATATGCAAGAAATATTTCGCATTAATCATTCTGGAGGTAGCTAGAAAAGGAAAGGAACAGAAAAAGATCCATTAGGCAATTAGAATTCAGTTAACACCATACCTTGAACACTCAGGAAGACAAGAGGAGCTCAACAAGAGTTAGTAGCGGGAATTCCATGGTGGTGAGATTTTGTCTAGGTTTNCAGGGTTTTTGTGCTAAGAATTCTATGTCTATCCCTACTTAAAGCAACAGTTTGCAATTTAATATAAAAAAAAAACCACAAAAAACAAAAAGGAGCAATCTTCAATACATATGTGATATGCAAGAAATATTTAGCATTAATCATTCTGGAGGTAGCTAGAAAAGGAAAGGAACAGAAAAAGATCCATTAGGCAATTAGAATTCAGTTAACACCATACCTTGAACACTCAGGAAGACAAGAGGAGCTCAACAAGAGTTAGTAGCTGGAATTCCATGGTGGTGAGATTTTGTCTAGTTTTGTTGAGAAACATAACACTTTCTACTGGCAAGACAGCATCCTAACCTGCCTCACAGTGTCAGGGGAACACAGAATTTCATCATCCTGTAAACCCACTCACAAGATATGAAAAGTACTGTCTTGAGGAAGTAGTATGGTGGTTAGTACTATGGTAAGAGAAGCACAACCATGCCATCAACTTTGTCTGTACCCAAATACTAGTGCACTGCAAATCCACATTTTCTGTTATTTCACCTAAGTACTAACACATCTGGAGTATCCCGTCTACTACAAANTGAGCCTACGGCTTGCTGCAGTATGTAAACCTCTTCATACGAATCTCAGTGCATCAAGGAATTGATACAGACATTGATTGTGCTGCATGCTATCTGTCCCATATGTTGAGAGAGCAGTACTTTTTCTTTTTTTAAAACCCTTACAGGAGGCAGACATTACATATCCTCCCATTTTTTTCAGCATAATCACCCAAGAAGGAGATCATCAGTGCAAGGGTCTTGCTCTGTTTGGCAGAACAATCATGAGATCTGTCCCATGGTCAAAGAGGATATAGCTTATTGCCTAGATCTACACAAGCCTTCCATACATTTTTTGTTACAATACAAAGATGATGAGAAACACATCGTATACTTTCTTTCCATAAATGTAACACACAGACTTGTATGTGTCCTCCCTCCTGTAATGGAGGGAAATAAAATTCTCAAAGGCTCTGATCCACTTGGCCCTCTGTTCCCTTTTTTTCTATTTTTACCCTGCTTTTCAGAGGCTGCAGAGGTCTGATTTTGGCCCCCAAAACTTGGCAAGACAAAACTCAAATTTCCCTAACCATGAGTGAGAACATTTCACCCTGCTTGACACAACTGTTCCATATGCCAACCTGCATTAATCCAAACAATACATCCCCGTGGCCTTTGACAAGTTGTATCAGTAGTGTTAGACAAGGAACACCAATACCACTGTTGATTGCAGGTGTCTTGTTTACTACAGGTGCTGCAAGCATTTATAAAAAGACACTTTCCAACTAATAACCAATGCTAAAACCACTGAGGAGTACAGGACCTATGCATTATCATGAACCTTTTTTTTTTGTGGCAGTAAACCAAAACTAATAATTTCTATGAATATATCTGATCTTGCCAGTCATTTGCATGATGCAAAATATTTTGATCCACCACTAACTTGCTACGTATTTCCAAATAAAAACATCAAGAATGATAATATTTATACACAGCAACAAGAAATACATTTGTTTATGTGAAAGAAAAAGATTAAGGTTGGACTGAAAAAACCTCCGATGGGTATTGCTGTCTGGTAAAGGTACCTGTTTTCCCATGTGCATGTTTTGCATGGACACTGAGACAGTAAATGATAAGATTTGCTACAAAAGCACATATATAAAAAATAATGTTTAGACATGATTGTTCCCACATGTGCTATTTCACATGCAAGAAAGACTTCCCCTGCCCAAATTCTGAAACTTGAAGTAATAATTATTTTTTTTTAGAAAGCACTCCACCTCTTTTTGTTTTCTCCTTTCCTCCTATACACTCTGCTCAACGTACCAGAAATTCTTCATGTTCCACAAAAAGCACTGTAGAAGATATGTAAAGGAGAAAGACAAAGTTGCAGATAGCTTTTAATTCTTAGTATCAGCCACTAGGTTATACTTCAAATGCAAGTGTGGCTGGCTAAAAGTCAGCCAAGTTCCTTTACATGATACAATTTTGCTATTTGCAGGAAAATAGAGCAACGACAAATGCAAATAAAGCAATGCACAGCAGTCAAATCTCTCANTTTTTTTCTATTTTTACCCTGCTTTTCAGAGGCTGCAGAGGTCTGATTTTGGCCCCCAAAACTTGGCAAGACAAAACTCAAATTTCCCTAACCATGAGTGAGAACATTTCACCCTGCTTGACACAACTGTTCCATATGCCAACCTGCATTAATCCAAACAATACATCCCCGTGGCCTTTGACAAGTTGTATCAGTAGTGTTAGACAAGGAACACCAATACCACTGTTGATTGCAGGTGTCTTGTTTACTACAGGTGCTGCAAGCATTTATAAAAAGACACTTTCCAACTAATAACCAATGCTAAAACCACTGAGGAGTACAGGACCTATGCATTATCATGAACCTTTTTTTTTTGTGGCAGTAAACCAAAACTAATAATTTCTATGAATATATCTGATCTTGCCAGTCATTTGCATGATGCAAAATATTTTGATCCACCACTAACTTGCTACGTATTTCCAAATAAAAACATCAAGAATGATAATATTTATACACAGCAACAAGAAATACATTTGTTTATGTGAAAGAAAAAGATTAAGGTTGGACTGAAAAAACCTCCGATGGGTATTGCTGTCTGGTAAAGGTACCTGTTTTCCCATGTGCATGTTTTGCATGGACACTGAGACAGTAAATGATAAGATTTGCTACAAAAGCACATATATAAAAAATAATGTTTAGACATGATTGTTCCCACATGTGCTATTTCACATGCAAGAAAGACTTCCCCTGCCCAAATTCTGAAACTTGAAGTAATAATTATTTTTTTTTAGAAAGCACTCCACCTCTTTTTGTTTTCTCCTTTCCTCCTATACACTCTGCTCAACGTACCAGAAATTCTTCATGTTCCACAAAAAGCACTGTAGAAGATATGTAAAGGAGAAAGACAAAGTTGCAGATAGCTTTTAATTCTTAGTATCAGCCACTAGGTTATACTTCAAATGCAAGTGTGGCTGGCTAAAAGTCAGCCAAGTTCCTTTACATGATACAATTTTGCTATTTGCAGGAAAATAGAGCAACGACAAATGCAAATAAAGCAATGCACAGCAGTCAAATCTCTCAAAATCTTGACAGAAAAAAGTGAGTATCTTCCCTTAATTATTGCTAGATGACACCTATGACATATATGTCATCTGTTGTCTTACATGTATCTCTCAGAAAAAATGCTTTGCAGCCTTTTGGTGTGGAAATTTACATAGCCCACCTTCAAAACACTGTCCGTCTCACATGGCCACAAACCATGTCCT
This sequence comes from Steatornis caripensis, assembly GCA_013398225.1. Taxonomy (NCBI): domain Eukaryota; kingdom Metazoa; phylum Chordata; class Aves; order Caprimulgiformes; family Steatornithidae; genus Steatornis; species Steatornis caripensis. Next base: position 352,341 of record VZSC01015407.1, read on the forward strand.
CTCAAGTGTCTCATCCCTTTGCCCCAACACCCTTTAGAAAGCTACACCCTGCTGTTTGTGAACACCCAACAAGGGATTACTTCATCTTTGTTTTCTCATGCTGAAAAGTCAAGGATGACTTCAAAACTGAAACAGTCAGTCTCTTGTCACTGAAAATTTGATCAGGTGTTCCTCCATTGCAGCAGTTCAGATTACATTTCTAACAAATACCACAAGCAGCAAAATGCTTTCAGCTATTACATCTCTTACGTAAGTGTTGAAAGTAACTCAAACCAGCTGAAGCAAAGTGCAAGGTACATGGATAGTACCATTATTCTTGTTGTTAAATTTTTACTGTGCTGTTGATAACCAATGACACCCACTGGAACACGATTCTTTATTATTTTGTGGAGTCTGAATAGTGTCACAGTTTCAAGTGCTACATTAACTTCCGAGAGATTTCATTATAACGCTCTAGCAAACCAGGAAAGAAGATGACAAGTTGTAACACTCAACTTTTCCTGACACAGTTGGTCTAATAGGGAGCCAGAAATGCTTTCACTTAAAATGAAAATGAAAGGAAAAAACCTCTAACCTAAATCCATCTTGTGCTGCAATAATAATTGCCTTTATCCACCATGGTACTCATATCAGCCACGGTGTACAATAAATGTTCCAGTAAAGCACTGAATGAACCGTATGGTCTGGAAATGGTTGTACCTGTCAGTCATGGTTTTAGGAGGTTAATAAAGATCCATATCCAACAATTTAGTAAGATTACCACAAAGAGAGGGATTGTTTTGTCCCACGTAAATCTGTGCACTCCTGATACAGAGCAACTGAACAATCCTTCCTTCCTCTTCCCTGTCCCCCACCACTACCCAAGAAGAACACTTAACTGAAAAACATGCAGAGGTTACTGCTACACAGCCATAAATGCAGCTAGATTTGTGAAAATAAGTGCACGCATCTGGTAATCAAACCCTCTGGACAGATCCGAAAATGAGAATAAGGGTGTTTGATAGGAAGAGAGGCATCCAGCCAGGAGAGCAAGTCTCAGCAAGAAAGGGAAGGCAATATAGCTCACTGACTCTGTGCCAATGGAGCTCATGGACATGAGGTTCACTGGGTGAGAGAGAGGATGCACAGGAAAAAGGGAGCAGAGGGCACGAAGGAAAGTTGAATGGAATTCAGTCTTCCAGAGAATGGGAGAAAAAAGATTGAAATTGTCAGGCAAAGGAAATGCACAGCTTGTTTTATCCTTGTGGACCCCATTCTCCTCATTCATCTATAACAGACTCTTCAGATAGAGATGGTTCCTGCTTCAGAAAGTTTAGCAATCAACTATATGTTTGTACAGGACCTTGGCCTCTGAATATTGCAGAAATACATATATAAAAAACAATCAGCAATAGGAGGTGAAATCGAATCCCTGAAAATGGAAAGAAATGGAGAAGGTTAAACTACAAGCAACATAAGCTGGGCTTACTCTCAGTTAGATGCACCATTAATTGATGTTTAGAGCACTGCTGCTAGATCAGTTTAAAGACCGCAGCACAATTCTGAATTCAGGTCAAATTTACCTGACAAAAGTAATGCCAAATACTCCTGTAAAGTGTATTATAAGGAAACCAACATCATCAGCAAATGTTTATACAAAAAGAGAGAATCAATCTATGAGTAATATTGTAGAAAGAATTAAAGGACAAATTATGTTTTTGTCCAGGTGGAGTTACATATGCCTCAGAAAATGGCTTTTTTCTGAGTTTGTTAGTGTTTTAAAGCAATAAAGATAAACTGAAAAAGTAAATTAAAAAATATCCTAAGCTCATCTCCAAATAATATCTGTCACTGTGGCATCACCATTTTCCAGTTGGTCTCTCATTTTAAGAGGCCTAGAACACTTTGAATACCTGGAATGCTAAAAAATTACTGTTTGGGCTTCACAGGTGTGTGTTATTAAGACTGAACACAAAACTTGGACCCATGAGCCCTCCTTTGCTCCCACAGTTCCCTCTCCTTTTTATCTGCATCACTCATTCTCTGTCGGAAAAGGCTTAACAGAGTTGCGTTTTCATAACCCAACAAATCAAATCCATGTTCTGAAAACGTTCCAGTTCACATCCAAACTAGATTCCAAATGGACCACTTAATTTCAGCACATCCTATATATTTTTTAAAAAATAAAAATCAAAACAAAACAAACAACAACAACAAAAACAGCTAGAAAAAACAACCAGAAAACCAAGTACACATGATCTTGACATGGATAACCTGACCCTAGCTGATATTTACATTGCCGTCATGCTCTTCATAAATTGTTCTTTCTTACTTCTTTTTATGCACAACTTTCTTTTTCTTTCTTTCTTAAAACACTTTCCAAACAAAAACTATAAAAAGTCTGTTGCAGTCCTCAAATACTGATAGCCTTCTATGAAGAGTTTCTACTTAATTTCTTCATTCTCTTTATTGTCATTATTTAGCTTCAAGTCATAGATTCCAATGTGAGGGCACTCAATAAATTTCAGTTTATTTATTTATTTTATTTTTGTAACCAGGAACCATTCATAGTAGAATATTTTAAGAACTACACTGTACTTCCCCTTCATAAGGCTGCTGTTTAACAGCGTATCCCTAAAAGAGCATCCTCCCTATTGATCATCATTTTTTCTGTCTTCTGGTAAGAACATACCTATGTTATCGACGCAGTCTCACACATCATACTGGGCAGGCAAGTACAGCAACTGAGCATGTTAAAAGCTGCTCTGAGGTCAACAGTGCTCTACAGCAAATACTTCTAAAATTGTGTAACCATCTAACATACTAGGCTTTGTTTTAGGATATCTGAGCAATGATCGGTGGATATCTAAGTATTCAGATTTTTCTCTGCTCAGTGCTGAAATGGTAATAACTTATTCTGTAAAATTAAACTGACTGCTTCATGCCAGAGATATGAGATACATCTGTTACTATCAATGAATCAAAAGTCTGACACCAGTTCATGCTTCACTAACACAATACCAGACTGAAAACTTCTTCAGAAAAAATGACCACCTCTCCTTTTTCCCCGTTTCCAAATGTTGACCACACTTCTATATCTTATTTTTAAATTATTATATGACAGAAAATAGAGAAAAGTTCCCCTCAACTTCCTTTTCTTCTGATCCTGTTGTGGTACAACTGATCATAAAGCAGTAACAAAAGTGAGTGACACTTCCGTACACTCTTGAGCATCTGCAATTCCTAACTGCTAGGAATTACTTGTCCTGCTTGTTGGCATTTTTACTAGGCTTGTAGTACTTAGCTGTAGTCAATGAAAAAATTTTCTTCTGGTGTGGGTACGAAATACCTAATATACTAATTAAAATTGTATTTGTAACAAAACTCTGCTAATAGTCAGTCTGATTCATGGAAAAGGTGTTTCCTATTCCTTTACCTAACAGTCATCACAGTTCTAAGACAGATATTGGTCTGTTTCTTGATAGCTGATGAGTTTGTCTTTGAGATAACAGTGCACAGATCACCCTATATAAAATAGAATACATTTATCTATTGTGTACAAAATTTATGTTGTGGTCTACTTAAATTTTTTGGGAAAAAAATTACAGGCCTAGATCTGTTGCTTTAGTTCTATTATGCAAGACACTTGGCACATATTTGGAGACAACTATGAGAGTTAGTATAGTTTGAGCTCTGCCATTGCAGAGATGAAGTTTCGCTTGCTCAGTTAGAGAGCCCTTTGCCTCTTTTTAACCACAGGGAACAGCAAAGTTGTTTCAGCTATGGTTTGACAGAATATAAGTGTGTTGGATCCGTGTGGTGGGGCTTTCGTAGCAGGGGAAAGGGCTACACGGGCAGGTGGTCCCTGTCAGAAGCTGCTCGAAGCTCCCCCAGGTCTGAGTTGGCCCCGCCTCGGGCTGAGGCCGGGACATTTAGAGACAATGGATGGGCCCCTGCCACAACATATTTAAGGAGGGGACAAAGGAGCGGTCCTTGAGACCGGCAGCAGAGGAAGGAAGGGGAGGTGAGAGAAACACCTGTGCAGATACCTGGAATCAGTGAGGAAGGAGAGGGAGGAGGCCGCTGGAGTGGAGATTCCCCTGCAATCCGCAGGGAAAGGGCAGGCTGTGCCCCTGCAGCCCACGGAGGATCGCGATGGAGCAGCTGATGGAGGACCACAGCAAGGCACAGATGGACCTGCAGCCCGTGAAGGACCATGGTGGAGCAGAGAGGGACCTGCAGCCCATGGAGGACCCCACGCCAGGGGAGGTGCCTGCTCCCGAAGCAGACTGTGACTGTGTGGGCAGCCCATGCTGGGTCAGTGCATTCCTGAGGGGCTGCACCACGTGGGAAGGACTCACGTCAGTGGGGTTCGTGAGGGACTGTCTGCTGTGGGAGGGACCCCACGCTGGAGCAGGGGCAGCCTGTGAGGAGCCCTCCCTGCCTGAGGGGGAAGGAGCGGCAGGGACAATCTCTGGGGAACTGACTGCACCCCCGTTCCCTGTCCCCCTGCGCCACTGAGGGGGGAGCAGGGAGAGACATCAGGAGCAAGGGGACTCGAGCCTGGGAGGGAGGAAGGGTGGGAGAAGGGTATTTATTTGTGTTTTGGGATCTGGATTTTCGTGTCTCCTTATCCTACTCTGCTTTGATTGATAACTGATTAAATTGAATATTTTTTCCCCAAGTTCAGTCTGGTTTTGTCCCTGACCATAACTGGTGAGTGAATCCTCCCTGTACTTGTCTCGACCCACCAGGTTCCCTTACATTTTCTCCTCACCCCGGTGTGGGGGGAGGAGGGAGGAATGAGCGAGCGGCCATGTAGTTCTTTGTTGCCGGCTGGGCTCAAACCACTACAATAGGTTTGAGACAAGATATCTGCAAAAATCCTTTAACATCCTTCTCCACCCCAAACCACATGAATAACCCAAGCAGAAGTAGAATAAAAAGTTGAAAAGGCACTGCTTCCAACCAACAAAGCAGTATTCAGAGGTATTTTCAGGAGACTTGTCTGTCCTATGTGCGCATATTTGATCCAAACAATTTTAAGATACATTTAATACCTAAACATTCAGATACAAAGCTTCCAGACTGTCACAGCATCTTCTTCATTCCTATTCCCAGTGCAATCTGATGGAAAAAATTTCCATATGATCTCCAGTCCAATACCTGCTGTTGGTCTTGGAGTGATAGCTCCTTGCACTGAAACATGAGGCACCAAGAACCATACCTGAGTCTGTCTTCTTCCTTTTCACTCTTTGTTTGTTTTAAGGTATAGTAGACTAGTTGAATCAAAAAAAAGCAAAGCTTTTAAACAGTAAGCTTTAACCAATTTATTTTAGTTTACTGATTATCAAAAAAAGGATAATACTCATTTTCAATTATGTGAAACTTTTGTAATTTATCTGTATTATTTTATATGACTAATCCAGATAGGTTCAAAGACATCACCCTCTTTCAGTGGCATAATATTAAGAAAAATAATGAGCATAAAAAAAAATCAGGTCTGAGTGATAAAAGGCTATCTCTAAAAAAGAAAACCATATAGATCTTTTTTTCCGTAAGGATTTTTAGAAGTTGAATTTTTCTTCATTTGAAATCCTGATCACAGTGCTCCGGAGAAAAACATACGCATACAGAGTTAGAAATTAAATAAATTTACTACTCAGCTGTATAAGTCATCCATCAGAGGCCCCTGGATATTGGGTGTTCCTAGTTGGAAACTAAATTATCTGTAACAAGTGAAACTTGACAAAAACTCAAATAAAAAACTATGGAGGGTGCCAATATATAGACGGCATGCAAGTCGCTTCACAGAACATGACCCAAAATGCTTTCTCTCCTTCTCCTTCTCAATATGTTTTACTGGAAGACAAGATGGTACTTTTAACACATAACAAAGACATTCAAATAGGTTACAAAAGTGGGATAACTTTTGTCCCAGCATCACACCTTTGATGATACAAGCCAGCGCAGGCTGTGGGGAGGGAAAGCAAAGAGAATTGTCTGTGGGTTTTTTTGGCTTTCTCTAAGAATTACGGAGCAGGCAAGGAATCTATTTAACAAGACAACTTTGCTTTCTATCAAATTCGAAAAGCCCAGGAACACTAATCCATCTGATTATAGACATCGGATAGCCAAATGGATACTTGAATGAAATAAAATCAGATTTCATGGCCTGTACCTGCCGTGGATCCCATCTTTGCTCTGAATAATAACAAGGACAGACAGCTGCTCACTGAAAATTAAGGACTGGATTTGATAAATGAGCAAACCACTTTCATATACAACATACATTAAACACATGCTTAAACTCTCTTTATGAAAATAACACTTCAAAGCGTGTCCAAAGCTTTGCTGATTTGTGAAAGGAGTGAACAGTGCTGGGGTTCGCTATAGTCAAAACTTCAATGAGGAGATCAATGTCACACACTGCTGCAGATTTTTCTAGTAACAATGCCTTAAAATACCTCCTATATTTCCCTAAAACAAATATAAATGAGTGTGAGCAAAATAGCTTTCCTTGAAAGAATAAAAAAATGAAAAGGAAATAGATTACCACTTAAATTTCCCAGTCCAATATCCAGAATAGGAATGAGATTTGCTGTGGGTTGTTCTTTTTCTTTTTTCTTTTTTTTTCTTAAACATTGTGGGGAAAAGACACCCTGGTTCAAATCAGCGTAAATTCAAAAGCTAAGCTGTGATACTTCTACCTTGTGGCCATGGGACACAAATGAACGCAGATTACTTTTTGATTTCTGTATCGCACTCTGTTCCATCAATTGCCAGTGAACATCCTTTGATATAAAGTTAAACGGCATACTTTGAATNCTATATTTCCCTAAAACAAATATAAATGAGTGTGAGCAAAATAGCTTTCCTTGAAAGAATAAAAAAATGAAAAGGAAATAGATTACCACTTAAATTTCCCAGTCCAATATCCAGAATAGGAATGAGATTTGCTGTGGGTTGTTCTTTTTCTTTTTTCTTTTTTTTTCTTAAACATTGTGGGGAAAAGACACCCTGGTTCAAATCAGCGTAAATTCAAAAGCTAAGCTGTGATACTTCTACCTTGTGGCCATGGGACACAAATGAACGCAGATTACTTTTTGATTTCTGTATCGCACTCTGTTCCATCAATTGCCAGTGAACATCCTTTGATATAAAGTTAAACGGCATACTTTGAATAAACTTGGGTAATTACCTGTCAAAGTTCAATAAATAAATTATCTTCAATAAAGATAGGTGGAGACACTTGGACTGAGAACATAGACACATCTATCTTCAGTTGAAAGCTAGCATTTAAATTTGGGACAGAGGTTCCTGATCAGAACAGCTGATAAAAAGCAACAAATACAAAATACTCCTCTTTTGTTTGGACAGTGCTACCTCTGTAGTTCATCTCCTTCTTAAGTTAAAGCCACATGGACAAGAAAATAATCCATGATAAAGGTCTTTTCTTGGCTGAAGTCAACAATAACTGCCATTTTTTTATGGCCATTGTTTTAGCGCCAGCCTCTACAGGAAGAAGAGAGGGATACTGATATTACCAAGCACTGGTCAGCCAAAAAGAGAGATGTTACAGAAATACGAGAAAACTGACTTATTTAAAATAAGGGTAATTTTTTAATTCACTCTGTTCGGTATTACTCATGAAGAACCTCAACAATCTATCCACCAATCTTTTACATCAAGAGCAAAATGTAGACAGAGTAAAATATTTATGAAGCTATTTATAGTCCCTGCCAACCCAGTTCAGACTGAGGACAGTGAGGAATACATCTGGTCACTCCTCCTGCCAAAATTAGTTTTTCAGCTGGCAATTCTAAAAGGCCATGTCATTCTATCAGTTAGTCGGCAGAGCTATAAAATCTATCAGGTTGTGAATCCAGATTCCAGAGGATGACAGCTGAGCCAGACTATAAATTTCCTATGCTTAGATAATTTTGATTATTTATTTCTCAATTGTACTGAGAAGATATTCTTATATAAATCATAGTTCATTTAAGAGAGCATATAAACTCTCATCAGATCAAACATTTTTGATTGAGTGGCTTGAGACCAATATTGTAAACTTGAAGACCCCAGGACAGCTGCATGAGTTTGCAGACTATAATTAGAATATAATTTCACATTCAAATTTACCATCAATGTCTTAAAAGATACCTTAAACATTACCTCAATAACAGAAAATCATCCTGACTGACAAAGTCATCCACTAATCTCTACTAAGCAAGAAAGCTGAAGAATGATGACCGCTTCCCCAGCTCCCTTTCTGCCCCTCTGCCCAGTCATGAGGATACAATGCAGAGCACACTTTCAGGCCACAGTAATTCTGTGGAAGAGTTTCCCCCTAACTCCTCGCTACTTTATATCCCACACCAGGCTCTGGCTCTGATCTAAGTTTTGGCAAATCTCTCTAAAGAAGACTATAGATAAAATTTCCATAACCAGACACAGAAAAAAATCTCAAAACCCAACTTCATTCTTTACTATATAACTTATTTCTAAAACTTACTACTGCCCATATCTAGGTGTACAAATCCAACAATAAAACTATTAGCAACAGGCAGGATTGATACCCTCTGGCCCACCAGATGCCACTTTCCTAGGGACCCAGGGCAGACTAGGCTGAAATTTTTTGCAACCCATGAAATCACAAAAAGTTGTCACACTGGAAATCAAGACTAGAGAATATGGTCTCTCCTGCAAGAACACACTGGCTTGCTCTGATAAGTCTCCGAGGCACAGTTACGTGCTTGCTTCCTGCTTGCTTCCTGAGTGAGGTCTGCAGAGGCCTCCCTCTCATTTGAGCTGTAGGCAGCCTGCCTGCTTAACCCTGTGCTCCAGAAGCTTCCTCCAGCTAAGCACATTCAGGCACTGCCAGAGCAGCAGTCATCTCCCCTTTCAAGGCTTGCATCTCACCTAACAGGCAGGAGCCAAGCCCTCCCCTCTGCTGCTCAGGTGCACCTCTTTTTAATAAACACAGCGCAGAACACACACGCATTTAATTTTGAGCATATAGAACAGTTGCATCATCCATCACAATTTGAAGAACAGTTCCCAAAGAAAAGGCTCACTGACAAACTGGAGAGTTGTATCATTCAAGCTCTTGGCAAAAATCTGGTAAGTTTTAAATATTTTCATTAACAACTTAAATCGTAAATATGCTGTAACATTTACGGCTATCACTGAGCTGGGAAAGGTTGCAGGCATGCTCGAGAGTAGAATTAGATTTCGTACTCATTTCAGAAATTGGAGCAGTGTTATAATACCAAGGATTCAATTCAATGAAGGCAAAATTCAAATATTTCACTTCAAAAAAGTGAAAACACAGTATAAAACAGGAGCTACCTGGCTAAGCAGCAGTATTTGAAGCAGAGTTGATGTGTCATAATAGCTCAAACTGAATAGAAGCCAAAAACATAACGCTGTTGCAAAACTGGTAAATGTCAATCTGAAAAATATTTTGTAAAGTGTCACGCAAAAGACATAGGAGGTAAGTTTTCCACTCTCCCAGCAACGAGAAGACTCAGCTGGCATACTCTATTCACTTGGGTCATTTCTTCTTGAGAAAGGCAGAGAAACTGTAGAGGACCCTAATGGAAACCTTAAGACTGACAAGATGTTTCACAAACATGATCTGGGAAGAAAGGTTAGGGGAACTGCATTTGCTTAGCAAAAAGAAGAGAGAATTAAGCAGGAGGAAGGGCTTAAAAACAGACTTCCAACATGTAGAACTTGTTATAAAGCAGGCAACAAATAATTTATCTCCACAACTATACCAAGAGATAGGATAACAACTTATTCAATTATGTTTCAGTAAGGGGCATTTTGATTAAATATTACAAAGAAGTTTCTCACTCTAAATGTACAGGCAAAGAGAGCCCATGCTGCTGCTTTTGCTAGAAAGGGAAATTGTCAGAAGGAAAAAGAACATACACCAATGCTAGTACTGCAAGTTCATGTTGTTAAACACACGAAGAATGACAGCACTGGAGTCTCTGCAGGTTTTCAAATAAAGAAATTTTTCACAAACCTAGTTTTCCCAGGAAAATTGTTTCAGAAGAGTTTCAGCGAGGAATCTGCTGGAACGCAGTTAGCCTGCTTGCAAAAACTCTGACATGAAAAAGAAACGTTTTTTTTCCTCACACTAATTGGTAACTTTTTGAGAACAAAATACTGTGCTTGTGGCTGTGATAGGATTGGGGGAAGGTCAACATCAAAGAAGAGCAAAGAAAAATACTGCATCAAAAATCTTGATCTTCAGAGATCCCTTTAGTACAGTATTTATAAAACAAAAACAGCTAACAAAACACAATTATACAATAGACTTGGAAAAAAGGCTGTCATTCTGCCAAGTGACACATGAGATCCTTTTGGTAACAGGATAAATCGGTGACACATATAGTTTAATAGTTCAAGAACAACTGCATATTTCTTTTTAAAGGTACAATACAGTGAAATTATATTACATAATGAAATTGCTATTTTCTACTTTTAACAGGAAATCTTTATTGTTCCCAAATAACTGCATGTCCATACCTGTACACTCATCGCTACCCATCTTCCCTCCTGAACAAAAAAAAAAAAAAAAAGGAAGAAGGAAGGAAAAATAAATTAAAATTACGGAGAAAACACATTGTGGAAGTGCTCATTACCAAGCCAGGTTTTATAAAATAGAAATGAATAAATACAGAAATAAGTGCTTTTCCTCAGGAAGTAGCCGATTCATTGTCGAAACTATAATATACATTTGGGTTGGTTTTTTTCGTTTTTTTAAAGAACGTTTTGGGGGTTTGGGATCACAGATGGAAGAGAGGTTCTCAGCCTGTGGCTAGGATTCTAGCTGGAGATAGATGATGAAGGCCAAATGAACATGTCAGAAAAGGGAATGGAGGTACATCTCTTTCAAATGCTCCTGTTCTCAACCAGTTCAAGTACTCTGCTGTTGCTGCTGCTGGCACCTGCCATCGCTAAACCTGCTATTGACGGTGTCCAAGGAAACTAATTTCTGGATTCGCTTTAGTAGATCCCGTTCTCCACTTGGATACATTCTTTCTTGGGAATTAATAATAATTTTCAGTGTGGAAAAAATTACGAAGAGTAGGATTTTTCACTTTTAAATTCTATTTTAAATAAAGGATTGCATACCCCTCTCTTACACCTATCATGCACAGACCTAGAAAAACCAAGAGCCGACATTTTTGACTTAGAAGCATTTAATGAAAAACAAAACTGGGGTTTCAACTAGAATGAGGATCTCAAGCATGAGGAAGGCACAGATCAAAGAATATTACATGTTCTGATAAAATTTGCTTGCCTAGCCCATGGTGGCTACAACAGTGCCACTAGCTGGAAATGTACATCGTTTCTAAATGAACGGAAAGGCCTTTCAATCTGTAAAAACATGACTAATACACATATTTCCTCTAGAGGTATCAGTGACATTGAAAATACAGAATAAGTACCTAAGAGAGGGCTTTTTTGTTGTTTTGGCTTGGAGAGGGGGAGGTTTTGGGGATGGGCGCCTTGGCTTGTGGTTTGTTATTTTTAATTCCTGGTCCTACAGTCAGTTCAAAGAATTATACCACAGTCAACAATTAGAATCTCTTACAAGATGCACCTGTCTATTCTACGTTAAAACAAACTTTGAAGGCTATTTTAATGACGCCATACATCTGGCAAGTCTCAGTGACACTATGAGCACCAGTATAAAGCGCTCTAAAGCCAGTATTTAATAGGCAAATAAATAACCTGGTAGCAGATCTTGATATGGACACTTGCAGATTTTTAATGGCCAAAGTCTCGGCTTGAATGAAAATGAAATATTATGATGGCCTCACTCTGATCTCCTGAATCCATGGACAAACCATCCTAAACTTCCCTGAGCATAAAGCATTTAGAAAGGGGGTTGTTGCTATTGTGGGGGAAGATTTTTGATTTGTTGGGTTTTGTCTGGGGGTTTTCCCTTCAAAAAATGCCCATAAATGAATTTTGTTTCAAATTTGCCAAGAGAATTTGCCATCTAAACACAGATGAACATGGTAAACTACAGCCAATCAAACCACCATCCAAACAACAGCTCTGTAAAATAACTTCAAGTAATGTAAGTTAAATTAAAACCATTCAATTTTAATAACCTACAGAAATTACTAGCAAAAAAAAATCCATTTGCTGATTTAAAAGATGCTACAATTATGATTTGGTTAATCTGATAGTGTCTTTGTAAGCTGTTCACGTAAGACCTCTGGTTAAAAGGCAGCCAGTGATGGATGAAACAGGTCTAATTACATATCTCTTTGTAGCTTTGTCAAATGCATAAATATTATACAAAGAAAATGGCTGTGTAATAAATTATAGTAAATTACTATAATAAAAAAGTTTACTTTTGTTTTAGATAATCAGCAAATTAATTGTGTTTGTTGCCAATTTAAAATGTATAATTAGTACTACATCTGTGTCATTTAAATCAGCTAAGCAATTCTCATTGTATCATTACTGGAGGAATTTGAAGTGTACTTAATGTATTAATGATTCACAATAGGGAAGAATTCTCAGTGGAAACTTTTGCATAGTCAATAACCATGAAAATTAGTAAATAAATAAATAAATTACTTCTTCACCAACCTATGAATTCCATGTAGGCAAATAAATATTTAGTTTAAGGGTAAGACTCTCAACAAAATAAATTAGAAGTAAATCAGGATGGATGTTTGCGAAAGTCACACAATACTAACCTTGAACATTTAGCAGAAAATTTGAGAAATTAAAATAGACAATGCTAACAGCTTAACAATTATTTACTAGGCAGTATCCAATGGTTTTACCCGTCCTTGCTACCAAATCCCTCATGCATTCCAGTCTGGTTGAAAACTATAGAAATTACTAACATTTCAAGGCATTCAAGCTGTTCACAATATTCTAGTTAGGAATAAGAGGAAAGAGCAAACAGGAAAGCACATAAATGCAATATTCCAGTGCGCTGAGATAGCCCTACCAGCAAATCTCAGCAGGTATACGGCTGGGACAAGCCTGCTCACTAAGGGATACAAGTGGCAAGTGCACACTGCCTTATATTTGGTCAGCACTGCTTTCTTGCCTCCATGCAAAACAGGCAAATTCATGCAAGTGTTAACGATTATCTGTTTTCACCTGGTCTGCAAGGACCGGTCAGAAGATGGACCACATTGCCAGCGACATGAGATGGTTCAAAGTTTAGTTGAGTATGGGCCTCATTGTCGTCAATATACCTTTAATGTGTGCATATAAGAAATCGTAATATTGAAGAAATCAATCAACTTACCCAACTATTTTCAGCTGCTACGCTGTTAACCTAGTCCCGAGTACATTTCTGCATTAGTTATTCAAAGTGCTTTTTAGGAGGCAAAAGTGCAGGAATAAATGGGGAAAAGTGCAAGCAAACACAGATAAGACAACATTCACGTTCATTTGGGTTTGCAGCGTTTGAACTCAGACCAGCTGTAAGAATAAGACCTATCAGGAAGAACTAGAGCTTTATTAATCTGCTCTTCATGTAGCGTACTATTTATTTTTGAAAAACAACCTTCCTGTCAAATTGGAAAACATTTCATAGAATTTCTGTCTTTGAGCAATCACTGACCTGATATTTAAATGCTTGTATCTTCAGCAAGCCAAGAGAATAATTTCAATAAAGCTGACTTCAATCTGCCAAAAATCTAGGAGCTTGGCTTCTAAAAACTGGAAAAAACCAAGTTAATTTTAATCTCATTGAAAATAAACATTAAAAAGCAAGAAAGATTTTGGTTTTGGGGTTTTTTTTTCTGGATCTAGTTAGAAGCTAGCAGAGCTGGAAACAAAGACCATATGAGTGAAAATTACAAAAAAAAACCCCACTGCATTTAACTACTGATCATTTTAATTTAGTAAAGGTGAGAAGTGTGATAGCAGTCTGTATAAGCCTTTTTGTCTCAAATTATTCTTAGTAAATATTAAAGATTTTACTTTTCCTCACAGATTAGTATAGATTCATTCAGGGGACTGAAATGAACATGAAAAAATAAATTATTGTACACACAGGAAAAGACAACTTGCTTTACTGTGTGACAAAAACCACTACAAATTATGCCCTTAATTCTCTAATTCACTTCATGAGACATGCCAGGGATTAAAGCAAATGTCTGTGGAACCGATTGCATCATCAGAGCCTATAAATACATGGCAAAAATAAAAGCAGAATCAACCTATTCTTTCAGGCTAGAAAGAGAACTGAAACACTTTTCCACTTCCCTTAAAAACTGAGGGAAGAAATTTCCAGATAAACTGGTGCAGTTTTTTTGCCTTATGTCTATTTCAATGCCCAGGCACCAAGTTGGCAGGGACGTTCCAATCGAGGCAAGGGATTTGGGGTCAAACTCCTATGCCACTGCAGAAGGATGAAGGTTTCCATGTAAAGCAGAAGAAGAATCAGGCTCCTCTTTTGAAAAAACCCAGCACCAGCTCTGGAGGAATATGAGGGCTGCTTGGTTGGCTGGTTTGTTTGAAACACTGTTTGGTTGTGTACGTGTACACTCTAAGTTGATTTCTACGTTGATTAAAAGGAATAAAACTGGCAACAATTTTGAAGCTTCTCTCAGCTCTGCTATATACAAAAAATGTATCTTTCCAGCTACCATTGAAACATTTAATTGTATCTTAAAAAAAAAATATGCTGGCAATACAAAGCCTCGGTTTTGAAAGAGCCCACACTTTCCCCCTGGAGTAGCATGCAATTCCTATAAGGAATCAAGTATAATGCTCTTCTCAAGAGCCCTTTGAGTGGATTATTTATTGCTGTTTCCTGTTCAAGTTTTTATGGGCAGGTCAAGTGCCAGAGTGTTGTTCTGCTCTGTCTGCCAAGAATGATAAAAGATGGACTACAGTTTGATAACAGGACCATACCTAATTATGAAAGCAAGCAGTGCATGGATTGCAGAGGGGTCTCCACACTAACCCACTCACCCTTGATTTTACTAATTCAACGAACAACATTTTCATGGAACAGCATACAACAGGACCAATAGTAAAGTTAATTTATAAGGGATTCTTTTCAAATTTCATTTTTAAAGTTTTCTTTTTCAGTAAGTAAATAAATAAAAAAGAACGTATTCTTGCTTCTTCCAATTCAAGCATATAGCAGCAATGGGGACTAAAGATCTCTTTCACAGCCATGAGCTAGTTGCAGTCATGCTGCTATACTTGAATCCCCCATGCTGTGCCGTCAGTGACCTCAGTGGTGACCTGAAGTAATGGTTATATTTCTTTTTTTTTCTCCTTAGGAGTAACAAATAGTTCAGCTTCTGTATTCTAGGCATTAGTTCTGCGCTTCTAGTACTGAACAGAGACCAATCGTTATCCTAGGGAGCATTTGTTACATCTTCTTACACAGTCAGATTTTCACCGCCAGTTCATTTGAACATGTACACAACATATGTACAGCACAGGATTTACTTAGGGTGTTAATGGCAGCAGGGGCAAATTTATTTTCCTTGAGCGCTGCAGTGAAGTGGATCACTTGCTTCCCATTGTAATCTGTCCCACAATTTGGAGACTTCTGAAGAGGTTCTCTTACTAAATGAGAGCTTTCTGGGAAGAACATTAACTGTTCCAGACAATAGTCAGTCAGTCCCAAATTGGATAATGAAAATTGTCGTACACATTTACATTTGCAGTGAATACAAAGAAAGGAGAAATGAATACAAATAAAACAGAAGCCAGTGCAAAATTTAACACGACTTTTGAGTCCCAAAGTTTTGTTAACATTGGGAGTTTTTTCACTTCTGGGTTTTTCACCTCTGTGCTTCTTTTGGAAGTTCGGAAGAAAAGCAAGCCAGAAATGTATATGGTGTAAAACATCTAATGCTTCAAGTGGGATGAAAGCAAGTAGAGCTTCTGCAGATGTGCATGTTCATGAAGATTTAATTGCAAGGCAGGTGCACATAAATTAGGAGCATATGGAACGGGGCAACAATAAACACAATAGGACAGAGCTCAACACAGATTTAAACACAACAAAATTCAATCTTTTTCATATTCATAAGATTTCCCACAAAAATTATGCAGATAAACATTAAAAATTTAGGACACACAGCTTATACTTGTTGTCCAAACCATGATCTGAGAATAGTGACCAACATTATATTCTTGTTATCAAAATGGTGACACTTACTTAGAACTTTTTGGTTATTAAGTATTTGATATATGGAATCAAATTTGAAAGCAAGCTGCACATAAGAAGGGACTACTGTTTCATGTATTCACTATATTATTTCAGAATCAGAGAAAAACCTATCTTTAGAAATGCTTCAGTGGATGCTATTTGGATATCAGAGGTCAAGAAGGTGAGCACTTTGTGGATCTGAAACATAAGAGGTTATGTTCCAAATTACAGATAAGAGAGATCTGGGCAAAAAGAAGACCAGGATAGGAGCTGAGCGAGCCTGTTTCCTTGATGCTCTGTGCCGTTTTCAAACAACAAACTACTACTAACAAGAACGTACATTTTCTTACCTCTCTGCAAAGGAATCACAAAACTGAAGTAAAGCCTGCAATGCATATGCAATAAAAATAAAGTATAACTCAGATCTTTGCATTTAAATTAGAGGCCAAACAGTGCTGAGTTACTACTTGGCAATAACTACAATAACAGTAGTTATGGCAGGCCTTTTCCTCAGGATGCACATTCCTAAAACACTACCCTGGAAAACAGGTACTTTATGTATTCCGGAAATAAGTGGGTATTTTTTTCCAGAATGAAGTAGCAGGTTTTTAGAAATATCTTCGTGCTTTATTTGTTTAATATCTTCTCTGTTAATAGCGTTAACTTTGTGCTTTGATCAGGAAGGAAGACGCACGCTTTGACTTTATTTATCCTTTTTACACATTCCAAGCAATGAGTTAGAATGAGTTGGTTTCTACCTAACAGCATAAAAGGACCAAAAAAACAACAAAAAACCCTCGCTAACCTTTCTCATTGTTTTTGACAAAGTGGACATAATAGAGGTAATAAGACTGAAGAAGAGAGGAGAGTTTGTCTGACAAGATTAGAAGTTTGCAAAGTTGAAACAGATATCCTTCCTCCTCACCGGTCTGCTACATGCTGCAGAGATGCGTATGATACCAGTTACAACGAAAAACGTTTTAGCTGCAGTATTGTAAGAGATCAAGACCTTCTACTGGTGAAGCTTGGGTGACAGCTTCACAGTTAGACAAAAGGCTACATACCCTAGCATAGCAGAAGGCAGCTCATTGGGAAAATAGATGCAAGGACTCGAGCATCGGTACCCAATTTGATACAGTCCGGGCAACCATCAGTGTTGCCTTGCTCAGAGCCAGCTGGGTCTGGGCTAAGACAGGATGAGTGCTGCTGCACAAGACCGTCTGGAAGTCTGCCATTTATGTGAAAGATGAGTTAAACCTGGGTCAGTGACAGAAAACAGCTACTGGGGAAGCAGAGGAGTTGTGGGACCGTCTTCTGGGAGGCTTCTGCAGGAACACAGCTTGCTTAAGCCAAATAGAACAAAAGCTGGGAGAACCTCAGAGTACTCTGTATTCCTACGCAGGGTGTAAACACCAGGCAGAGACAGACAAGAACTGAAACAGGACTGGGCTAAAATCACCAAAGATATCTCAGGCAGAACTCTTCATATAGCCCAAGCAACCCAATTGTCACTGCACTGTCTATCAGTAATACCTCTTCTCTTAAAAATGCACTGAAGTAAAATAAATAAATAAAGCCTGCTATGTACCTCTGCTACAGAATTACTTTTTTAATGGTTGATTAGTGAAGACAAAGCTGAATTTCAAGCACCCAGACAGTTCTCAGCACAGAAGAAGGAGCTTGATCTTAATGCGTTGAACACCCCTGAGTTTCAGAGGAATATCACCCTTCTTTACCCAATAACGGTATCTCATGCCCAATGTATTGATGGACGTCTCTCAGGATTTCTGTGAATATATTCATCATCTAGTTACGCAAACTTCTTAGATTATAAGAATCGCTATGAGGAAAGAGATCTTCTTTTTGGTAAGAGAATCTAACCTCCTAAAATGCAAAGTGACCTTGTCACCTTGTAAACTATCCTTGCCCACTATGATAAACTATGGAGCACATAATGCGAGAGTGCGTTGCTTTATGTCATTTGCAGCCATCTTGGTCCAGAACCACTTGATTTCATAGTATCCTTGTTTCCAATAAAAAGATGAAACATCTACATGGATATAAAATAATTCCTAAAACAGGAGAGACAAAGCATGATATTTCATTTTTATTTTGTCACAATAAATAGATCAAAAATGACCAACTTAGCGAGCTCTACATCTCACAACTTTTTGATTCATTCCCTATATGCATTCAGAGTGGTTTTTCCAGTCTAGATATTAATGTTACCAGCAATATGAACCTTCACCGCTTCGCCTCGGAAAGTACACCATGGTCTTATAAAACCTTTATTGTCAAGATAATTTAGAACAGACATCAGGAAAAGGGAATTTTATTTCATTTTCATCTTATTGCACCTCACCCTCAGTTATTTATCTTCCTCCACAATGTTTTATATACTCAGAGATGGTGAACATCATCTTCTCCTTTCCAGTAACCTAGTTGCATTTTGGGGTCTGAATTTTACATGCATTTTGTAGTTAGTTCCCACCGCAAACAGAGTAAGCCATTTTGTAGCTAGTCTAAGGGGCAGTAAACAACAGGCTGCTACAGCTCTTTTTGCACACAGATGCTGAAGTGCCTCTGAATAGAGTGGTGACGTGAGTGTGCCAGGGGTTGATGCCCAGTGAAAGCTTGGTTGCAGGAGTTAAGTCACGCACACACACACACACACAGATGAACACCACACATTGTTGCAAATGAGCTTTGTGTGTGCATACATGTAAACTGCTGATGTGTCACTGATCGGTGTGCCAGTAAGAACATGGAGCCTGAGTGCCACAATTTTGTAATCGCAAGGAGTCACGTAATACACCACGGATAACTTTTTGTGTGTAGTCTGTGTGCATGAGCACTTGTGTGAGTACATGAGATCTTAATGGAAAATAAGCTTGAAAATAGAAACATACACTCCAATGTCAGCAAAATAAATGAAGTGAGCCATTCTGTGATCTGCCTGTGTATGTGCACTAGCACATCCACAGTGTTAGGTGAGAGCACTGGCACACAAGGCTACACATACTTTGTGGTTCTGCATTATAGAATCTGCCACAAAATCCACTCCGGTCAGAAAACTATGTTCCAGAGTCCAGAAGAAGATCTAATTTCAAAAAATACGCAGCGTGTTCCCCAGCTCTTCTCAGTCACCGAGACAGCTTAGGTAGTCTTTAACCCCCAAGCTGCTCAGTGCATTGTGTTGATCTGTTTATTTGCATTGTTATGCTGCAAAAGTGATCAAGTAATTGGTGTGGCTGAAAAAAAAAAGGTTTTTTCTTTCCTGCTTCCATAGGGTTACTTTTTCAGCCAGATCTGTTTTTTCACTTAAGCCAAGACCCAGCAGCTACCATGACAAAGCAGAAATGAGTGGCCAAAACAAAGGCTGCTTAAATATTGCTGGTGTGTNTTATTTTCATTGTTATGCTGCAAAAGTGATCAAGTAATTGGTGTGGCTGAAAAAAAAAAGGTTTTTTCTTTCCTGCTTCCATAGGGTTACTTTTTCAGCCAGATCTGTTTTTTCACTTAAGCCAAGACCCAGCAGCTACCATGACAAAGCAGAAATGAGTGGCCAAAACAAAGGCTGCTTAAATATTGCTGGTGTGTATGTGTAGCACAGCATATATGCACGCTCATGTATATAGGTATGCCTGTCTGTGTAGGCATGTGCGTGATACGCATGCATACATATGTGTATATATGTGTATGTACGTGTACACTTATATACACACACTTAGTATAAAGAATTAAAACAATTCTAAACCAATTTTCCAGGCCCCTAAGTCGCAGCATTTGCAGTGTAACAGACCTTTACCTCAATAGCAGCGTTAACTCTTCAGGGTCATCTCCTTCCCACTGTTTTTCCTCTATTCCCGAGCTTCACAGTTTCTCAAGAAACTTGAGGCGTTTGTCATCAAACTTTACAAAGTTGCTGAAGAAATCTAGGGGAAACAAAAATAATTATACAATGCTTTATCTGCATATTAAAAAGTAAAACAAACGAAACCCACCCAAACGTTTTGTCTGTGAGAATAAGGAGTGTTGAAAGGTTCCTATTCAGGTCAACACGCTTACAAAATATCTGACAATGTCACTCTGACCTCTACTGGAACTCCTAAGTATCTGCAGGATGAAATCGTGGAACATCAGTAAACCCAGACCAACACGTCATTTAGAGATGTAACAAGTATTTCCCAACATCTTTTCAACATTAATTATGAGACATTACAGAGAGTAGTAGTGGAGAATTGCAATACTACCAGTAACTAAACAGTACACAAAAAAAGAAAAATCTTGCAGTGTGCCAATATGCTCACTTCTACGGCTATGTATAGGGTTGTATCTCCCATGACTATATATAGGGGTTAGTAGATGCACTTGCTTTTAATCTGATCATTTACCCGTATTCATTTTTGCATGTCCATTAAGCTAATGGAAATATAAGCGACTAGGAGCTAGAGTCACAATAGGTACAAACATTTACATCATATCACGAGCTCCTAAAGCCCTTAGTATTTAGAAGATTAACCTGAAATTCAAAACGACATTCAGAAAAAGGCAAGAAAATTATCTTCTGCTAAAATCTCATGTACAAAGAAACAATTAACCCTTCGAGGTTCGTACCAGAAATCACAAATGCTGCACAATTCAGCTATGACAAATCCTGGAAGATGTTAGAAAACTTACACCTGGAAACCGGAGTAGAAATTTGCAGTTCTGCATTTCAATGCAACCGTATCCTTCACTAACACATTAGAAGTGACATCAGACCTCCTGGAACGGTTGTATTTAGGCTCACTACTTTTCTCAATATATAGAAGCTATATAATAAGCCTGTGAGAGGCTCATAAAACTGTTGAACGTTTTGATTAATTCTGGTGTTTGCTACTACAATTATTAAAGATGAGCCCAATTTAGAATGGTTCTACTCTGCTTGTATCATATACGTGGAAAACCAGAGCTCGCCATCCCAGCTGAGACTTCGCTTGCAAAATCAGCATATGCTAGGTGAGACCCCAGCTGGTGCAAACCACTGTAGCTCCAGGGACACGTATGAGAAGACATAGGCTCATCTATGTCTAGCTCTTATGGTTTTGCATTTAGCAACCATCTTTGCCTCTGATAAATTCACATCGCTTTTTTGGATAAAACTATAAGGAACTTAATTTAGAAAGTACTGCTTAAGACATTACTATTATTGGCACCACTTACACAGGCAGAATACCTTCTTTTAAGTCTTTCCCCTGAACACAGGGAAAAGTAAAAGTACATGAATGTGAGGAACAGCAAAGGGAAGATTCAGTAGCACTGAAACACATACTGAGTAGCTGAAAACAGTGTGCCAAACTACACATCGAAGAGTGTATTCCACACACTATTAATAAAAGCCACCTGAAGCCATCTTGACTTGCAACAACACAAAGTCTTCATAGAATCATAGAATCATAGAATGGTAGGGGTTGGAAGGGACCTCTAGAGATCATCTAGTCCAACCCCCCTGCTAAAGCAGGTTAGCCTAGAGCAGGTTGCACAGGAATGCATCCAGGCGGGTGCCTTGATACAGCACAGCACAGAGTTGTCAGAAAAACTTCAATTTGGCCTGCTGCAGTGGAACTGAAGAAACTGAAGCTTCAGCAGAAAGCAAGAACCTTTCTGAATAGGGGAATTTGGCAAAAATAGCATTCAAAACAGCGTTATTTTAACACAACGGAATGACTGGACGTAACCTAACATATAATCATAGAATCACAGAATTATAGAATGGTAGGGGTTGGAAGGGACCTCTAGAGATCATCTAGTCCAACCCCCCTGCTAAAGCAGGTTAGCCTAGAGTAGGTTGCACAGGAATGCATCCAGGCGGGT